>JAJEJO010004670.1:157555-327924 GCA_020662805.1 Glaucomys volans
CTCATATGCCTCTAGGAACCTGTTGATGTCTTCCAGGTTTTCTATTTTGTTGGAGTATAAATTTTCAAAGTAGTTTCTTATTATGTTTTGTATTTCAATTGTGTCTGTTGTAATATTTCCATTTTTATCACGAATTTTAGTAATTTGGAGTTTCTCTCTCCTTCTCTTCATTAGCATGGCTAAGGGTTTATCAATTTTGTTTATTTTTTCAAAGAACCAACTTTTTGTTTTGTCAATTTTTTGAATTGTTTCTTTTGTTTCAATTTCATGAATTTCAGCTCTAATTTTGATTATTTCCTGTCTTCTGCTACTTTTGGTGATGATCTGTTCCTCTTTTTCTAGGGCTTTGAGCTGTAGTGTGAGATCATTGATTTGTTGACTTTTCATTCTTTTATTAAATGCACTCCCTGCAATGAATTTTCCTCTTAGCACTGCTTTCATAGTGTCCCAGAGATTTTGATATGTTGTATCTTTGTTCTTTTTGACCTCTAAGAATCTTTTACTTCCCCCCCTAATGTCTTCTGTTATCCATGCATCATTCAATAGCATATTATTTAATCTCCAGGTCTTGGAGTAGTTTCTGTTTTTAACTTTATCATTGATATCTAATTTCATTCCATTATGATCTGATAGTATACAAGGTAGTATCTCTATGTTTTTGTATTTGCTAAGAGTAGCTTTGTGGCATAACATATGGTCTATTTTAGAGAAGGAACCATGAGCTGCTGAGAAGAAAGTGTATTCACTTTTTGATGGATGGAATATTCTATATATGTCTGCTAAGTCCAAATTAGCGATTGTGTCATTGAGTCCTATGGTTTCTTTGTTCAATTTTTGCTTGAAAGATCTGTCCAACAGTGAGAGAGGAGTGTTAAAGTCCCCCAATATTATTGTGTTTTGGTCTATTTGATTCCTGAAATTGAGAAGGATCTGATTGACATACATGGATGCACCATTGTTTGGTGCATAAATATTTATGATTGTTATGTCTTGCTGATTTATGCTTCCTTTAAGCAGTATGGAATGCCCTTCTGACTTTGGCTTGAAGTCTGTTTTATCTTAAATGAAGATGGAAACTCTTGCTTTTTTACTCAGCCCATGTGCATGGTATGTTTTTTCCCAACCTTTCACCTTTAGTCTGTGGGCATGTTTTTCTATGAGATGAGTCTCTTGAAGGCAGCATATTGTTGGGTCTTTCTTTTTAATCCACTCTGCCAGTCTATGTCTTTTGATTGATGAGTTTAGGCCATTGACATTCAGGGTTATTATTGAGATATGACTTGTATTGCCTGCCATTTTAGCTTTTGGGGGGTTTTTAGCTTAACTTTGTTTCTCCTTTGATTGACTCTTTCTTTAGGGTAATTCCTCCCCATGTTGACTGAGATTGTTGTTTTTCATTTCTTCCTCTTCAAATATTTTGTTGAGAATGTTCTGTAGGGCAGGCTTTCTCTTTGTGAATTCTCTAAGCTTTTGTTTATCATGGAAGGATTTTATTTCGTCATCAAATCTGAAGGTAAGTTTTGTTGGGTATAAGATTCTTGGTTGGCATCCATTTTCTTTCAGAGCTTAAAATATGTTGTTCCAGGCCCTTCTTGCTTTTAGGGTCTGGGCTGAGAAATCTGCTGATATCCATATTGGTTTCCCCCTGTAGGTAATCTGATGCTTTTCTCTTGCAGCCTTTAAAATTCTATCTTTGTTTTGTATGTTAGGTATCTTCATTATAATGTGACTTGGTGTGGATCTGTTGTAATTCTGTGGGTTTGGTGTCCTGTAAGCCTCTTGTAATTGATTTTCCATCTCATTTATCATATTTGGGAAATTTTCTGATATTATTTCATTGAACAGATTATTCATACCCTTGGTTTATATCTCTGTGCCTTCCTCAATCCCAATAACTCTTAAATTTGGTCTTTTCATGATGTCCCATATTTCTTGGTGGTTTCATTCATGATTCCTAACCATCTTGTCTGTTTGTTCGACTTTGTTTTCAAGATTAAATGTTTTGTCTTCATTGTCTGAGGTTCTGTCTTCCAAGTGATCTATTCTGTTAATTGTGCTTTCTATTGAGTTTTTAACTTGGTTTATTGTTTCCTTCATTTCCTTGTTTCTTTCAAGGATTTCTGTTTGTTTTTTTCTCAGAACTTCTATCTCTTTATTGAAATGATTTTTTGCTTCCTGAAATTGCTCTATTAGCTGATTATTCATAGCCTGAATCTGCTCTCTCGTCACTTCATTCTCTTCTCGGATCATTTTAATTATGAACATTCTGAACTCCCTTTCTGTCATTCCTTCTACCATGCTGTCTTTGGGTTCTCTTGATATATCATCTAGGTTTGTTTGGGACACTTTCTTCCTGTGTTTTCTCATGTTGCTCGTGTATCTTCCCCTCTAGTAGTGCAAATCAGTGGGATTGCAATTTCCCTGTAAAGACTTAAAGTGTCCCTGCAGATTTCCAGTAATTTACCTGATGTTTGAGAGGTGCTTGATCAAGCGGTGACCCAAGAAATCTGCTGTCCCACTTCCTCCAGGTTGGGAATGATCAATGCTTCTGGGCAGAGGCAGCCACCAGAGCCAGCAACTCCAGCCCCTCCAGGCCAGACCACCCTAGGAGACGCCGCACAGTGACTTGGAAGACCGGAGCTCAGCTCTGAGGACTCAGGCAGTCCCAGATGGTCACTCTCCTACCCTCGATTTTGATAAAGTACATATTCCATATTCGATCATATGCAAGACTTCAAAAATGATGAAACAGCTTGGTGGGAAGAGCATATGGTTGGAAAACATGTATCTTTGGATCAAACAGAACTAAACAGGAATTCTGGCTTCAGTACCACTGGCTATGTGGCAAGTTACTTGATATCTTCTAAGCCTGTTTTCTTCCCCATAAATGGGGTGACATTATCTCATTCTAGGATTAAAGATAATATGTTAATCAGCAAGAAGAATCTATGTCTGGGTAATAAATGGTCACTGTGATAACAAGGGGAACCTCCCCAGTCTGGCCCTTTTGACCTTGTCCTCCAGGTTCAGTCTCCAAACACTCCTGCGTGAGCAACACCCTGCCTCAGATTTCCACAAAACTGCAGTCTAAGAAAATTCGCTTTCTGATTTTCTGTCCTTTATAGAACATGAATGTGTCAGTGGCACGTAGGAATTCAGGACCTGATCATTTTGAAAGAGGCTGACAAGCTTAAAATATTAGCAAATAAACTTTATTTTCACAACAGCGTTTGAAAAAGAGGAAAGCTCTTGCTGCTATTCTTTTCTACCTGTACCATCTCAGACTTCATTTAAAAATCCAGTTTTGGGCATGAGAAAATGTTTTTAAAGTTCTCAAACATTTATTTATTTATTTATTCCCATCAGGTCCTCTGGTTTCCACTGGTCCTCAAGTCAGAAGGAATGTTTGCTGACTCAGCACACGTCCAAGGGGAACCTTGGACTGGACCTAGCCCACTTCCCACCCTTTATCCTTATGTCCTCTTCCTGCCTCCTCCAGACTGTGCCTCTATATTGACCCTGGTTCTTCTGAAATTCTTGTGAAATGCTTTAATCACTTCCTTTTCTTCTATTTCAATTTCCTCTTTTTAGTCTTTCAAAACCTTCGCTTGTGAAATGGTCTTCTCCACCACTTGGTAGCCACCCTGCCTTTCTAAAACAGAAGAATACCCATTCTTCTATCTGTTATCTATCTGTTATCCAAAGCCAAGTCCAATTCAGAACCACCCTCTGTTGCTACATTTCAAGTCTACTTGAGGGTGTCATAGTGACACTTGCTAATTTTGACTCCTCAGACCCACTTTCCTTTTCCATCACTCAGTACAGATCTAAATCAGGAGGTGGTCTTCTGGTGGATCTGCCACAAGTACAGAATATTTATTCCTACCACAGAGGTTTGCACAGCTTTACATCTTGCTTTAAAACTTATCTCATCCGTTGGTGTAGAAATCTGAAATTTCCCAAAGTTCCTATGAGTTAAGGTACCCCAAGATTTATTTCAATTAGGTGATTCTACACATATGCTTAACTTCATGAATGCAATACAGTTGTCCTTATTTAAGAAGAAGTTGTTTGTGGATGATACAAAAGACAGGAAACAAATTGACATATTAATTCTTTAGGCAGTAAACAAAGAATTCTTGTCTGAGCTTTTACCAAAAACACAAATAACTTTAAGCACAAATCCTTGTTAATAAATCTAAAACTATCATTCCTTCCAGCACATACAGTACCTGTCTTTCCCTAGCTCTTGGGAACAAATATTAAATGCTTGTGTGAATCTCACCAAGCTATGGGATTTCCTGTAGTTTTAATTCTCACACCATGAAGAGATATGCCAATTTCAGGGGGAAAGTGTTTCCCCACTGTTCTGGAACAACTCCATCTAGAATAGAAAAAGAAAAAGGTAAACCAATCCTCCTGGATTTCAAGGGAGGGCAAAGCTATCATCCTTCCCAAGTGCAAGAGAAGCAAGGTAGTGATAAATAACTTTTATGCAATATATGAAGTAGATTGTAAAACACAAATAAATCGATGATTTTGTTTAAATAATAAATAGCAACATCCAAACACTCATCACAGTCACTTTTTTATAAGAGCTCTACTCAGAATTTTGAAATGATCATCATACACATCTGCTCCACATCTGTGGTCTCTGTCTACAACTTTATGGCTGGTGACAACAGTGAAATCACACAGTCCCTCTCCACTGTAAGCAAATCTAAGAGGCCTCCCACTGAGCATGTTAGGGAAGAAAAAGGAAGAAAAGGGGTTTTGGGCCTGGCGTGGGGGCCAGTGGCAGACTGTAGAAGAAAAAGTTGATAATTCAGAGAGAGAGTACCCAACATTTCAAATGATTGAGGGATCCTAGGAAAAAGAGGTTCAGAAATACTCTAGGATAAATAAATTGATATGTTATCATGTTAAGATTCCAGGCGTTAGATCCATTAATTCTGCTTCCTTGGGTGCTGAAGGATAACGACAGAGAAGCAAGGCAAGCATATTAAGTAGGTTTTATTTAAAAGTAGTAACACAGAGTTGTCCCTGGAGGGAGAAGGGGGCCATGGCTGATGTTCTAGAATCCCAGAGAAGTGAGTGCACCCTACATCTTTTATAGGTTAGGGTCTTCTTTGTTCTGTTCTCTGCCCCCCTCCCCTTATCTCTCCTTGCCAGGGCTCAGGGGTTGCTCTTGACATAGCAAAAAGATGAGATACAAATGGCAGGGAGAAGGGCCACAGGGAGGATTCAGGCAGGTGTGGGCCCAGGGGGCATTAATTAGCAACTCCCTGCCTGCAACCTTTTGGGAGGGGCAATTAAGCAGGTAACCTTGGTGATCAAAAGGGCTCTGAATGGCACTGACATTCCAATCTCCCAAGGGCATCTCCAACTCCCCAGACTCTGATGGCTTCGTTCCTCGATTTGACCAGATTTCCTATTCTACACTAACTGCCTGTCCCCCATTCTGGCTTCATTAACTTCTCTCTCTCACTGATCTGTCACCCACCACAGGGTTAATTTTTTTATTGTTGCTATTGTGTTTTCATTTTACTCTCCAGAATGTAAGATAATTGATATTGTGTTTATTCAGGGTGAACAGTGAGAAAAACAATAATCAGGCCATGAAATTGGATATAGACCCAATCTGTAGGATTAAAATATCCAGCTGCTATTTCTCCTTGACTATTAAATCTGCATTATATATTTAAAAAGAAAGAACTAAATGTATATTTGTGAATTTATGTAAAATAGACCCTATGTAGCAGGTCCCCCCCAAAAGGCCCCCAAAGATGTCCACACCTAAATGCCCAGAAACTACAAATATATTGGGTGGCATGGCGTGGCACAGGGAATGTTGGCTGCAGACGGAATTGACAGCACTGAGATTGGGGAGGTTTCCAGGGGGGGCCCCATGTGATCACAAGGGTTTCTATAAGTGAAAGAGGGCAATAGAAGAAGGAGGCTCCAGGGTGATATGATGTGAGAAAGACTCCACACAGACAATTGTTGGTTTTGAAAATGGAAGGGGATTCCCCAAACCAAGGAATGCAGGCCACGCCTAAGAGTCAGGCATGGCAAGAAAACAGATTCTCTTGAGCCTTTTTTTTTTTTTTAACCTTAATTTTTTCATTAACTTTTATTTGACAGTGATAAATATTTTTTAAAAAATTTTTTATACTTGTATATAGGGTAATAATGTCTGTCTCAATCTACTATCCTTCCCATCCCCACCCAGCCCACCTCTCCCCTCACTCCCCTCTGTACAATCCAAAGCTCCTTCATTCTTCCTTACCCACCCCCGCTCCCCACTATGGATCAGCATCTGCTTATCAGAGAAAACATTCAGCTTTTGGTTTTTGGGGATTGGCTTATTTCACTTAGCCCTCTGGAGCCGCTTGAAGGAACAGCCCTCAAACACTTAGTTTTTAGCTGGTGAGACTCAATTGAGACTGTTGACCCCCAGATATTAAGTTTGTGTCATTTTAAGCCAGTCGGTCAATGGTCACTGCTCCAGCAGCCACAGGAAACAGACATACCCAGAATTCTGGGACAGAAAGTTGATCAGTTTAGAAGTGTGAATAAGTAGACTAATAAAGATGTTTATTAGTTTTAGATACTAACAACAGTTCTGGTGCCCAAAGGAAATTTAAGGACATTTAAACTTGCCTAGAGATTTTCTTTTTTCTTTTGAGGGAGAATAGATGAAACAAAAATGTAAAATATTGATAATTATTGAATAGTGAGTGGTAAGTGTTCATTATGCCACCCCAACCCCCTTTCTGAATGTTTAAAAATGTCCACAATGAGGTTTAAAACTTTTTCCTCCCCCAAAATAAAAAAAAAAAAACTTTGAAAAGAGACCCTGTAAGTAAAACCGTCACTATGGTAAACAGACACTGATTTCTTCCCCTCGAGTGAAATGTGAAAGACAAAAATTGAAATCTTCCCTCTTACGACTTAATCTGGAAGACTTCGGTATTGGTATATTTCCACTGGCGATTATTAATACCACATTTCCAGAGCAGATGATGTGCTTTCTGGCTAAAAGTTTAAAAAGCAAAGCTCTCTCTGCCTACTCACAGAGAGCCTCCTAATGTAAGAGTAGATCTGGTGAAACCAGAGTAACAATGCTTTTTTTTATATATATGATAAAAACTAGAACATCCACATAGCACTGCATCATGAAAAACATCTAATACTATTTTGGGTGAGTATCATATTTAATCTTCCCTTTGCTAGCCCTATGTGAAAACTGATAATCTATCTCAATGATGTGATGCATTCTATAAGAGTTAATGTGGATAAGACCAGTGAGGAATGTTATAGCAACAGAAAACAGATTAAAATGTTGTGTTCCCCAGGGAGATTCTCCAGCGCCATTGAGAAAGTCAGCCTCACCCCAATCCCAAATCCCTTCCCAATAGCCCACCTCAATCCCAAATCCCCTCCCTATAGCCCACCCCAATCCCAAATCCCCTCCCTATAGCCCACCCCAATCCCAAATCCCCTCCCTATAGCCCACCCCAATCCCTTCCCCTCCCTATAGCCCCACCCTAATCCCTTCCCACGCCCTATAGAACTAACACAGGATTTCCTGGCACCCCACTTTTAGGTGTAAGGGCGATCATCGCTGGCCAGCTAAAATAAAGGCTTCTTTTGGCTTTACGTGATCAGCTTGGATGATTTTATTTTCTTTGGGTACAATAAGACTATGTGTTTATGATGCCAGCATCACACACACACACACACACACACACAAACACACACAAACAAATTTGCCAAAGAATCAGATGAGTTTTATTTCTTCATTGAGGTAACTAAATACCCATAGGACTAGCCTCTACAAATAGAAATTTTGTTTTATATTACTACTGAATTGAGCTGCTTGCTTTATGAATTGGGGAAATAAGGAATGCTAAACCATACTCGTTTGCATAGAGATTTTTACATAAAAGCGTATCTATTTGAGAATCCACTAGAATTAACTAAGTCATTTTGAATCATAAAAGAACTAAGGAAAAGGAAAAGGTCTGTGATTCTTTGTTTTTTGGGGGTTTTTTTGGTGCTGGGGATTGAACTCCGGGCCTTGTGCTTGCAAGGCAGGCGCTCTACCAACTGAGCTATATCCTCAGCCCTGTGATTCTTTTTTACCAATAAAATTCTGAGATTCTTAGTATCATAATTTGGAATCAATTGTACATTTTACACACACACACACACACACACACACACATACACACACACAAATACCCTTGATTTTGCCTTTCCTTATGTCAATTAGCAGCAAATTTTTTCTAAGAAAGTACAGCACCACAATAAAAAGTCTGCATCTAAAGTCCCTGTGCAAATCACATCCTCCGTCATGATCTCACTTATTCCATGAAAATCATTTATAGATTCTATGAATCTTGGGCAATTATCTATACTTAAAATAACAAGTTAATGCTGTTAAGTAAGTTTTTATTCTTTCAAATTTATTTATCTTGATGCTACCTTAGAGCTTAGGCATAAATATTATTTTCCAATGTCCAGAAAATGTGACACCCCCAAATCATCCACCATTCAAATAACTGCAGAAAAGTTTTTACAAAGTCAACAGTTACCAGTTTATCTTTTTAACATTGCTACTATCACAAACAAAAAGCTTCCCCTTGTATTTGATGGATCAGTGTGAGAACTCAGCCTCTGGTCCTGTTTGGTGGAGAAGGAAAACAGCTGGTAACCATCATGTATATTACATACCTTCAAAAACTGAAAAACTGTTATTAGGTTACCTTTCTTCTCTTCTCCAAGATAAGCATTCCCAACTTCTTTAACTCTTTCTTAGAAGTTCAATTTTTCCAACCCTGTCATCAACATTTATAGTCTCTTCTGAATTCTCTCCAAATTTTAGAGTTCTCTTAAGATGTGGAGCCCTAAACTAGAAAGTACGTTCTTGTAAAACTCTGACCAGTGCTGAGTAAGAGAAAGTAGCACCATCTTGGTATCCCTCTGTCTATTTAAAGTTAAGTGAACATGGAGAGCCTCCCATCAAAGACCATAGACACTGGATATGTTTTGGTGCTAAAATAAGGAGAGAAAGCATGACTGATTTTTCCTTGAGCTCTTGGGTTCTGCAAGACCACACCTAGAAGAGTTCTTTAGAGAGGTCTAACGCCAAATTACAGGCAACAGCTGGTCTCAACCAAAAACAAAGAAATGCTTTGCTGACTCTGAATCATTATCTTTGAACCTTTTGTCTTGCAAGGTTAAAGGTTGACTGTCTGCCGATTGAATGATTACCTTTAAAACCTCTTCTTCTTGTCCTGTTAAATATCAGTTATCAGATCCCACCTCTGGGTGTGTGTGTGTGTGGGGGGCATTTGGGAGACTTTTTCGATACTTCCTATTCACATATCCTTTGCCAATCTTAAAAGGCACATTATTTCTTTATGAAAACATATCATTTTACAGGTTTTGTTTCATGAAAGGAGCCAAATTGTACAATTATACCTAGAAAAATTTTCAATATTGTAAAGCAGGAAACTTGTTTGATTTCTTTTTTAAATTGTCTGTGCATTCTTCTAAGTCCCACCTCCTTTTAATTCTTCTCTGCTCATTCCCTTCTTCTTCCCTTTTTCTTCCTTCAATCTCTGCAAAGTTTCCTTCCTTCTCATTCATCATACCTAATATCTTTATGCATCTACCATGAACACAGTAGAACTTTGTAAAAACATTGGAGTTGGTAGAGAAGAGATTTAATTCAGGGTAGAAAAGTCACACCGGTTCACATTTGAAGACATCAAATAGGAACAATGATATGAGGTGTATGAAACTTCCAAATTGTGAAGCAACAGAGAAAAGGAAATAAAGTTATCAAATGATCAAAAGATGTCACAGCTCCTCAGACTCCAACTTTCAACTGTTCAAAATTTGAGACTTTTTTCCTTCCAAGATGAGCTGTAAGATGTTTTTCATCAAAAATAAAGTTTGGAATAAAGCAGTCCATTTAAAAAGATTTTTTTTTTCTCCATAGCCTGGGGGAGAAAATTCGAGACTCTCCACTTCAAAAAGAAACTGAATTTATTAGTGTGGCTACATGGAGAATTAAGTCCAAGAGTCAGAGGAATAGACGGAGTCATCCCAGCTCTGACAAGCTGCAAGCAGGCTGGCACCTTCACAGCCAACCTGCTTGGCAAATTGGTGTTTGAAAATATTATGACTTGAGCGTAGGAAGTCTGCAGGCAGCATGTTTGTGGTGTTATCAGACAAAAATCTCTGTGTACCTGGACTCAATGTCCGCGTCTTCAAACCCCAGGCTTCTCACGGAGTTATGTCAACATATGAGTCAGAAGAGGCGGAAAGGGAAAAAACAGGCACAAAGAAGTCAAAACTGGGAGAAAGAGCAAATAAAAACACAAGCCAAAGTAAGCCAGCTTGGTTCTGAGAACTGAGAATACTTTTTTTTTTTTTTTTAACCAATGACAAAAAAAAGAAAAATTAAATCTACATTTTCTAATGACTAGACCTTTCTTCTCATTTCAGGGAATAAGGAAATAAAGTGACAATGTACAATATTCTCAAGGAGAATTAACAGTATCCTTTAATCCAAACTATTGAAAGAAAGTGGCGATTATTTATAATTATTTATATTATATACTTTCAGTTCCAACAGGGATTGGTGGTAGTTTTCCTGAATCATTTATAAATATAGCTCATGTGCTATTATTAGAAAATGACCTTGTGAGGTAGATCAGAGCCTTTTTGAGGAGGAAAGGATTGAATGCTGGTCTCCCATATAACTTGAACCTCATTGAGAAGCACTACCCTCAAATTGCAGGCACTGAGATTTGCTTGGGTATCATCTGGTTTGTTCTAACACCAACCACACTTCCTCTCTTAAAAGGAATGTACCTATATTATAAAAATGCTTTCACGAGATAGGAGCCTTTTGTTTCTCTTTATTGCATGACGAGAATTATCACCATCAGGAAATGCTGGCAGGAAAGAAAAAAATCTTAACTTCCTTCACAGCACGCAAGAAACAATTATGTTTAGCAAATCATCTACAACTAAGAAAAAATTTTTTTAAAAAAGTGCAATTATTTCTGTTCACTTTCAAGTGACAGTTATTAATAAAGACTGTGGACCTTCTGGGCAAGGATTGAAAATCAAGTAACCTTTTTGTATTGTGTATGACTTATTTATTGCATGCATAGAGTAAAGCCATTGACATAACTATATTGTGAACAATTCCCTGAGTCTCCTAGAAAGAGAAGAGAGAATTTGATCTATTTTACCAGACAATTTAGAAAATTCAATGTTCTTTGCCTTAATATAATATGGAGTAGTTGATCTAATAATCCTAAACATATCTAATAAAATTCTATATCCTCATTTTACTGAATCTGCAGACACAACCATGTAAATAGGAGATATGAAAGACAAGAATGTGGATGGAGAGATGACAAATTCCATTCAACAAGGCAAGACTGACTTAAGCATTTATCCATCCATGTAAAATTCTCATTGGAAACTAATGAGACATTTTAAATTATTTTCCCATCTTACTTTTAAAAATGAATATTCTTCAAGTTCTTTTATACATTTTACCCAGGTTCCTAAATACTTTGCATATGTTTCTAGTGACATTTTGTTCTCAGGGGAAAAAAAAAAAAAAAAACAGTAATGAAATGTGAATGATTGTGAAACACTAACCACCCAAGGAATGGTATGTACTAAGCTATCTGTTTTCTCTCTGATAAACGGAGAAGATCAAAAAATGTGACTTTTCTAATTTTAACTAGAATATTATAGAATAAAATGAGTTGTCACCTCAATGTCTTTTTTAGCATTTTTGTGATAGACAAGTTTTCCTTAAACAACGTGGGAATGAAGGATGCTCGTGAAGGAATGTGAAAGTGGAATCTACAGAATGTAGAAAGATCCTGCTTGGGTTAGCCCAAGGAGGAGAACAGCTCTTCCTCTAGGGAAGTAACACCACTGCTGCAGCTTCTGTGTCATTCTCCACCAGCTTGACATTCAGGAGATGGCGAAACCAAGGCTCATACAATCCATATTTACCAAAGCTCTATCTCTACATACTCTGTGGATAATGGGCTGGCTGCAGCCGTTATTCTTTCTGAGATGTCCTGTCTGCAAGCTGCATTGTTTTGAGCAGCGATTGCCTTATAGTAGACCTTCACTTGATTTTTTTTTTTTTTTAAATGCAGTGCTTTTGAAGACTTGAGAATGGGAGATCAGAGGCAACTGTGTGCAAAAAGAGGAAGGTGACCAGCAAGTCCCATAGGTCTATCTTTGAGTGCTACAAAATAATGAGCAAAATAATATTGCCTCCACTCCGAGATCAGAGCAGATACTGTGTCTAAAGTAACAGGTCTAGAGCAAATAAGGACACCTGTTAGTGTACAAGCTCTCTGGAATGTATATGGACAAAGACTTTCACAATGTTGCCAATAAAAATAAAGGACCAAACATGCATAGTTCCTGGCTCATTGTAAATTTTCAACCAATGTTTTTTTAGATGGATAGTAGGCAGATAGATGGATTAAAGGAAGACTGGAAGAATGAATGAAAAGATGGATGGAAGGAAGGATGGGTGCATGGGTGGGCGAATGGATAGATGGATGAAAAAATTGCCATCATCTTGAATGTTTTCAATACTATCCAGTATAAATGCTAGCCTTTAGACCTTGAAGGGAGGGATTGAAGGAAGAGGCCACTGTATTTCTCCAACATCCTCTCCACTCTTCTTCTCTCAAGTAAGAAGAGGGCTGGTGTGGGTGGTCACGGACAGGATAATTAGGAGCAACTGAGCTGCAGATGGGTGCTGAGAGGAAAGAGCTCGAGGTTTAGGAATTCGAGTCTTAGCATTTTCACATCTCCATATATTTCCACCAAAAACATGATTTAAAGTTAGATTGCTCTACATTCTTGCATTAAATAATATTTAATGATTTTGAAAATAATCAATAAGCTTAATGTTATTTAGAGGTTTGAACTCCTCAGCTGAATCAAAGGACTGTTTGTATTGCATAGATTTCTTTTCATTGTGTTTATAATGTAATCTTGCAACAGCTCCTCTTACCTGGATCAAATTTAACCTTTTGAATGTCCAAGAAAATACTTTAGGTAATGTAAATTCATGCCATGAAAATAGAAGTAGTATCTTCTTTTACAACTCTAAGGACTTCTAGTTATATTGGCTTGGCTGGGGTTGTAGCTCAGTGGTAGAATGCTTGCCTCACAGGCATGAGGCTCTGGGTTCGATCCTCAGCACCACATAAAACAAATATAATAAAGGTATTGTGTCCCTCTACAACTAAAAGAACAAAAATTTAAAATAAATAAATCAAAATACATAGTTACTGGAGAAAAATTAGAAAACGTAAAAGAAATGCAAAGAAATAGGAATTATTGGAAATTGTTTGCTAAATTTCCTCTCCTAGAGATGAAGATAACAATGCTAGGGCTGCCAATATTCAAGAACCTTTATTCCTGGTGGGAATATAGTTCCTAGTATTTTGCAGTCAGGTGAGGTCATGTGACTGACTTTTGGCCAATGCTGAATAGATGGAAATGACATATCTCAACTATGACTCTGAAATCTCCTGCATTTGGCATTGAACACATAAAATAACTGTCTCCAAGATATCAAGGATCCTAGGCTCCCATATAATTGCATGGAGAAGAGCTACCATCCAAACAGCATTGGACTATGACATGAACAAGAAGTAAACTTTAAATGGTAAGCCACAGAGACTATGGGGTTATTTTTATAGCAAGTACTCAACCCTGACTAAGGGATAATCATTAACACTTCAGCATATTTCTTTCCAGTTTTTTTTCTATGTATGTATTAAACATGGTTGTAGTCATATGGAAAGTATATCTTTGTATGCTGATTTTTTAATTTAATATTAAATCATAAAGATTTTCTATTTTATTATAAAACTTTCATAAATATAAATTTTAATGACTACATAATATTCTACTTTATGGATATATATATAATTTATATAACTAAAACTAGATTATTGAGTTCTATCTCATTTTCACTATATAATAAACATGTTTATGCATAAATCTATATATCTATACCTCTTTATTTTCTTTAAATAGATTTTCAAAAAGAAAATTACTGGGTGAAAGAGGATAAATATTCTAAGTGTTGATTCATATTTAGATAGATACAGAAACATAGAAACATAGATATATATATTTACTGACCTCTTTCTAACAGGTAATAAAACTTGTGCTCCCTTCAAGTAACATGGAAGTACTTATCATATCTTCACCAGTTCCAAGAATTACCACAATGAGCAATTTTAACTAAAATTTCTGTTCCTAACATAGAAATATCATGCCTATGACAGCATGGTTAACACACCGTAAGGAAAGTCAGCTCTGCCCTTCCTGCTGGGTTCTTGATTTATAGACTCAAGAAATGGAGCCCCAGACTCACTGTGTTGGCAAATTCCAGAATGTGAAGGGCAGACTCTTCAAGATAGGTTTAATAGCATAAGCTGTTGGAAATCTATTAGATTGAGGGCAAAGGGCTGGGAGGTAATATTAGAATAGGGTCCTGAGGCATAAATTGGAAGCCTGCCATTCAGACAGAAGGACAAAGGACATTACAGATGGAGCACTATATATGCAAATAAATGTACATAAATGAGAGGCCACTTGTGAGGAAAAGACAAGCCCATCTGTGTTTTCAAAGTGTGGGATGATGGTACAGGAGCTAAGACGGAAGAGACACAGTAGCCCATGAAGGGTCAGGCATGCTGAGATGAGGAGGTGAAATTTATTTTAACTCATAAAAGAGAAATGGGTTTATAACTTGATTGATTTTAAGAAATGGAATTGACTTTATACCACATCCAATCCCCTTACAGGTATTATCATTTTTTACTCACTTTATAGTTTCCATCATATTTGATTCCAGTCACAGCAACAATGTGAGCTGTTATCCACAAGTAAGAGATGTCATGTTAAACTTGAGGGTATGCACTAAGTCACGTAGGTGGGAGCTGGGGCCTGAATCTAGGTCTTTCTAACTTCAAAGGCTGTGACCTTCGAATTATGTGCATACCACAATGAAACTCACTATGCTGAATGATTAATATGCACAATAAAAAAAGCAAAGCCTGTGATCTTCTCGTTGTGTTGTTTCCTCCTATGTTGTGAAAATATGGAAGATATATTGGAAAAGACAAGACAGAGGCAATGAGACGCTTAGGAGTTTATTACTAAGTTCAAGGAAAAGAAAGTGAAAATCCCTACTAAACGACCTCTAGGATAAGGCGGTGTTGCAAAAGCCAAGACAATAATAGATATCCAAGAAAGGGGAACTGAATCTAACACTGCAGCTCATTGATGGATTCCTCAAGAGACTTCTGAAAGACGGATAAAATACAGAGCAGAGAGTTGAGGGGTGGGTGCCACAGTGTCGTGGTTTGCAGAGAATGGAGAGTATAAAAATGATCTAAAAATACAGTTGTGACCCTTCTGTGAAATGTCCTCCACTCCTTCCATTTCTCTGCTATGACTACTAATTGTAATTCTTGAAGCTAACAAATGATCACAATTAATGTTGCTAGAAGCTACATTGTGAACTATGGACATATTTTCATTTGTCATAAAAATATCTTAAGGGTGAGTAACCATCTCAAAACCTTAGGAATTCATTACCAAGGTATTCAGAACCATAGAAAAATCTTAGCTTCAACAAAATGGTAACAGATTGTTCAAGACATCACAAAAAATTGACCTAAGAGTTATGCCTGTTAAGAACACCAGAAGTCATAGACTAGGAGCACATATTTGCAAGATACATCTGATGGATTGATATCCAAAGTATACAAAGAACACTAAGAACTCAACCATAAGAAAATAAACACCCAATGATGAAAGTAAAAGATATGAACAAACACCTCATCAAAAAAGATACACAGGTGGCAAATACACACGTGAAAAGATGCTCCACATCACAAATAATTAGGAAGTTACAAATTAACGCAACAGTGTGGTACCACTGAAGACCTATGAGAATGGCTAAAATCCAAAGCACTGACAACACCATTCATTGCTGGTGGAAATGCACAATGCTGCAGTCACCTTAGGAGACAATCCAGCAGTTCCTTACAAACTAAACCGACTCTTGCCATATGATTCTTTGTATTTCCTTCACATAAGCTGAAAACTCGCATCTACATAAAAACATACAGATCCATGCTTATAGCAGTGCTAGTCAGCATTGCTGAAACCTGGAAGCAACCAAGATGTACTTCAATAGGTAAATTAATAAACAAATGTGCTACAGCCACACTATGGAACACGATTCAGAGATAGAAGTGAGCTATCAAAACTTGAAAATACATGAGGAAATCTTAAATGTATATTGCTAAGCGAAAGACACCAGTCTGAAAAGGTCACGTATTGTGTGATTCTAATCATGCGACATTTTGGAAAAGGAAAACCTATGTAGACGGGAGATCAGTGTTGTTGGAGTTTCAGTGGAATGTGTAAGTATAGCCTAGGGGAAATTTGGGGCAGAGAAAGTATTCTGTGTGACACCATAATGGTAGATAGATACATATTGTCACACATTTGTCAAAAACACATAGAATGTACAACACAAAGAGTAGACCCTAATGTAAACTATGGGCTTTGGTGAATGATGTATTAATATTGACTCATCTATTATAACAAATGTACCATGTTAATGCAGGAGTTTAATAATAGGGGAAACTGGAGAGTGAGGAAGTATATGGTAATTTCCTGTTTACATAATTATTCTGAAAATCAAAACTGCTCAAAAAAAAAAATCGTGCCTGTGTCTGCCTACATTCTTTCACTGTTTAACAGTTCACTCTGAATGTTTTGCTTTAAGGAAATATATATAAATGATATTTGAGCCAGGCTTAGTGACATGTTCCTATAAGCCCAGCTACTCAAGAGGCTGAAGCAGGAGGATCACAAGAAAGTTTGAGGCCAGCTCAGCATCATAGCAAGAGCCTGAATATATAAGAATATAAAAGAGATAGGGATGTAGCTTATTGGTAAAGTACCCCCGGGTTCAATCCCCGGTCTCATACACAAACACACACACACAAAAAAAAAGATATTTGAGCTTCTACTCAACTAAGGTATAATTGAATAAATTGTGCATATTAAGGACTATGCTAATTATACTCTTAGTAATGCTTTATGTTAAACTCTGCAAGGACTATAAAAGGCCTTTGAAGAAAGCCCTTGATAAATCCCCAAATGTTATGATAATACATAATACATAATCCTCCTTACTGAAGGTAAGGTCTTTACAAAGATTGATTTTGTCTATGCCTATTAATAGCTGATCATTACTAGCTAGCATGATTGTAGATGCCCAAACAATCATGGACGATCCAGAAATAGTTACATTTATATCATTTAGAATTTATTATCCTTAAAATTCTGAAATTTTCTAACATTCTGGTGTATTCTTTTCAAGATCTCGCAAGAATTCTACAAGTGTATATCAGTCTAGGTTCAGTCAAAAACAAATTACTCTACATGTTTTCAACAGAGGGAGTGTAAAATAGGATATTTGTTAAACCCAAAGTTCCAAAGCGAAAACCCAATGTAGAGTGGAACCATGGTGAACTGCAGGATGGAAATAGGAGCCAGAGGAGACTGGCCCCCATGTTGCTCGGAACAGAGGTGGAGCAGTACCTACCTTTTCCCTCCTGTCCTCCAGAATCTCATCTGTGCCTCCTCTTAACCAAACCTGTCCAAAAGGCAGAGTGCCAAGGAACCTGGGAAATGCAGCTCTCCCAATATAGAGAAGGGAATAGACTGAGAGTGAAGCAGAAATGACTGACAGGAGGTACTCAAACTTCAGCCATATATTCATCAGGGCATCTTAAAAAAAGCTGAATTCACAATAAAAAAAAAAAAAAAAAAAAAAAAACCAGAAATATAGAGAGAAGAAAAATTGTCTTCTCAAATTTTCCCGTGACTGCTGATACAGTAAAACACTAATGTCTTTTCAGGGGAGGGAGAAAATGCTGACAGTGTCACAAAAGAAGAACAGAGTGGGCATCCAAGTGATGAGGGAAGTTTTGGAATGAAAACCTCCACCGGCACCTTCTTGGATTACACCAGCCTTGCTATCAGCAGTTCTCCCACTTGAGGTAAGTATGCACAATGCTGAATGTGATTGAAAGCTAAGCAAAACTAAACTTTCCTGGGGCTTCACACTTTCTACTGTTCTTCTTTCTCCAAAGCCTACTGTTAGGTCACTTTATATCTTATTGGAACAAATGGTCTATGGACCTGGGCTCAGCACAAGATTGCTTTCTGCGATGTTATATGGTCATGCATTTCCCAGTCAGAATGAGTGGCTTATGTTGACAATAAACCACAATTTCTCACCATTGATTCTTAAACTTCTGGTGAAAGAGCTATGTGTGGTAAGAAAAATAAATAGCAGTTGGTTCTGAGACAATAAGAGTTTCGAAAGTGTCACCTACAGCATGTGCTCCTTCTGAAGTCAGGAGTCTCCTAACTCATTCTCAGTTTTCATCAATACCGTAAGAGTCTTATTTGAAACTCTTCTGGAAAGATTTTATCATTAATTGTCATTATGCAGCATTGGAGCCAAATACTTACTGGTTGTGATATATTCTACTTGCCTAAGGTATAATTAAAAGAATAGCATTTAATGTTGATGTTCAGAGTAGACTATTACAGGAGATCCCTGGAGAGATTTAGTCACTTTCAGAGAAAGTGTTGATGTTAGAAAATGTGCTCCAAGCATATCTTCTGCCTGAACCACCTGGATGATTAACTGCCCAGAACCGTAAATATTTCACAATGGTGGACAAGGGAAAATCCTTCAGCAATTTAGGATGCTCAATGGTCATTTGAAAAATTTAGTAATAGCTAACAGGTAGGTGCACTCACTACATACCAAGCACTGTTATATGAGCTTGCACATGCTGACTTTGTCTTTTACAACAACTCTACAATTTTCATATTAGAAATAAGGAAACTGGAGCAAAGAAAGAATAAATACCTGTCCTAGGATCCAGCAACCAGTGTCAGAGACAGAATTTGAGCCCAGGAAGTATGACTGTAGGTCTATACCACTAAATTACTCTTTGCCTTTTTCTTCTAGGAAATGGCTATAATGTTATCTTATCAACCTTGTCATGATACTTTCAGAGAGTATTTGCATAAAAGTTCTGACACAAATATTTGTGTATTAAACTGCAATTGATTCAGATGTCTCATGATGTAATACGTTGCTGTATATATTCTTCCTGCTATTCTTTTTTTTTTTTTTTTTGGTACTGGGGATTGAACCCAGGGGCACTCCACCACTGAGTCACATCCCCAGTCCTATTTTGTATTTTATTTAGAGACAGGGTCTCACTGAGTTGCTTGGTGCCTCGCTAAGTTGCTGAGGCTGGCTTTGAACTCATGATCGTCCTGCCTTAGCTCCCAAGTGTTGGGATTACAGGCATGCGCCACTGCGCCTGGCTTCCTCCTGCTATTCTAAGATTGTTTACTCTGTAGTCCATAAGGATGTCTCAGGATTACATTAAAGGAAAAACCATGTTATTGATATAGAATCCTTAAAACACCTGGAAAAGCCCCAAATGTAAATCTTTCAGCCACATCAGCTAGTTATACCATGCAGATTCCAGCAAATAATTTAACAGTATAATTTAAACATTTTGTTGACAGGAATGTTATCCAAGCTGCTAAAATTGAGGAAAGCCAGACTAAATGGTGAGGCTGAACTCCAGGTTAACTGAAGTGTTTCTGAGAAGTTGGCCAACATGCCTTGACTTGGATTTCTCCAGTTCATCCAACTACTCCAGTCAACAATAGGAACCATCCTGCTGAGTTGGAGGAATAACTCTAGACAAGTGGAGGAATAACTCCAGACTTGCCACAACTATGTGCTTCTAGCCTACCTAGGACCTTGCATGATAAATAAGAGTATAACTTACTTACTACTCTGTCTATACACACTGCTTATTCACCTGCATTCCTAATGTTATTTTTATTAGAATTACAGAGATAGTCAAGGTAAGAACTCGTGTTAATCAGCTTTGCATTGTGGTGACCAAAATACCCGACAAGAACCACTTAGACAAGAAAAAGCTTATTTTGGGCTCAGGGTTTCAGATGTTCAGTCCGTGTCAGTCAACTCCATTGCTCTGGGCCTAAGATGAGGCACAACATCATGACAGAAGGGCATGGTAGAGGAAAACTACTCAATTCCTGGCAGCAGGCAGGAGAGAGAGAGAGATCGGGAGAGGGAGAGAGAGAAAGGAAGGGGTCAGGGACAGACATAGACTAAGTCTATGCCCCAGTGACCCATGTCCACCAGTCATGCCCCACCTGCCTATGGTTACCACCCAGTAGTCCACTCATCTATCAATGGATTAATCCAGCAAATGAATTAATCTACTAATGAGGACTCTGACCTCATCAGTAGACTCAATCCTCATCACTGCCTAAAATCCTCACCTCTGAACCTTCCTGCATTCTGGATCATACTCTCAACATTTGAGCTTTTCAGGAGACACTTCATATCCAAACCATAACAAACCTGAGTTATTCTACTTCAATATAAGTATATAAGGATGACATGTTACTAGCAGCAAAGATGTTTCTTCAAAAGCAGAACTAATGGAAGCATTTCACCATATGCTAATAATTATTTTTTCTAATACTGAGGACTCACAAAAACCAGACAGCAATAATTCCCTGGTCTAACTTATTTTTATTCCCAAGGTGATCACAAAAAGAAAACTCTATATTTAAAAAAAGGGGAGATGTGCTAACTGTTCCAGGGATTACTATGGTTCAGCATTAGTTTTAGAGATCCAATGAAACTCATATTTCTTGAACAATGTAATTTTTATGGTGTTAAATAACTATCTTGTTAGAGGGTAATTCTGTTGACTATAATTTTATATATATGTATATATAATTTTATATATATGTATATATACATATATGTATATGTTTTATATATATATATGCATGTATATATATATGTACATATATATATATAAAATTACCCCAAAATTTAGAAACCTAAAACATGACAACATTCACTTTACTCATGAATCTACAATTTAGGTGGAACTCAATGTAGATAATTCATCTTTGCTCTACTTGACATAGTCAGGATAGCTCAAAGACTGGGGGCTGGAATCTTCTGAAGACTCATTCATTCAAAACAATGGCAGTTGATGCTGGCTGTCAGCCTCACTGTTAGCTGGTCCTTTTAGACAGACCTCCTGTCTGTGGCCTCTTCATGTGGCCTGTTCTTCCTCATAATATGGTGTCTACTTCCAAAGGGTCAAGTGCTCCAGTCAAGCAGAAAAAACAAGAGAGAATTGAATATTCTTTTATTTCCTAGTCTCAGAAGTAATGCAATGTCATATCCATTACATTGTATTGGTTGAGGAAATTAGAAAGATCTACCCAATTTCATGAGACTAAAACACCCCCATGTCTCAATGGAGGACTGTTGATGCAACACTACAGGAGAATGTGGGATAAGAGACAAATTGGTGCAGCAATCTTTGGAAAACACAATCAGCCACAATGGCCTACTTGTTTCTATGCACATTTTTTTTAACAGAGACATTCCATTGTCAGAAGGTCTGCCTTACAGTTTTGATTTGTTTTACAACTTTCTCTGTATTAACGTCAGTGAAATCATGTATAATGTATATGAAAGACATCTCACTGTAAAAGTTACATGCTTAACGAACAGTAAACTTTTTATGTTCATAATCTTCACGATAATTTTTTGTTAATGAACTAAGGGAGAAATATAAAGAGTACCTGGTCGGGCGCGGTGGCCCACACCTGTAATCCCAGCACTTGGGAGCTAAGGCAGGATGATCATGAGTTCAAAGCCAGCCTCAGAAACTTAGCGAGGCGCCAAGCAACTCAGTGAGACCCTGTCTCTAAATAAAATACAAAATAGGGCTGGGGATGTGGCTCAGTGGTGGAGTGCCCCTGGGTTCAATCCCCAGCACCAAAAAAAAGAAAAAGAGTACCTGAATTAAATTTAATATTTTTGATTAGCTTTATAACATTGGGTAAATTATATTACAAAACATTTGCTGAATGCCCATGCTTTCTTATTTGCAAATATAGGCATTAGTATCTTCCACTCACATCCATGGGGTTATAAATATTATCAAGTGAATAAGTTCATAATGCTAAAAAAAAACTATTCAACTAGAGGATTTTATTATCTTTCAATTTTTAGATAACAAATCAAAGATTCTCTCACAATCAACCTTTGTCAGCAATCCACACAACTGAAATGATTTCATGAAATTTAATGAATGACAGTATTTTCCCAAAGAGGACAAGAACTGAATCAATATCATGCACACATTTGAGGATGGAATAATTACAGAGCTTTCATGTCTTTGTAAACATTTTGCTTTGGCCTAAATTTTGCTAATTGTGCTATCGCATTCTATCAGATACTCCGAGTTAAGGGGGGAAATTATGGTGTAATTTTAAAAGACTGAATTTCTGTGATCAACACAAGGAAGACAGATGAAGAAATTGATTGCCCTGCCTTTAATTCAGAGATGATTTAGTGGGAAAAAAAAAATGTAGTCAGGGAAGTGGAGGTTGTTCCTTCTATCTCCTCATCAGGGTATCCTAAAACACAAGGAAAGACAAAAACATCTTGGATTTATAGATAGAATTCTGCATAACTGCTGACCACGGTAAAATTCAATAATATGTTTAAGTCGACAATTTTATAAAGAAAGAAAAAGCAAGGGAAAATCTACTGTGTTTATTTTATGAAAAATTGCTGAAACCATGTTGTTTTAAAAGAGATGCACCCTGGACATTGTTTTTAAGAACCAAAGGGGGTATATTTTTGTGGAGATTATTTTGTTTTTTACTTTCTAGTGCCTGTACTTTCAAAAATTCCCTTCGTAACCAAATTACAAAAACTATTGCTCAAATTTGGTAGCTTTGTGGAAAATTGTGAAAGTGTTCTTAAAAAGTGACTTGAATAAAGCCATATTTATAATTAGAAGTTATAAATTGAAGTGGTTAGAAGTAATAAAAATTACTTTCAGCGAAGCCAAAATTGTTGGTAATCAAGATAATTTTCTCAACTAGGTGTCTGAATTCGGCAGAAAAGGTGAAGGAGTAAATAACTGAAGGGCTCAATCCACAGGTTAACACAGAACAAATAGCACAATTGTAAGAAACATTTCCTACCCACATGCTTGCAGATATGAGATGTCTGTCAATATACAAGGTCACTTTTACTTTCCTACCATTGAACTTGTACAGAGGAGTATGAGGAGAAGGAAGAGGAGGAAGAGGAGGAGGAGGAGAGGCAATAAAATAGCAATTTTAGAACACCAATTTTAGAACATCATTTTATTTTTTATTTTTTATTCTTTTTTTTTTTTTTTTTTTTTGGAACCAGGGATTGAACTCAGGGACACTCGGCCACTGAGCCACATTCCCAGCCCTATTTTGTATTTTATTTAGAGACAGGGTCTCACTGAGTTGCTTAGGGCCTCGCTAAGTTGCTGAGACTGGCTCTGAACTCGCGATCCTCCTGACTCAGTCTCCCAAGTTGCTTGGATTACAGGCTTGCGCCACCACGCCCAGCCACACGATACTTTAAATAATTTCATGTGCCCTATGACATTTTGGTCAGTGATGGGCTGCATATGCAATGGTGGTCTCATAAAAGTAAGATGTGTTTTTGCACACCATTTCATAAGAAGTTCTTCTGTAGTGCCTTCTAATATGTCTAGAAATTAATGCACAAATCTCACTTCTTTAGACTTACCTTAATCCAGAGTTGATCAGGGCATGCATGTATGCCATATAGCAGGATTTTTAAAAAAAAAAACAAAACTGCATATCAATTGATTAGAGCTGAAAATTTCCCATCACTTAGTGACCTCACCCTCATGACGTCATAGCACGCTACATTGGCTCCCGTTTGCAGTGATGCTGGTATAAATAAATCTGCACTGCCACTGCGCTCAGGTCTAGCACACACAATTACTTACAGTATACAATATGTGATAATGTTAATAAATGACTATGTCGCTGGTTTATGTATTTATTATTCTATATCATTATTTTAGTGTACTCCCATTTATTCAAAAAAGAGTTTACTGAAAGCAGTGTAGCAGAAGCATTCACACTTCTCACGTTTACTATGTCTCCTGAGGGCATCATTTTCTCTTGCGTTTGATTTAATCTCATGTTGTTTTGTTCATCATGGCCCCAGGAAAAATAGGCTATGGGAATATAACCATTTACTAAGGGATATTAATAAGCCTCCCTTGAGCAAGTAAATTAATATGCAGTGTTTTAACAAAATCCTGCCATGCCGCATACATAACACACCCTGATCAAAACTGGATTAAGGGAAATCTGAAGAAGTGAGATGTGTGCATTAATTTCTGGACTGAAATTAGAAGGTACTACCAGAAGAACTGCTTATGAAATGGTGTGCAAAGCACATCTTACAGCTGAATTAATGGCACCAAGTACACAATAGTGCAACTATAGGAAATGGGGCTATAGGTATTAAAGACACTCCAAACTTTCCAAAACAGAGGAATAAAAAGAAAATGGCTCTCAAAATAGTACAACTCATCCTGCTGTTCTTAACTTTATCTAAGTACATCAAACTGTATCTTTTTTGAGTTTTACTGAAGTTTTGACATATAAAATTTTGTATATATCTTTCTTTTGGAGGGGGTTACTGGGGCTTGAACCCAGGGGTACCCAACCACTAAGCCACATCTCCAGCCCTATTTTGTATTTTATTTAGGCACAGGGTCTCACCGAGTTGCTTAGCACCTCACTTTGGCGGAGGATGGCTTTGAACCTTTGAATCCTCCTGCTTTAGCCTCCCAAGCAACTGGTGTGCACCACTGTACCCAGCCCATATCACATCTTGATGGAGATGACTCATGTCTAGAAAGAACTATTGTAGTAGCTGTTCATTTCTTATATCAAAATTTCCAATAACCATTCTACTTTCATGGAAAAAATTATTCTAGGAAGAGACTGGCCTCATTTTGACATAGTCCTTAACATTAAACTTACCATTCTGCTTTTCAGTGCAAGCCTTCCACCCAAGTAGTGTTGTCAAGCTCTGATTGTGTGGCCTCTGGGTTGTTTGTGTTGCCTCATATTGTGCCAACAGAACTCCCTGTCTTTGTGAATGATATTCTCATCATTGTAGAGTCTCTTCTTTGTTTATGCTATCAATCTGGGGTAAGTCAATTTTGTTTAGAAGTCAGTACTCCGTGGAGAGCTATACATGATTAAAGCATTATTAAACATTTGTACCTTAACATAAATTAGCCTTCCTATTTAATCATTGATCGTCATTGTGTTCTGAGAGAATGAGGCATAACATAAATTGACAAGAAGTTCGGGAGATGGGAGAGAATAAAAGCAATAATAAAAATAATGATAATAATAAGTCCAAAATAGTAGACTTAGTTCAAAGTGGAGACAATTCCATGGACAAGAAATGAAAAGCCTTGGTCAGGCACAAGGACTCTGGAGGCCAGAAAGAGAATACAGATGATCAAATGGAGTAGGGAGGGACAGCAGCTGTGCAGAAATTTCACTGAATGCTTTTATTCTCTCTGGCTCATCATTAAGTTTGACCCAAACGACTTTTTATTTAAAATTACTACTTTACCTAAGGGCCTAGCAAAAAACAGAAGGCACACTTACAATGAAAAATTTGAAGGGAGTTTAAATTAATGCCACTCTTTTACAAAGATATACAAAGTGAATCAGGAGGCAAGGTGTGGCACCTTGCAAGAAGGAACAGAAGGGAGCTGTCACCAGTCCTGGGTCTGGAAACACAATAGGAAGAGTATTAGAACCCAGCTAGAAAGCCAGAGGGAGCAGCTCCCCCACAGGATCTGTGGCCTTTGGTAGAGGAACAAAGCCAGCCCTCGACAACCTGTAAGCAGGAAGGTGGACAATAAATACCCAGATCATGAACTCTTCTAAGACTCCATCATCCTGCAGGACTCTCCACTGGACAAACCCAGCCATTAACAGGAAGTCCAATGGCGAGGGAACCTTATCTGTTTTCAACAAGGCAAGAGAAAGGATGAAAGGATCTGTTTCTATCATATAAATTTTTTTTTTTTTTTTTTTTTGCCATGCTGGGGATTGAACCCAGGGCCTTGTGCTTATGAAGCAAACACTACCAACTGAGCTATATCCCCTGCCCTATAATATTTTATTTTTAACAAACTATTCTTCAGTTCAAAATGAGCTAATACTTCTGCATTCTCTTTATCGTTAATCAAGGTTTCAGAACAAGAAAAGATTTGTATAGGTGCTAAAATCTGAGTTTCAAATAATGCCTCATCTTGGAGGCAAAAGAGTACAGATGTAAAAGGCCCCTAACTTGTACCAGATTTTGATTAGTTGTTGCAACTGTATTCAATCAACTGTACCCAAGCAACCGAGCTAAACTATTCCTATGCAAAAGCCAAAAAAATGACAAGTCCATGAAAAATGTCTTTTGGATGCTAAAAACATTTGCCTTGATATCATGCTCTTAAGTTACTGGAAAATTTTTATACACAGGGTCAGATACAGCACACACATACACACACACACACACACACACACACAATCTACAGCAAGCAAATTGAACTTAATAGCTACAGTTTATATCTGGGTGCAAAAAGGGGAAACAAGACCATTGTTATTCTCGGACAAAGGAATAATGGGGATGCCAATAATTTACAAGTGATTACATACTGACCTGAGATCCAAATTCAGTGGAAGGCAAACTGTATTTGTGGAATTGTGTTTTCTGTAACCACTAATAAGTAAAGGAAAATAGTATAGAATGTAAAGGTCCTAAATATTGACATTGGTGCCTCCTGTAGGAAATAACTGTTTCTTAGCTCCATATCTGAGTTTTACTTCTTTACCAATTATAATTCCTCACCTTCCATATAACAAATTCAGAAATTAGTTAACATTTCCCAAGAAAGAGTGTTGTAGTTTGGGGTATTGGGGTTTTGGGTTTTATTTTGGGTTTTGTCTATTTTAGCAAAAACTTACAGAAAAAAAAAAACCAATGAACTTGTAATGGAAAGAACAAAGTGCCGGCAGTGACAGGGACGAGCATGACTTTTCCAGCAAGGCTGTGCTTTCATTCCTGGAATGAAGAAAAGAGAGCGACTCTGCAGTGAGATCTGCCCTTTCAAAGTTCACAGAAATCTGCTGCAACTGCTGACTTTGAAGTAAAGGTTGATGGCATCACAGCTTCATAGCTGCTGCTGTTTGAGTTTGGGCTTCCCACCAACACAGTCTGGGAGATAATGAGTCCCCCCATCTATATTTGTCGTGCCTTAGTGGTCTGGAAGCAAAGATAGGAATTTCTTTATTCACTGAATAGTTCCATCTCCAAATCTAGTATATTCACTAAAGGATGACGGGATGTTAATTGAAGTTGAAGAAGTTCACTTAAAAAAAAAATGTGGCAGGGTGTGGTGGCACACACCTGTAATCCCAGCACTTGGGAAGCTGAGGCAGGAGGATCGCGAGTTCAAAGCCAGCCTCAGCAACTTAGTGAGGCACCAAGCAACTCAGTGAGACCCTGTCTCTAAATAAAATACAAAATAGGGCTGGGGATGTGACTCAGTGGTGAAGTGCCCCTGGATTCAATCCCCAGTACCTCCTCCCCCCAAAAAAGAAAAAAAATTGTGCATTGCCATTTCCTGTGGGGGTCCTCTTGGCCATGTCCAGCATGGATGAGGAAAGGGTTAACTGCTGGAGGAGGATGTTGGTGGTACTTCACTCAATTACCCAAAAAACTTATTTACTCAATAAACACACAAGAACCAATACTGCCTTTAAATGAGAGAGGGGCATGACGGCTCTAGGCCATACCAGCTCTGGCCTCTTACAACAACTAGCCCAACTCTCCCTTATTTATAAAACTCAGGTAAAGGGGACTGGGCCTGGACCCAGAGGAGCGTCTTCTGTGATGGACAGGATTGGGTGGAGTTAGAGAAGCCATTCTCTTAGAGAGAAAATTCCAGAAGGAGACAGGGAACCACTCCCACACAGTGCCACATGCTTCCTGGCATTTCCTAGAAGCCAGGCCTCTGCATCCCATTGCTCAACCTAGTCTGGTTCTGCTAAATAAGGATGGCTTCCCAGGGAGGAGCTGAAGCAGGAGCTCTTGGCTCCGGGAGGCCCACTGCAATCCCTGGAGGAAGGCGCCCAGAGCCACCATCATGCCTGGGCACCTATAGGAAGGTTTCGGCTGCGTGGTCACCGACCCATTCAACCAGTTATTTGACAATGAATTGGACCCCTTCGAGGTGCTGAAGGCAGTAGAAAGCAAGAAAAAGAGGCCAGTGGAGGCAGCATTGGAGGACCTGGGGCCAAGAGCACAGCTCAGGCCTTGGCCCACACCAGCTCCAACTGGGCAGGCAAACAGCTGTGTAGAGTCCTAGAAAGATCACAAGAACCCACTGGAGTGGCTGACAGGAAAGAGGAGACACAGCCACCCATGGCTCTTAAGAAAGAAAGAATAAGATGTGTTGGAAAAAAAACTGATCAACAACTTCAGGGTGAAGAAAATATAACTGATAGAAGACCAGAAAGGTGACCACCTCGTCACAGAAGATTTGATGGGCAATGGAAGAAGGGATTTGCTCTTCGTAAATCAAAGAGTGCAGGGGCTCATGCTGAAGATTCAGTTATGGACCATCATTTCCAGAAACCAGCACATGATATAGCGTCTCAGCTGGAGATCAATTTTGGAGATCTAGGCCACGCAGGATGTGGTGGCAGTGGGGAGGATGTGGACCTGGACCTGGTGGACACCCAAACCGGGGCAACAGGACTGACAAGTCATGTGCTTCTGCCCCTGATGTGGATGACCCAGAGGCATTCCCAGCTCTGGCTTAACTGGATGCCAAAAGTCAACCCTGGCTCCTTTGTGGACCCTCCTGTTCAAAGCTCTTGCATGCTTAGGGATCCCAAACAACTAAGAAATTAAAAAAAAAAAAAAAAAAAAAACGTCATCATACTATAGATTGATAAAGACTGAATTTCATCTGTTTTGAAAATGAACTTCTCTCATGCTACACACAAGTAACAAATATGGTAGTCAGTTTTGTATTTAGAAATGTATTGGTAGCAGGGATGTTTTCATAATTTTCAGAGATTATGCTTTCTTCATGAACACTTTTATATTGCTGCTTGCAAATATGCATTTCCAAACTTGAAATATAGGTGTGAACAGTGTGTACCAGTTTAGACCTCTCACTTCATTTGTGTTTTTTAATTAAGGATTTAGTTGTTCCTAAATCCCCCGATTACAAACTGATTTTAAATATTAGACATAATATTGGTTTTAATACTAGCTTTGCATTTTCAAACATGCAGCTGGGACATGTAAACTTTGATTTGTCAAATTTTATGCTGTGTGGAATACTAACTATGTATTTTAACTTAGTTTTAATATTTTCATTTTTTGGGAAAAGTCTTTTTCACTTCTCATGATAGCTGTTATATATGCTAAATCTTTTGTTTGTTTTTGAATTGAAAAATTTTTTAAATTTTTACAGATTTCATTTTGATTCATTGTGTACAAATGGGGTACAACTTTTCATTTCTATGGTTGTGCATGACATACATTCATACCATTCATGTAATCACACGTGTACACAGTGTAATGATGTCTTTCTCATTCCATGATTTTTCATATCCCCATTTCTACCAATAACTATCATGCCAATGCTAAGACGGTATTTTTTTCTTTTTTATTGGAATAAATTTTTAATTAATTTTTTATTTGTTCTAATTAGTTGTACATGACAATAGACTGCACTTATCCTTTTTGATAGATCCTACATAAATGGAGTATAATCTCTCATTTTTCTGATTATGTATATTGTAGGATCACCTCACACATGTGGTCATCTATGTACATGAGGTAATAATGTAAGACAGTATTTCTTCTACATGCACCAGGATGACCACATGGATTGTCATGACCAGTGTCCATTCTGGTGGTGTGTGCTCATGATGTACCAGTTATTATGTATTTAGAACATCATGTCCATTTCCTATTAAACAACAAACCACATAGCATCATAAATGTTTGTCTAACGACAAACCTTGAGGAAAATGAGAAATAGAGCCCTATTTTTGTATCTCCACCCACTCTGCACCACATTTTATGGAAATGATCCAAGGATGACCTAGAATAAACAAATTTCAGGGATTGTTTTTCATTTAAAGTAGGTTTTATAAATAAATGAACAATTACTTAAACAATGCATGTTTTTCAGTCTTGATACCACAACCCAGAATCTTTTTGGTTTTTAATCTTCCCTTTTTCAAGGTTTATATTTCTCTATGTCAATTTATTTCTTGATTAGATGAAGAAATACATTAACTGGGTATTCTGGGGACCTAAAACTTATCTTATACATTTTAAGGGGTTATATTTAAGAAAAATACACAATTATGATTACTCATTTTATCATTTATAAATCACACCTTGATAGAAAATTAGGTATGAACAGGAATTTTTATTTAAAATGAGAAATACACACAAATTTCAAAGTCTTAAAATATGAAAAATCTCAAAATATGACTACAAAACTCACAAAATCCAGAAAAAAATACCATAGTATGTTTATTAACTAATTGCCTGGTAATATATATTTCTGTAATGTATGTTTTTCTTTAATATTTCTGCAAATATATTTTTCTTTTGTAATACATATTTTTCTTCATCTTTATTGCATCTTCTTTAATCACCTATCCAAGTGCTTTGTACTAAAATTTTATAGAAGTATAAGAAAATTTCTACAGCCTGGTTGATCAACTTTGATTTCTTACTATTACTAGTTAAAAAATTCCTTTTAATTTCAACACTTGTAATGCAACATTATTTCAGATCTTTGTCCCATTCAGGGAAAGAACTATGAGGTGTCTTTCATATGGAGTGCTGTCTTTGAAATATTCACAGACTCACTTCTGCTTTCCCCTCATCACCTGTATTTCCCCCATCATCCATTCACTACCATGCTGGGGTCCCTCCTGCATCAATATCATATCTGCCTCTGCGTCTGCAGGTGGGGATATCTTCAATTATCCACCTTAACAAGTTTTCCTGTCTTTAGAATTCAGAAATCTGTGTTTATGACTAGTGAGGGGGTTGCTAAGTAATTTGCCTGATATTTTGTCAGCCCTCCTGCTGTGAAGACCAGTCTTTGTCGACTCAGGTATGTCTGTTGCTATCTCCTCCTTCTGAAATCCTCATACATATCTAGATTGTTCATCCTATTTCTTTTTTTTATAATGGTTTAATTTATTAGGATGATGCAGCAATTACAGATTTTTATATTCCTAATAACATTGTATCAAGATATATAAAACTAACACATTCTTGGTATTGGAGACTAACACATGTCTTTCTGAATTAATAGAACGCATGAAAATCAGTAAGGATATAGAAGATCTAAACAATATAATTAACAAGGTTAACCTGATTAACATATTAATAAGAATTATATCTGAACTATAGAACTCACATTCTTTTCCTTTTTATCTATGTTTTGATTTTTACAGACTTCATTTTGATTCATTTGATTCACAAATGGGGTACAACTTTTCATTTCTATGGTTGTGCATGATGTACATTCATACCATTCATGTAATCATACATGTACATAGGGTAATGATGTCTGTCTCATTCCACCATTTTTCATACCCCTGCTCCTCCCCCTCTCATTTCCCTCTTCATAATCTGAAGTCCCTCCATTCTTCTCCCGCTTCCCACCCCCTCAACCCAATCATAGATCATCATACACTTATCAGGGAAAATATTAGGCCATTATTTCTTGGGGATTGGCTTATTTCACTTAGAATGATATTCTCCATTTCCATACATTTATCTGCAAATGCCATATTCTTCTTCTTTATGGTTGAGTAGTATTCCATTGTGTATACATACTACAGCTTCTTTATCCATTCATCTGTTGAAGGGCATCTAGGTTGGTTCCACAGTCTAGCTATTGTGAATTGAACTGCTATAAACATTGATGTGGCTGTGTTAATGTAGTATGCTGATTTTAAGTCCTTTAGGTATAAACCAAGGAGTGGGATAACTGAGTTAAAAGGTGGGCCCATTCCAAGTTTTCTGAGGAATCTCCACACTGCTTTCCAGAGTAGCTGTACCAATTTGTAACTCCACCAGCAATGTAAAATGTGCATATGGAAATCAATAAACATAATTTATCACTTCAATAGACTTAAAGTTAAGAATCATATGATTATTTCAATAGATGTAGAGAAAGTGTTTGAAAAATACAGCACCCCTTCATGCTTAAAACACTCAGAAAAATAGGGAAAGTTGGACCATACCTCAACATTGTAAAGGCTATCTATGCTAAGCCCATGGCCAACATCATTCTAAATGGAGAAAAACTGAAAGCATTCCCTCTAAAAACAGGAACAAGACAGGGATGCCCTCTTTCACCACTTCTATTCAACATTGTCCTTGAACACTAGCCAGAGCAATTAGACAGACCAAAGAAATTAAAGGGGTATGAATAGGAAAAGAAGTACTCAAGCTGTCACTATTTGCTGATGACATGATTCTATATTTAGAGGATCCAAAAAACTCCACTAGAAAACTTCTAGAACTAATAAATGAATTAGGCAAAGAAGCAGGATATAAAATCAATATGCATAAATCTAATGCATTTCTTTTCATAAGTGATGAATACTCTGAAAGGGAAATTAGGAAAACCACTCCATTCACAATAGCCTCAAAAAAATAAAATACTTGAGAATCAATCTAACAAAAGAGGTGAAAGACCTCTACAATGAAAATTACAGAACACTAAAGAAAGAAATTGAAGAAAACCTTAGAAGATAGAAAGATCTCCCATGTTCATGGATAGGCAGAATTAATATTGTCAAAATGGCCATTCTACCAAAGGTTCTATACAGATTCAATGCAATTCCAATTAAAATTCTATTTATTTCTTTATTCCTCTCTGTGCTAGCTGAATTCCCTGTGTTGTCTTCTAATTCAACTATTTTATTCCTTCTTAAGTCTGCTATTCATTCCTTCCATCACATTTTTAAAATAATAGTTTCTATTGCAGGAAATGTTTCCTAAACTTATAGCTTGATCTAAATCAAATGTCCCCACAATTTTGAGTCATAAAATGAATTACATATTTGCTAAAGTTTTCTTCTGTCTCTGCATTGTCTGTTGATAGAGGATTTTGTCAGAGAGAGTGTAAATCCCTGCCCACCTCTTTTGGGTCAGGAGGGGATAGGAGGGTAAGACCTAGATTTTGCTATTGCTGTATTTAGTTGTTTTAGAGGATCGATCTTCTAAGAGATATAAAAAGTGTGTAAACATTCAGAGGCATCACACTGCAGCTGAGGTACTGTCTTAGTAATGACGGCTACTGACAAGACTACCCATTCCCAATTGGCGACTTTCCTTGTTGGGGTTTAGTTTTGAGAGAGCCATCTCTCTTCATTGGATGTACCATCTTAGAAAAGTATAAGGCTGGAATAAAACTGTTTCCCATTTCTCCATTTGTCACAGTGCATGCATCTCTGGGGTCTAACTCAATCTATACCTGGGCTTTTCTAAGCAACCAGTCCTTACCTTTGTCCCCAACTCCTGCCCCTACAGACTTGATAAGCCCAATTTGGATATAGAAGATTTAAACAATATAATTAACAAAATAAGCACGGTGGGAAGAAAGTTACTTGTCTAAGAAAGGTAACAAATCAAATGACTATAGAGATGCAATTGAGTTATTTTACTAATTCAGGCTTAATATACTTTTGTATTCAATCCTTCATTTGCATTCTATACATTCTTCTTTGTCACTAACCAACTACACAAAACTTAATAGTGTAATCATTTCTTTCTGTTGGCACTTTTAGATTTTTTTATAGGTGATTGCCTTAGTTTTATGTTACTATAATAGAATACCTGATGTTGCATAATATATAAAGAAAAGAGGTTTATTTGACTCACAACTCTGGTGGATGGAAAGTCCAAATAGCATGATGCTGGTCTGGCAAGATCCTCTTGACAATACAACACCACAATGTGGAGGAGAAACAAAAAGGGAAATGGCCATTTGCAGAAGGGGCCATTGGGGGGTGTGACCTCAATTTATAGCAATCCACCTTTGTGAGAACTAACACAGTCACAGAAGACCTGAGCCACTCCAGTGAAAGAACATCCATCAATTCATGAGGGTGGGGCTCCAGTAGGCCCCACCTCCTAAAGGTCCCACCACCTCAGTACCACTACATTGGGGACCAGGCTTCCAAAACATAAACTTCAGAATACAAACCACATGCAAATTACAGCAGTTATTGAATTTTGTTTTAATGGGAATGCCTTTACTTTTCCATTGTTTTATGTAATAATGAGTGTTTTCTTAAATTACCAAGTTTAGGAAGTGCTCCTCTAGTCTCAGGTTAAGAATTTAGTTTTTTAAATGATTTGTTTTGAATGAGTTGGATATTAAGTGCCATTCAACATGCTTACAAAATCTCGTTGCCTCAATGTCAATTTATCTTTGTGATCTGTTGAATGACTTCATTGATAGATGTGCCGATATTGAAACTTGCTTGCTTTTTTAGAAGAAACCCTACTTGGCAATAGTATATTGTTCTTTTAGCATAATTCTAGAAACAAATAACTAATAACACTTTCAAAATTTTGTTTCATTTTCACAAATGAAAATGGCTCCTGCCGGGCATGGTGGCACACGCCTGTAATCCAAGCGACTTGGGAGGCTGAGTCAGGAGGATCGCGAGTTCAAAGCCAGCCTCAGCAACTTAGTGAGACCCTAAGCAATTCAGAGAGACCCTGTCTCTAAATAAAATACAAAATAGGGCTGGGGAAGTGGCTCAGTGGCCGAGTGTCCCTGAGTTCAATCCCTGGTTCCAAAAAAAAAAAAAAAAGAAAAAGAAAATGGCTCCTAACTGATCGTCTTTCTGGCTCTATGTTAGGTTTTGATATACAGTCATATTATTGTTTCTTAAAGTGGATCAGTGCACCTTTCAGTTTTTCCTGCATAGTAGAATATTTAAGTAGAATGGAAGCTACCTATCTCCTTGTTAAATGTTAAAAACTCATCCATAAAATTGTTCCAGTTCAATGCCTTTTTGGGAAATAAGCTTTTTGAGAAACAATGTTTACTTTTTGTAATTATGTAAGAAAATCATGTCCATTTATGCTCAGCTTATGGAAAATATTTAAAGCTACATCATGAAAAAGGTTATAAAATCATCTTAATAGCACATTCCCGTGTCTATTAACTTTTTTTCCTATTAATGTCTAATTCCTATTAGCGTCTAATTTTCCAATGTTTATCTTCTAACCATTGCCAACCCTCACCCCTGCCCAGCTCTCACATCCACATTCAGTCACACAGTGCATTTATTTTACTATTACATGATTTTTCTTTTTTTTTAAACTTGCAATATATTGTAACAACATATATTTATTTTTCATGCCAACAAATGTTTCCCATAATATCTTTAAATGGCAGCCATTTAGGGCAGTGAGGTACTGTAATTTGCTTAATCCGTTGTGGAGGACTCATCTTACTTTTTATAATCAGTGTCTCACAGGACGTTCTTTCTTCTAATGGTCCCGTCCCTCCTCTTCATGTCTGAGCTTTCTTACATATCTGCCCTGTAATTTATTTGTGCATAGCCATCCTTATAACAGCAGATGAAGTTTATCCATTGCTGTGGCTTTAAAAGGCTTTAATCAGAAATTGCACGTGTACCTGCTCAAATCTTTGATCAAACAAATTAAACAAAGGGAAAGATTTGTACTGCTTTCTGAGAATGAGGCTCATTAGCTTGTGGTCCAGAAAGGGAGCTCGCACTCCAAGCAACAGTCTGTTACGCAAGAGAGCTCCCTGCACTTGGGAGAATTCCTTCCCCACTTTGTTGTGGCAACCAGCTAGCTGAAGCAGAACTTCCCTTTTCTAGCTGGCACAACTTCCTCACTGTGAGCCAGCTGAGGAATCCCTGACTTTTTTTCCTAGGAATGGCCATCTACATCAAATGTGAGCTCAAATAATTTAAAAGCCATGACAGCAATCGTGTTCTGTGTGAACCATGACCAATACCAAAGGTATTTGCCCTCCAAAAACCTCTCAAAGCCTACCCTTTTCTCCAGCTCCGGTCCCTGTGAGGTAGAAGGTACTTCTTCCATTTACTTGTCTGACTGGCTTCTTTTGCTGCAGGAAACTGTCAGTTTGGTCCATCACTCAACCCAATCTATCTGCATAAAGTCCCTATGAACCCAATTTAGTTTGATTTGTTGGTGGCACCCTTTCCGGTCCTCACAATGATCCAGAGCATCCTCTGCATTTTCATGAGAATTTGGAGTGGAGGACCCCAACATGTGTACACAAATTGCCATCTCAAACTGAAAGATGCTTTTTTTTTTTCTGTGAAAAAGGCCAAAATATAATGTGCTTTATATAAAAAGTTATTTTTTAAATGCAAAGATTCCCTACAAAAAAAATTTATTTTACATCCCAATTTCCTGTTGGAATTCATTACACAGCAACAAGTTCTGACACTTATATCTTGAAAGCAGAATGGAAGATGGAGAATTGAAGCAGGACTAAAAGCTCAAGGTGATCAGAGACTACAATCTTTGTACCCCACTTCTCACAAAATAGGTGCTTGATAAACATCCTTAAGTTAATTGAAGGAATACCTGTGCTGAAAATTGCTCTTTTAGCACTAGGTCCTGTGCAGAGTCCAATACAACTCCAGGAGCCTCGGAGCAGGATGACCACCTGGGTGCTACTCACATCCTTTCCACAGGTGACAGGGAAAAGTGATATTCTGCAATTATAGGTTGCACTTGGAATGCCAGAAACCCAGCCCAAGACTGAGGGTCAGGATGATAAGCACATCATGGCAGATTTCATCAAAATCAGAATGCAGCACATTTTGCCATTTCCTCTATTTGAAATGGAGAAAAGACTATGTGGTTGTGAAGAGAGAAGGAGGAGGGAGGGAGTTATTCTAAGATGATTTACTTCGCCTCAATCTATGAAAAACATATTTTGGAATTCTCACTAGAAGTCTTGTGGTCCTTAGATTTGAATCTGTATGACTTCAGGAAGTTGATATCCGGCCAGGAATTTAAAGATTGCTTTCTTTATTAGGTAAAGACATAATTTCTGCATTTACTAATGCTTTTGGAACATGAGTCTCTTTCAAAAAAAAATATCTAAAATGTGATTTTTTTTTCTGTTTCAAAACATTTAAGACTTGAGGGAGTGGTCTATAAATGAAAATGCTAACATGCATCTCAATCAACTTTCTGCAAACACTGCCAATTGTCTTACACTTGAAAGAGCTAATAGTCTAGAGAGAAATTCCTAAATATAAGGAAGAAGTAAATTTTACCAAATTTTTGGTAAAAGATGCTCAGAAAAACAAAACTACAAATGATCTGATGTGATAGAATTCCATGTTTAAAAATAGGTAGAGACAGAAAATAAAGTAAAAGAATGAAATAGGGAGAATGGCACACAGTGCTAAGACCAGGGAGAAAACCAAACGGTGAGGGGTTGCGGGTTAAAGAGGTGGGGAGTTGTAGCAATTTCCATATTCCTATGTCTATTAGTTTATAGTGATTCTACATTAGTTTCCAGCACGACTATGGCAAATTATCATCGGCACCTTCAAATAACACAAATTTATTGTCTTGCAGTGTTGCAGTGTCATCAGGATTGGGTCCCAGGGGAGAATCTGTGCCCTGGCCTTTCCTAGCTTCCTCGGTCTGCCCACATTCCTGGGCTCTTGGTCCCCTGCCAGCAACTGTATCACTTTCACATCTGCTTCTGTTATCCATCTTTCTCTGATCCACCCTCCTGCCTCCCTTGTATGAGAATTTTGTAACAACATTGGTCACCCCCAAAGAAGTCAATAATAATCTCTTCATCCCAAGACTTTTAACATAATCACCTCTATGAAGTCTCCTTTCCATGTAATAAAACAGGGTTTTGACAAGAACGTCTTTGGGAGTATATTATTCTGTGTGCAATGGGAGAACTGCAATTTCCATTAAAGTAGTCAAGAATGGGCTCACTGAGTAGGTAACATCTAAGCAAAGACAAAGAAGTGAGGTCAGCCAAGAGCTTTTTAGCCACAGAAAGTGGACTCTGACCCCATGCAAAAGCCCTGAAGCAAGAGCCAGTCTGGTCCCTTTGAAGAACAGTGAAGTCAGTATGTGAGGACGAAGAACAAGAGGAAGCACAGAGGGATAGGAGGAGTGGGAGGGAACTGGGTGACACCCAGCCTGGCAGTCACAGGGAGAAGGTTGTAATTTATCCTCAATGGGGGAAACTCCTGAGAAGAGAAGTGACATCATAGCTCATATTTTTAGATGATCAGTTAGGTGACTATGTTATAAATAGATTATAGGTGTGTGATGGTTAATATGGACTGTCAAGCTGATTGGATTGAGACTTTTGGGTGTGCCAGTGAGGGTGTTTCCAAAGATTATTGACATGTGGGCCAGCAAACCGAAGGGAGTAGACCCACCATGAATATGGGCAGTGCAGCCCAATTCGGAGCTAGGTGCCTGAATGGAAGGAGGGCAGAGGAAGGAGGAAGCCAACAGAGAGATACCCATTATCCACCCCCTTCCTTCCTCCCTGCTCCTGCTTGCCTTGCTGCTGCCATTGCCTGAGGACATTACACTCTAGCTCCTTCACTCTTCCAAACCAGAATCTGATCAGTGACTCTCCAGAGAGTTCCTAGACCTCCAGTCCCAGGTGGGCTGCATCATTGGTCCCTCTTCTTCTGAGGCTCCAGCTTCTTCAACTGAGAAGCTACTGGGGTTCCTCCAATCCTTCAGTCTGAATAAGGGCATTTTGGAATTATCTGGTTTCTGATCCTATAAGTAAGTCATTCTAATCTATCTGTGTCTGTGTGTGTTTGTGTGTGTGTACGTGTGCATGTGTGTATCCTGTTCCTTTAGAGAACCCTGACTCATACAAAGCAGGAAAGAGCCTCATAAAGAATGAGGTGAAGAGTCCGGGTGGAGAACCTACGGGAATTCAAAAAGGGGAAGATGGGAAAGAGTCTGAGGGTGGGGAACGACAGGTTTCTTGCCAACTGACAAAACAGGACAGAGTGAGTTTAGTCACGATGGTCTCAAGGCTGACGGTGATGAGGAGGCAGTGTTGAGAGGTGTAAGTGTAGGAGTGGGCTCTCCTCCCTCCTCCAAGTGACCCAAGGAGACGGTAAGTAACAGAGGTTTGCCCTAAGAATACAGAGCACAGCCCAGAAAGGTGAGATTTCCTGACCATCCAGACAGAGGAATTTTCAGTAGCTCCCTCAGATCACACATTACATGACCGCCATCATCTTTCCTAACCTCCATCCCTTCTCCCCTCTTCCCTAACTCCCACTTAGGCTCCATATTTCATTAGCAAAGCTTGACTCTCAGTGTACTGTTGGAGGTGTAAGAGTTATCTATTTCTTTATTCCTTTTCAGTCAAATTCATACCAGGCCTAGTTCCTATCTTGCTAGGCTGGCGAGAAATCCACAATTAATTCTGGAAGAGGAAAAACGTTTTCTTAAATAGGTACAACTCATCCAAGGATTTGATAGCAAGAAAAGGAAGTTTTAGGAACCTTCAGCATTGATAAACACAATAATATTTGTCTTTTTTATATTTGCCAGGCAACTGAGTCTTGGGTACTACAGAGCCCTGGAAGGTTTCGTATTGAAAGCATTTGCTTTGGATCTAGGTAGAGTACCAGGTATGCATAAATGCAAATTTCATTCTGCATTTTCAAGAAAATAACTATGAAGGGATAAAATTTAAATCTATGTGACTCATCTACAGATACAAAAATTATCCACAACTCCCCCCAACATACCCCACATATGCACCCAAAAATATAGTCAAATTTGACTCTGGACTAGAACTTGGCATTTCTTAGAAGACAGATTTCTTGATCCTTTGGAATCTACATATTTACTCCCAGAAATAATAGACGCTATGTCACTAGAATCATCTTCAGTGCAGTTCCAGAGTGTCAAGAAAACAAGGCTCAAGAGGAAATAGTAATAACAAGTTTGCCAATATAAGAGGAGAAATGCAGGCATTTTAATCAAGACCCGAGTACCAGGGTTGCCAAGTTACCAGTTTGTGAACTGGTGCAAGAAGACAGCAAGATTTCAAATACCGCTCTCCAGGAATGGAGACAGTGACAGAAGTGGATTTTTTTTTTTTCCCAAATTATGGCAAATACAAAATGCCAAAATTAACTTCTAAGAATCTTCTCTCAACTAAACTTAAGTTTACAGGCCATAGATTGCAGGCAACCAGCATTAACTAACCAGAATTTGGGGAGGCCAAACCAAGATTTTCACCTACTTTCTTTTCTTCAACAACATCCAAGCATCTGTCATGGTCTTTGACAGCACTGAGCACTCAGGTTTGGGTATATAATTTTGCTGGAGATGACAGCTTCGGGGATCTGGACATTATCTTGTTTTCTAAAAATTATGGGTGTAGTCCTGGTGCTATGGAAATCTTGAGTGTTCTCCCAACTCTGATTTCTTTGGAAAATAAAAGATTTGGCCTTGAACTAGTAGCATTTCTGAGGTCCTAGAAGAACCACATTCTTTCTGAAAAAGTAACCCACGCTGCACATGCTCAGAGAACCTCCCCTCTCCCAGAGTCCCACATGCTGACTCTAAAAAGCTGAATAGTAAACTGAGGAGAACAGCTTTTACACTTTGTTTACTATCACTGACTTACTGAGATTTTGTTGAATCTAAACTAAAATTTAAGAAAAATAATTGTTTTTATCCATAAACCTGGCACCGTCCTCCACATCTGTTTATCCATTTATTTACTCAATGTCCTTTATTTTGTTAAATGTTCTTAAATATTGAAGAACATTGGATTTGTTTTAACCTTGGAGTATTAATAAAGTTGATATTAACATTTGAACAAAAGAACCTTTAATTTTGACATGAGAATTTTGAATTTTGGTGTTTGAGCTTGCAAGGATAATGACATTTATTTATAGAATTTAATATTTCCTAGACTTTAATATCTGTGGATTTTAATTTAAAAGGTGTCTTTGTGTGGACTTCGTTATTACTTCCTAGGACTGGGATAGCTGAAAAATGTTGTATTTTCATTTGGGGGATTTCTAAATTGTTTGTTAGATTGTATTAGTGAAATTTCTCCATGCTTTATTATTGCAGTATCTTTATGATGTCATTTGATCCCTGAAAGAATGATATTGGATGAGCCTGGACATTATTTGGGTTGGGAAACAGAACTGGAAGTGAATACTCAGTCTTGAACACAAACACCTTGGAGTTAACTGAACTAAAGTACTTCTCTGACCCACTGGAGAATCTTCTGGCTACCAGATCTGCACAGTTCATGGGAGGCACAAGGGGATTCCCAGTGGAATACAGGTTTATATTGGGTGTGGCCTCACAAAGGAGGTAATGGGGCTGTCTTTTCGGGAGACACCCACCCTTCTGGCTGCCCATGGATTTAATGTCTTAGTGGTTAATTCAGTAGCTTTGAGGAATAAAGAGCCGGGAAATACTAGGTAGGAACTCCCCTTCATCCAGGACGTCTCGACTCCACTAGCCCCAGTCCTCATGGAAGTGAAACTAATTGGTAAATTTAAGAAGACAAAATTGGCATATTCACTTAGCCACCCTCTAGGAGACCAGCCCAGCACAGCACTTCCTGGGCCCAGGACTGAATAGGTACTCTGTTTGATTCTATGGTTTATATTGGGAAATAATCTGGGGCTACCTGATGTCTATGGCCAACTGACTGACTGCCTGTATCAGTAATAAAGGTGATAACTGGGCCCTGTGTTATTTCTTTTCTTATTTCTTAATTGGTTCAGGTGGTATCATTCTGCATACTTGAAAATGGAGGGAGTCCTGCCTGAAAACAAGTCAAAACAAAGAAGGCAGAGCCATGAGTATTGGAAAGAGACTGGGGCCTAGGGACACATTTTGAATATCTGCATCCTGCTGTATTTGATACCTGTGAGCCTTTCAGATACAGGATCCAATGCCTTCCCTCTTTTGCTCAGTCAAGTTAGAATTAGATTTCAGTCCCTTACATTTGAAAAGATCTGGCCAATATTGTGTAGAAATGGGTTGTTTTTCATGAATCTCAGTTGTGAAAATATCTGCTTTTCCAATTTGTTTCTGAATTGGATAAAATGTAAATTAAAATTGCAAACCACTAGAATACACTTACTAATTTGGTAAATTTGGCTTGGCAAATTCAGTACCTCCTCCCATCCCAAAGACTTTCAGAGATGCTCTTGTCAGGGACCTGGAGGTAGGAGGGTGTGGCAGAGGAATGCCATACAATACGACTTCCCCACATAATGGAAGGGCTGCTTGGAAGACAACTACATCATGCTGCCCTTGTTTTTTCAGCTTATGGTAGTGTCCTAGTTCATTTTTTTTTATGTTATTTGTTCTTTTTAGTTATACATGACAGTAGAATGTATTTTGACATATCATACATACATGGAATATAACTTCCCATTCTTGTACTTGTAGATGATGTGGAGTTATACCAGTCGAGTATTCATATATGAACGTAGGAAAGTTATTTTTTATTTATTCTACTGTCTTTCCCATTCCCATCCCTCCTCCCTTCCCCCCATTCTCCCCTTTCCAATCCAGTGACTAGTTCATTTTTTTGTTGTTGTTGCTATAACAGAATACCACAGACTGGGTGATTTATAAAGAACAGAGATGTATTTCCTAAGTTCTAGAGACTGGGAATTCCAAGGTTATGAGACCTGCATCTGGCAAGGATCTGCTTGAAGTGCCATACCATGCCAAAAAGCAAAGAGGGAAGGAAAGAACAGAAACCTTTATAAGTAACCCACTAACCAGATAATAAGGCCACTCCTGTGATAATTTTAATCCACTCATGAGGACACAGCCTTCATAGCCTAATATGTCCCATTAGGAACCTCTTCCCAACACTATTGCATTGGGGATTAATTTTCCAACCCATGAACTTTGGTGGAATACATTTAAAATCTTCTTCATATTTGAACATATATTTGATTTAAAATCTCTTATGCCAGAAACTTTAGTAGTTCATATTAGCAGAAAGAGTGATATTTATTCTTTGGGTAAAGTCAATGGGAAATGAAAAAATATACATGGTAGAAAAATTATATATGCTTCTTTGAAGAAGATATCAGACGAAAAGTAACATTAATTAGAAATTAACAGCTTTAAAAGTTTAAAACTGATTTCATGGTGGTCTCATTAACATTGGTAGAGTACAAACATGCCTGTCATCCAATGAAGAATTTCCTAAAGAGTACCTATTGTTATGGTTTAGGTATGGGGTGTCCTGCCAAAGCTCTTGGGTAAGACAATGCAGGAATGTTTAGAGGTAAATAATTAGATTATGGGAGCTGTAACATAATCAGGGAATTGATCCATTTGAATGGATTAACTGGGTGGTAACTATAGGTAGATTGGGTGTGGCTGGAGAAAGTAGATCACTGGGGCCTGCCTTTGGGGTTTACATTTTGTCCGAGGAGAGCAGAGTTCTCTATCTCTGCTTCCAGGTTGCCATGTTCTGAGCTGCTGTCCTCCACCATGCCCTTCTGCCAAAATGCACTGTCTCACCTTGGGCTGGGAGCAATGGAGACAGCAATCTATGGACTGAGACCTCTGAAACTATGAACCCCAAATAAACTTTTCCTCCTCTAATTTATTATCAGGTATTTTAGTCATAGAAACTAAGAGGTAACTAAAACACTTATCAAACTTCAATTGTAACACTAAGACAGTTGGTCAAGGGCAAAAGAGTCATGTGGGATAGCAGGGGATAGGAATTCTAGAAATACTCTCTATGAAGATCAGAGGCATCAGGTTACATCTCAGAAACAGAGTACCCTCTGTGTATATATTCGGTGATCATATGGGAAGAAGACAATAGAGTTTAAGAGACCAACAGGAAATCTAAACACAGACCACTCACTTAACTGTGAAATTGGTTGTTTAATGATTCATAAGTCTAGACTGAATCCACATCATCATGAATAAAATAAAAAGAATTTATTTAAAAAATGGAAGTAGAAATAAGTTACATGTATGTCTGGATTTCTGAAAAGAAACCATATGTAAATTATATAACTCCTAGAGTTCTTAATTTTTTAATGTGCCTTTGTTGATTTTCTTTCTTTCATTTTTAAAAATACCCCATAGATTCTTTAGGTGATTTATGCATTGTTGAAACTACCTCTGAATGTCACTGTTGAAACCAAATGGCTTCATTTCACTAATTTTAGAAAAACCATTTTGTGATATTTTTCCAAGTGAATATGTATTGTAGAAGATTTTTCTTTAGGGGTGCTGCTGTTTCAGTCTTAAAGCAGACAAAAAGGAAAATTAATCTGGTAAGTAGGAAAAGTTGAGAAGAAATTTGTCTCTATTCCTTATCAAAATAACTGGAAAAATCTCAGCTAAAATAGAAAAGAAGTCAAATAAAATGATATCATTTATGGTAGGGAGAGCATATACCTAATTTATGCTCAACCCATACCTATCAAACCATAACTATTGTAAAATTTTAAAACTAAAAATTAGACTCCCTGTATACACAGAAAAAAATCTTTTACTGACTATAAAAAAGGGACAGAAGTTCGATAACTTTTTAATTTCATGCCCAGTAAATGTGACTTGTTAGCCATAATAAATATTTCTTTAACAAAGTTCTTGCTTGGTGTTTCCACTGTAACTTTTTTCCTATATGACGTGCAATTAATACAACCTCTATTCTTAATTATAGTAAATATGATCTCTTTTAATATTTTTTATTGAATATACCATGGATTTGTATCTAAAACTGGTTGAATTTAAAACCAAGTTAGAGAGTACATAAATTACTACTCAGCTTTCATATGTTAATGTGTGTGTGTGTGTGTGTGTGTGTGTGTGTGTTTGCCTAAGTTCCTGTTCATCTGTATCACAGTTTTTTGACATTCCCCTACTCATTCCAGGTCCTGGGACAGAGGGTTCCACTAAGGCAGCTGTTCTGATAATTATAGTCAGATTTCAGATTTCAGCAAAGATTAGGCCAGTTATTTCTATTTTCATTATGTTGATTATAACACGATCTAGTTTAAAAAGAACATTTTACATTTCTTTTCTCCCTGAAGAAAATGCATGTGTAATCAATCTTTCAACTGCTCACAAAGTTCTTTCCAAACCAGAGAGCTCAATAAACTCCTAACAGGGATGCAATATGATAAATTCCAACCATTTTATGCTGATAATTCACTTATGTAGCAAAGTTGAGTGTCTATCTTGTAGGAATCAGCACCATCCCTATTGCTATTTCCTCACTGTTGCTTTCATTACCAGCAATAGAAACAAACTATAGGTATCATGCGTAAGGAAATAACGTATTAAAAGAAAATCAGGGCCTCTGAGAATCAGCATGACTAGGGGAATGGGGCTTGAGGTCAGACCCTTCCCTGAACTCCAGAGCTTAAAACACATCCAAGAGGTTTAAAGGTGCCTCAGGATGTCTCTGCCCCTTCCCAGCTGTCTCTCCTGCTTACAATCCTTCTTTGGCTCTCTGTTGCCCTCAGTAGAGTCCCGTATCCTCAGCAAGGCTGTTGGATCTTTGATGATCTCGAATGTGCTGTCTGCACCTTCTCACTCCCACTCACCACCCAGCTCTTTCCAGTCTACCTTGTCAGCATCCTCTCATGCCAATTCCTCTCTTAAGTGCTATGTTAGGACTTCCCAACTGGCTTGCCAAAACCCAAAGCTTTCTGCAAATTAACTTGTAATATGCCAAGACATTGAGGCCCTCGGAGTTGCTGGAGGCACTGCTGGTCCATTGATTTTTGAGTGCAATGACATGAAACATACCAGGAAGCACTGCCCTAGTCCAATCATGCGGATCTCCTTCTAATTCCACAAGAGTACCAGCATCTCCACTACTCCTGAGCTTTTATCCATGACATTTCTGATGCTCATAATATTGAATCCCAACTCTTCACCCAGCTCATCCTTTGAGATTCAACTTCTGCACCAATTCTTGTTGGAGGACTTCCTTGACTTTCCATCTTTGCTCAGTGCACCCTGTGATTCATTCCTGCAAAGAGAGCGCTTTATTCTGCCTTTTGAAATATTTATGGCATTTAAGATCATTTTCATGGAATCTGACTCCCCCACTCTATACCCAGTGGATCCCTCCCTCCATCTGGTTCTCTACTGAATCCCCAGCAACAAGAACAAAACTGGCTTATGATGGACATTCAATAAATGTTTGTGGCTGAGTGATTCTTAGCAATTGTGTTTCCCCAGAATTAGATAAATAAAAATAATAGTAATGATCATACGTGTGTGCTCTTTGAAACTTTTTCTGATAGTTCAGATTCTTTCTTAGTTGGAAATAAAAGAAAATTGAAGCACTGCAAACAGAAACCGGCCACAGGCCCAACGTGGCACAGCACGCGGTGGGAGACGGGTACTGAGAACCCTGGCTTCCTGCCTCTCCTCTCCATTAATGAGAAGAGGTTGGGAAAGCTTTGGGCACATTTACGACTTTTTCTGGCTGAAATCCTGTAGAGAAACGAGAATTCTTTTTCAGAAAACTTGCATGACTGCCACAAAAACAGCCTTACGTAGCGTGAGGCAAGGGTCTGGCTCACTGCGGCACCTGCTCACGTGACTTCCTGCTGGTCTGTCTGAAATGTGAAGCACTAAGAGAGCTTGGTTATGAAAATCTCTGTGGGTCATCTATTTATTTTCTGTTTGGATTTAAAAAATTCATCTAGAATGATCTATGGGAGAGTTTAGAATGTGACGTTTAGCCAAGGTTTTCTGCTTCCTTTTTTTTTTTTTTTTAATATACAATGCTGTGAAATTGCTAGCACTCTACCTGGGTTTGTCTTTAATGACTCCACACAATTTACAGGGGTAACTAAAGAGAAGGAAAAAGCTTCTGGTAGGAAATATAAGGAGGCAAATGTAGCCACCATGTGTAATTCTGATTTCTTTTCAATATATCATGTGACATTTTTGATTGTAAATTGATGGCAGACGAGCCATGGTATGAAAAATTTACTATTATGTAATGCAGACATGTTATTCATAACGATGTGCCAGATGGAAAATGTGAGCACTTTAACTGGAAAGAGAGTTATTTGTCTTCTATTTTGTGTAAATCTTCAAGGCATAAATTAAAAGCAGAAGATGTATTGTATGGTTTCAAGATCTAGAAACCTCTACTGTACTCTATAAATCTTTCTGCGATGTGAAGGACAGCGTATTCAGCTGGCCAGACGGACACTCTTATCTATTCTCAAGTGCTGTTGTTCCACTCTGGGATGACTGGGTTAAAGAAAAATGTACCCTGAAATGAGTATTTCCAACTCTAAATATTCGACATGAACCCCGAGGCCAGACAGGGTTTATTTTAGTTTCTAGTTGCAATGCCCCGTGTGGCGCATCATGCTGAAAGTTTTCTCATTCAGAAAATATTTCAATCTTCTATGGTTTCACAGTGTATATGTGAAAAAGAACTATGCACAGAGAAATGATCTCTATCTTAGATAGCCACTTGAAGTAGATTTATTTTCTTTTCACATTGCCTGAATAATTTATGTGGTATATTTTGCTACTTATAGAGATGAGGAACTTAGAAGTCAATTTTTTAGAGCTAAGGAAGCTTTTTTCCCCCCCATAAATAACAAGCCAGTACTCAGAATATCCTTAGGAGCAATATAATAAAATAAAAGAGGAATATTTAATATATAAATAAAAATTCACACTTAACATTATTGCCATGCACCTCAATGAATAAAATACAAAGCATGAAACTGAAATGTAAAGATGACAAAACCTTTAAAACATAAATATATCCATGGACCAAAAATGTATAAATTATTTCTACCTTTAAATAGCAGCCTGGGAAACCATACAGCATATTTTAGATTTGGAAATAGGAAACAATTTTAACATAGGTCACGTGACAATGGTGTGGAATATTCAGTGTTTGCCCTCCTTGGTTTCTTCCTGCTCCAATCCATCCCACTTGTAATTGCCAAAACATGGTACCCCCCCAGGTTCAAAATACTTCAAGGCTGGCTTCCTCTTATCTAGGACATAGTTTAAAACCCTCCAGGATCTTATCTTTTTGAGATATACACTAATTTATTTATAGAGGAAATGATATTATAACCAAGATTTGCTTCATAATAATTGGGATTGGAATGGAGGGAGGAATGGAGAGAGAAGATAGAGAGGGATGGAGAGAGGGAGGCATAGACGGGCTATGGTGTGGTCATCTATGTGTGGGATGAGCAACGACAACATAAGATTGTTTACTGGACTTTTTTCTACTTCTGTGTGGTTTATAAAGCTGAAAAATAACCCTTTAACATATAAAGCCTCCTGAAATTTGGACCTATTAATTTTCCTTTCATGTTCATAGTCAACCTCCAAAGTGCCAAGGTCACATCCAGATTTTGTCTGGGCTTTCCTTTTCTCAACTCAGTGCCTTTGTTCTAGCTAGTTTCCTTCCTGGAATGTTCTCTTAGCTTTGTGGACTCCACTGGATGCCATTTTATGAAACAGTTTCCTCCTCTGACAAATAATAGTTTGAACTAGCCAGGCACAGTGGCGCATGCCTGTAATCACAGAGGCTTGGCTCAGGAGGCTGAGGCAGGAGGATCTCAAGTTCAAAGCCAGCCTCAGCAAAAGCAAGGCACTAAGCAACTAAGTGAGACCCTGTCTCTAAATAAAACATAAAATAGGGCTGGGAAGGTGACTCAGTGGTCAAGTTCCCCTGAGTTCAATCCCCGGTACCCAATTAATAATAATAATAATAATAATGGTTTGAAGTAGATAACTTCCAAGACCTCTTTCAACCTATATTTACTGAGTGAGGCTTGACCACACACTTAGCAAATGTCTATGAAACAGAGAACTCAACTATCTATATTTGAGCTAGGATTAAAAATACATTCAATATCAAGTTGTTGGGGGAATTTTTACAAAATTAGGTTCCCCACCTTTAAAAAAATGCTTCACTATTCTTGACTTCCTGGAAACCTATCATTCCAAATGAAAGCTGGTCTAAATAATCTGTGAGGTCCACTTAGCAGTACATTACTGTTTCCATGGAACAAGCATGCTGTGAGAGAGAGATGTTAGAGACTGAGACAAATCACAGGGGCTGGTTGTAGGAATTTGGCTAAAGAGTGTTAGACCATGAAGCACGTAAAGGAAGAATGACTAAATAGGTTTTGGCTCTCCACATCTATCTGAACACCATTTCTTTTTTTTTTTTTCAAATGACTTAGAGTGAACATTTGTGTTGCATGGATTTCCAGAATTAAATGTTAACTGAAATTATTTGAGGTACAAAAAAATTCTTGGCAGTCACTGAATTTAACAAAAGAGTAACACTTTTCTCCTTTTTAAATATGTGTTCTTATTCTCTGATTATAAAAGTCACACACATTTGAGCCAAGTGACTTTTTGGATGTACATCTGTCCCTCTCCTACCCACCAGGGTAGGCCCCCAACAACAGACCTGCTTGTATTCTGAGCCTCTTTGATGATAAACACAGTTGATTGCACCAGGAATAGATAGTCTGTCAAGGTTCCACAGCTCGGTTAAAGTGGGGATATCAAATCTGAGGCTCTGTGGACTGACTTCATTAGAACTCTTTTAGTTCACAATGACACCAATGCAAACTCAATTGTGCTTAAACAAAATGTTCATTGGCTCTTTAACTTGGAATCCTAGATGATGTTTCCAACATGGCTGGGTATAGTGCTCAAATGGCATCTTCAGGATCAAGTGCCTCCATTTCTCAGTTCATCTTTTTTGAATTGTTTTTTTTTTGAAAAACAAAATTTTTTTTTCCAGTCAAGCTCTTTCCCCCATATAGGCAAGTTACCCACCAGCAGCTTCCTATCTATATTATATCATTTCAGCAACCTGTTATGGATTACATATGAGGTATACCCCCAAAACTCATGTATAAATATAATGCAAGAAAGTTTAGAGGTGACAAGATTGGGTTAGGAGAGCCTTAACCTAATCGGTCCATTAATCTGCTGATAGGAATTAATTGGGTGATAACTGTAGGCAGGCAGGGTATGGTTGGAGGAGATGCGTCTTGGGGGTGTGCCTTTGGGGTATGTATTTTGCCCCTAGTGAGCACTCTCTCTCTCTTTCTCTCTTCTTCTCCTTCTCCTTCTCCTCCTTCTTCTCCTTCAACTCCTCCTCCTCCTCCTCCTCCTTCTCCTTCTCCTCCTTCTTCTTCTTCTCCTTCTCCTTCTCCTCCTTCTCCTTGTTCTTCTTCTCTTCTCCTTCTTCTTCCTGATTTTCATGTCCTAACCTGCTTCCCTCCTCCACATCCTTCCACCACAATGTCTTGCCTCACTGTGGACCCAAAGCAACAGTCAGTTGACTATGGACTGAGACATCTGAAACTGTGAGCCCCAAATAAACTTTTTCTCCTCTAAAATTGTTGTTGTCAGGTCTTTTGGTCACAGTGACTAAACACAACCCCAGGTGAAAACTCAACTACTAATTAATTCCAGAAAGTCTCCGACAAGTTGTCCATTGGTTTAGTTTGGATTGTGAAGCCATCCATGATCCAATGACAAAGCCAAGGGGACTGCCATGCTCTGCTGACCCAGACCTGAATCCAAGTCCCATTCCTGACATCAGCCATGCCTGAAGATCATGGATTGAACATGAAGAACAAATGATTAGCTGAGGTGTTCTTGTTAATCACTGAGTCATACGTTAGAAAAAAAGTGATAACTGATTGATTAACAATTTGTTAATTGATCTGATGATTGACTATTTAGGGCCAGCCTTGGAGTATTCCTCCTTGAAGAGGAAATATATAAGCAGCAAATTGCTGGCAGAATTACTGGGTTGACAGCCTCAGGCTTCTCTGCCTAAAGGACTGTGGATCTTCCCCATTCGCCCAACTGGAGGTAGAACCTTAATTATTGGTCTCAGTTCACTACAACTTGGATTATGCTAGGAGGGACTGACTAAGGCATTCGGGCCAATCAGATGATGATAAAAAGCATATACAGGTTTCCTCCCTAGTCTATATGAATATTCAAACAAATACATTATATCAAATTCCTGGGGTAAGTCTCATGCATCAGGAACAAGCTTATTATCTGCTTATTCAATACAGGACAGTGGCTTGTACAGTGAGCCTTGTGGTTGGCTACTTTGTTTACTTATTGTTGAAGAAAATGAAACTGTACAGATCTGGTGTTTGTCAACTGGCTGAATGATGCATGGATTGCCACTAGTCCCATTGGCTGTCCAAATAAGCAGATATAATCAATTTCTCCAAAGAAAAAAACTTTCATTGGCAAATTTGATATAATTTAGAATGAAGACATGGCCCTTCTTCTCTGACTATAAAAATTCCATTCAAGCCTCGGCTCCTTCTGTCATTCCCCAGTCAATTTCCCTCTGCTCCCTTCCGGTCACATCTTTCCTTTTCTCCAACAACAATGTGTTACTTACTGAACAATCACTGTGTGCAGCCACTGTGCCAAATGCTTTTTGTGAATTGTCTTATTTAATCCACTTAACAAGGTACCAAAAAGGTATTAAAGATGATAATTATTTGGCAGAATTACAGAGAGGCTAAGATACTTTGTCTAATGTCACATAATTAGTGATCAAGCATTGTATTGAAGCCAGACATACTGATTCTATTATTTATTTATTTTTTTTTTTTTTTGGGGTGTGTGTGTGGGGGGGGGGGTACTGGGGAGTGAACCCAGCGGCCCTCAATTGCTGAGCCATATCCCCAGCCTTTCTTTTCTTTTGAGACAGGGTCTAAGTTGCCCAGGCTGGCCTCCATCTGGAGATCCTCTGTGCCTGGCCTAGATGGTATGATTCCCGAGCCCAAGCCCTTTGCCACCTTCGATCACTGCCTCACATAGTACTTTTGATTCTAATCCATTACACAGCAAAAGGGATTTTGCAGATGAAATAAGGCCACTAATCAATTGGCTTTGAGTTAATCATGAAGTAACTAGATGGGTGGGGCTAATGTTATCACACAAATTCTTGAAAGGAAAAGAGCTTTCTAAGGCTGGAGACAAAGGAGAAGTCAGATAGATTCAAAGCTCAAGAAATCAACAGCATACCATTGCTGGCTTTTGGACAGAGGGGAACACATGTAAGGGCCAGAGAGCAGCTTCTGGTCTCTGAGAAAAACCCCTGGCAACAGCTGCAAAGAACTGCATTCTGCCAGCATTCTGAGCCTTGAAGCAGATTCTTCAGATCTCGAGATAAGAACTGGCCCTGCCTAGATTTCAGTCTTGTGAGACCCTAACCTGGGAATGGGTGGAGTCCACCCCAGACTTCTGACCTACTGAACTGTGAGATAAAAAATGAGTGTTGCTTTAAGCCGCTAAATCTGAGGTAATTAGCTACACAACAACAGAAAGCTCATGCAGCACAGGTTTTTTTTTTTTTAATTAGGTTCAACCATATTAAATTGTCAATACTAACCATTGTGACCTACAGAAATAATTAGATCATTTGGTTCAACCTAATATTATTTAAGGGGTTTTCAGGCTCATATTATTTGGTTAATTGGCTTTTATAGACTTGACATCCGAGGAAGACACCAAAAATTAATTGTTCAGGGCTGTGGGTGTTGCTCAGGGATACAGCACTTGCCCAGCATGCCTGAGGTCCTGGGTTCCATTTCCAGCATTGCAAAAAATTAAAATAAAAATTAATTAATGTTCATAGACTTTACTCACTCTCCTGTCTTTTTTTTTTTTTTTTTTTTTTTCTGAACTGGGGACTGAACTCAGGGGCACTTGGCCACTGAGCCACATCCCCAACCCTATTTGTATTTTATTTAAAGACAGGGTCTCACTGAGTTGCTTAGCACCTTGCTGGTGCTGACACTGGCTGTGAACCCTCGATCCTCCTGCCTCAGCCTCCCCAACCCAGCCGCTGTGATTATAGGCTTGCGCCACCACGCCCGGCACTCTCCTGTCTTTTAACTCCTCAAACTGTGCACACCAAAAAAGATATTGACAATTCATCAATCCTACAACAGAACAAAATGTCCTCCACCCCATATCCTATTGTTTCTAACTGCAACTGGTACCAATTGTGAAAATACTAGTTTGTGTCTGTTTTCAAATGTAATCTTAAAGTGTCTGAGGTCAGGGTGGGGGGAGGCAAGAATGGAGGAAGGATGAATTGTATAGAGGAAAATGAGGCGTGGGGTGGGGGAGGGGGGAGGAAAAATAATAGAGACAAACATCATTACCTTATGTACATGTATGATTACGTAAATGGTGTGACTCTACTTCATGTACAACCAGAGAAACGAAAGTTGTACCCCATTTGTGTACAATGAACCAAAATTTTTTAAAAAGTATCTGAGGTCACAAACCATATACTAGTTTCCAGTATAATGTTTTTATATAAGTAAATGAGCATTTAGTTTTATAATGTTGGCCCTTTGAAATGAAAAGAGGTAATGATTCTGTTGTGCAGAATGATATGGGGGATTTTGTATTAGCACAGCAGAAGAAAAGATGCTTTTTGGTTTAGACCACAGATTGAGATTTTGAAACTCTTTATCTTCAAACTAAAAGAGCATTTGAGATGCACCAGAAGTTCCCATGCACAGAAACAGAACCCAGGGCTGATGACTGAGCTGGGAACTCAAGTCATCCTTTCAAAAGAGCCCACAAAATCCTCCTGAGAACAAAGAACAATGGTCGTTGTCATAAACTCTTAATTTTCCAAGCATCCAGCAATTGTGCTTTCTTTACAGAACTTAAAATACATATATTTTTCTTTAACCTTTACATATGTAGGCCAAAAGACACAAAAGATTAAGCTCAATACAAGTAGGAGTGATGCTTTGATCCCACAGAGATGGTTCTGAGGCAGAGTTGAGACCAAAGAGCTCCTCCTGGTTGTCACTGAGGGCATGACATTTATCATCAAATCAGTGAATTGATTCTGCCGAAGCCCAACCGTAAGATGGAATAAAGAAACTAGTCATGTGTGTGTATGTAGATATACATATATCCACATATATATGTACATATACATTTGTACGAACATACATATGCATATGTACATATGCATATATACATATATGTACATACATATGCATGTATATATATATTACATTTTCTGTATCCATTCACCTGCAAACCCAAAACAGGGGAGGTTGGGAGAATAATAGAAATCAATTGGACTGGACAGTGGGTAATGGTGGGGAGGGAGGAGGGAGGGGAGCAGGAAGAAGAGTAGAATTAATTGATCATAACTCTCCTAGTCTTGTATTTGTATACACAATCAGGGTAGCTCCATAGCATGTATGACCACAAGAGTGGGAACCTAATAGAAGTTATACTTTGTGTATGTAAATTCTGCCAAAATACATTCTACTGCCTTGTATAACTAAAAATAAAAAATAAAATATTTATAATAAAAAGAAAAAAAAAGAAACTAGTCTTGTGTTCTGAGTAGTCATATTGCTTCAAGGACTATATATCAAGGTTGATCCATTCCTGCAAAACAGGAGGCTGTGGTTAATTTATAAAATATGGCCAGTCACTACAACCAGTCTATTTAGGAAAGCTTCAGGACCAGGCTTCCAAATTAATAACATCCATTCTTTGGGCAATCTTTGTTCATGGATTTCCTCCCATTAACTTTAGAGTCAGCCAAAGAATTTTACCAATAAAATTTCAACTACATATAATATTGTTTAAGGAATAATACACAGAAATCTTCTCATTACTAGCAAAGGAATACTAACAATATACTTACAAGGATTTTTTTTTTCGTATGTAGAGAAAATAGGTATGTTTGTCAACACTGTAATTTGAAAAAAAAATTTATTTCAAATGGTTCTCTCTTCTTTCCTAACATTTTAAATATTCTTTTTTTTTTCTGTTATTATGAATAGGCACAGGCTGGGGAGTTTTAGTCTATTTCAATAACTAATAAAAGAAAAAAATGAGCTGGTCATGGTGGTGCATGCCTGTAATACCAGCTTCTGGGGAGGCTTAGGCGGGAGGATCCCAAGTTTGAGGCCAAGTTTAGCAACTTAGTGAGACCTTGTCTCAAAAATGAAAAATGGACTGTGGATTTAGCTCAGTGGTAGAGTGCCCCTGGATTCAGTCCCCAGTACTGTAAAGAAAAAAGAAAAAAACTAGAAAAGGTTCATATCATTACTTAATTCAGTTGCTCTTAAAGAATATTAGAATTGGAAGAGAACTTGGAAGTCATCCAGCATGGGACAAGCATGAGTGAGCCCCTTTCAAGTACCATCACCGAGTGATTTTATAGCCTTTGTTTAAACAAGGCTGCCCATTTCAGTCTGAATAGCTCTTACCATTAGGGAGTTCATTCTCACATTAAAATAAAATATACCTTTCTGTAATTCCTACCCATTGTCATGAAAGTCAAACTGTGCTTAGGATTGTGGCTGTTTTGTTCTTATCTTGCTAGTTATTATTTAATTATAGGTCTTTATCTAGTCACTGTGAAAATTCTAACATTCTCATTCTGTCAAACTACACTCTGCGTTGTACGTCGGTTTGTATTTCTTTAGAAGCAATCCCCAGAAGTAGGATTTCAATTCCCAAATGGCATAATCTTAAACATTGTCGCAGACAACTTCAAAGCCATTTCTGAAATTTCTCCTAAAACACAGGCATGAACTCAGATTGTGGAAATGAGTTATAGTTCCTTTGAAGTGTTTCTTCTTAATTCCTCCAAATATAAATGCTAAAACTAAAATGTCAAAGTAAGCAACAGTAATGTTAACACAGTTAATACTGAAGGTAAATGTTAAACATGCATACAATTCTTGCAAAGAGCATCTGCAAATGTAAAAAACCAAGAGTGGTTTCATTATAGACAAATCTGCTTGAGTAGTTACATTAAATTGCTTTACATGACATATCTTGGCATTTTCTGATGATTTTTTAATTTGCAAAAGTTCATTTCTAGAGAACATGGCCAGTAGTGATTATGACTGCAGATTCAAAGGCAATACCTTTTCCTTATTCCTGGCAATTTTCTGTGAGCACAGCCTTGGTGCTCTTCTTTGCCCATTTTCTCATTTTGTCTCTCCTCTAGGGAAGTGAAGCAACTTACTAGAGCTGTAGATTTGTAAAGAATAACCTGACAAGCTTGTTCAACGCTGTCCTCCTTGTCCCCCCAGGTAGGGAGCCTGTCCGCTGAGATTTACATTGCTTTTGTGCTTGTTCACACAGCTGGCCTGGCTGGAGCAAAGATCATGCCTGTCCAGCAGATGGGCAGAGGGGACTCTCTAGGTCTGGGCGCACCTTTCTGGCCTATTTCACTGTCTACTGAGTCTCTTTCTCCACCTTGGCTCGCACCTGTTATTAGTTTAGAGCTCAGCCTGGAAAGAGGTGCTGTTTTATGTGCTGTACCACTCACCTCTAGGAACCCCAATAATGGCAAATCATGAAGTAGAGTGTCATGGTTTGGATATGAGGTCCTCTCTTCCCCTCCCCTGTAAAGCTGCTGTGTTCCTGTGTTGATGCAAGAGGTGAACTGATTAGATTATTAGAGCTGTGACCTAATCAGTGCATCCTAGTTTGAATGAACTAACTGGGTGGTAACTGTAGGCAGGTAGCCTGAAGGCTGGAGGGTGCAGGTCACTCAGCAAGTGCTCTGGAAGAGTGTGTCTTCCCTATAGACCCTTCCTTTCTCTCTCTCTGCTTCCTGGTTGCCAAGAATGCAGCAGCACTCTTCCTCCATGCTCTCCTGCCACAGCGGGTTTTAGTTTTGGTTTTGTTTTGTTTTTAGTACTGGTGGTTGAATCCAAGGGAGCTTTACCACTGAATTACATCCCCAGTCGTCTCTCTTTCTTTTTTTCTTTCTTTCTTTTTTAAAAATTTTGAGATGGAGTCTTGCTAAAGCTAAAGCTAGCCTTGAACTTGAGATTCTCCTGCCCTGGCATCCTGCGTTGCTGGAGTTACAGGCTTGTGTCGCTTGCCCTGGCCCCCATGATGTTCTGCATCAACTGAGACCCAGAGCAATGGAGTTTGTCCACCATGGACTGAACCTCTGAAACCATCAGCCCAAAATAAACTTTCCCTGCTTTAAATTGATCTTGTCGGGTATTTTGGTCACAACAAAGAAAGCTGACTAACACAAAAGAGTAAGAGAGCTTTTACTTAAACAGAGAGGTAAAATTTCAGCTCTTCACCTTTACTTAAAAACAAAAATAAATTTAGGATAGAAACCATATCCCTTGCTAAGATATATGTTCCAAAATTCTGAGTATATCCAAAACAGGTCCCTGAATGCTTGGCGAGTATAAAAGTATCATTATTATGTATTTGAGCATTTTTTAAGTGAAGTTAAAAAATTACAAAGGACATTAATCTTTTTAAAAATCACATAATTGTTTGAGCCCTAAGAATAGGAAATTATCTAGTTCAACACATTTGTGTTATAAAAACAGAATCTAAGGCACAAAGATTCAAAGGTAATCAATTAAACACAGACATACATCAAAGCAAGGATCAGAGCGCCTATTATATGAAAATATTAAATGATAAATATCAAAAAACCCAAAGCCACAAATGCCACTTTGCAGATTGTTCTTATGCATCTGGCAATATACTATTACTGTGGGCAGACCAGAAAGAATTTGTCCAGCTTTTACCAAAGAGGGTGATTAACTTTTTAAAAAGTATGTTAACTAAAATCATAAGATAAATAAAAAATAAGATTAATAAATAAGTTAATTGCTATAGTGCTTAGTATGCCAGATTACATACATTCAGTATTTGATTATAATTGTACACCAAGATGTTACAAAATGTTGGGTGAATCTTCAACCCAAACCAATTTGCTCTTAGAAAAGCAAGGCAACTTAGACTGAATTGTGCTAGTACTGATCCTTTACCAGACTCCTGGGGAGCTAAAAGGTTAAAGCAAGAACCACATAATGTATGTAACAATTGGCCTTAGGACAGTTCTTTTTTGCAGTCAATATCAATGATGTAACTCAAGTTCTAGGCAGTCTGCAACAAGTACTTCCATCCCACCCAACACTGAGCAAGCTTTTCACACTGTCCTCATTTTTGTCTTGGACAATAGGTATTATTCCCCATTTTCACTCACATTGTTTTATGCATTATGAGTTCATTTGAACCTTACCATCTTCTTTCACATTAGCAATTCTAACAGGAGTGATTTCTTTGAATTTTGCTGCTTAGGCAAAAGTCTGACACTGAAGCTGATAGGCAAGAAAACATAAAAATGAACCATGAAAACCAAAGCATCATTTGGGAGAATGGCAAAAAAGATAACAGCATCTCAAAATGAAACAGACTGAGTCTGAAATCACTGGTTGAGCAAACCCTTCTATGTGTGTATTTTAGTCAACTTTGCATCTCAGTGACCAAAAGACCTGATAAGAACAGCTTAGAGGAGGAAAAGTTAATTTGGGCTCATGGTTTCAGAGGTTCAGTTCATGGTTGGCCAACTCCAAAGCTCTGGATCTAAGGTGAGACAGATCTAAGGTGGAAAGGTGTGGCAGAGGGAAGCAGCTTAGGACTGACAGCCAGAAGCAGAAAAAGTTAGCTCCCCAGCAAAATATAATCACCAAAGGCAGGCCTCCAGTGACCTACTTCCTCTAGTTAGATCCTACATTCCTAAAGTTACCACTCAGTCAATCTGTATCAGTGGATTAATCCACTGATTTGGTCAGCTCTCGTAAGCTAATTATTTCACATCTGAACATTCTTGAATTGTCTCACACATTAGTTTTTGGGGAAATAACACATATCTAAACCATAACAGGCTGGGAACTGGCTCACCCCAGGATTTGTCATCTCTGGCTATTAAAACTTCATCATCTAACCTCTCAAGAGGTATCGACTGAATATTTATAATGTACTCAACTCAGTGTTCCACACTTAGAAGAAGAATAAAAAAGAAATAGGATGATGATTCCTGCCCTCAGAGGGTTTATTCTTTAGTTGGAGAGACACAACCAAAAACTTGAAACAGCCAGACTAGAATTGCAATGTAAAATCTCTCAGTCCCACCTAACACATTAACCTGTGTCCTACTTCCCCCTATTAAAACATACTGTTGGTGCTGGTGGTATGCCCCAAGCATGCATGCCAGTGCTCTTCTGCTCCCATAAGTTGAGTTATATGTTTACTAGGGATCAGTTACTGGATACCAAACTGTACATACCAGTTGCACTTGTTTTTATAATCATGAACTAAATTAGTTCACAATTTCTTGAGCCTTTAAAATAAAAGTGTGAAAAGAGCATTTTCTATGGAAAACAATTTCAATTCTTTTGGAAAGACTCAAACAAATTGAGACATTTGAAATACTGCTGTTGAATTAAGTCTTGGCAAGACAACTATTGAAGATTGGGGAAAATATTAGAAGAATCTAGGAGGATATTTCACCTTGATGTTCTGCCTTAGGGGTCAGCAAAACTTTTCCTAAATGGATGTAGGGCAAATATTTTCAGTTTTGTGGGCAATATATCAAAATGGTCTTCTTAAATGGGCCACTGAAGCAGAAAAGCAGCCATGAACAAGACATTGAAAATGATCATGGCTGCATTTTAAAGAACTTCATTGATGAACACTGAAATTGAATTTCATATAATATTCTCATCATAATATTTTTAAATAATTCTTCAACCATTTAAAATCTTAAAGCCATTTTTAGTTCATAGGCTGCATAAAAACAAAAGATAGGTTAGCTCTGACTCCTAGGTTTGCCAGCAGAGAATAGGCAGAGAAATGGGGTATTATATTGAAAAGCAACTGCCTGTTGATTTGTGTTCATTTAATTTTATTTAATGTAACACATTATATTAGTTTTCTTGTACTGTTCTTAAAAAATGCCGGTTGGTGGCTTAAACAATGGAAATTTATTTTCCCACTATTCTGGAGGCTGGAAGTTCAAGGTCAAAGTCAGGCAGGATCAGTTTCTGGTTGAGGGCTCTCTTCCTGACTTGTAGATGGCTGCCTTCTCCAATTTCTCCTCTGTGCTTGCCCAAAGAGAGAGAGCAAGATATCTGGTGTACTTTCTTATAAGGCAAATCATCCTACAGGATCAGGGCCACACCCATATGACCTCACTTGACCTTCATTACTTCATTACTTTATTCTCCAAATAAAGACACACAGAGGGTTAAGGCTACAGTATATGGATACTGGGAGACACATACAGTCCATAACATAGCTATGTATAATTTGGGATATTTTTAACAGGTATGCTTTAGAACATCAACACATTCTAGAAATAATCATTAGTTACCTCATTTGATTTGTGACCTAGTATCTGTAATCCCCTCATTGCTCAAATGTTCCCATGGTCAAAACACATCAGGGTACCTGGGTATTGAGAAACAAGCTCCCCCGCCTCCCCACCTTCCCAAGGAGCTGCAATAATTCTTTCCTGCCAAGGACTGCTTGTGGGGTCTCTGTAGTACAATATCCCATGTGTCCTGGCCTCTCATTGTCCTTCCAACTTGGAAAGTGACTGAAAAAGAGGAAAACTATGGAACCTGTCTCAGTACTAGAATAATCAAGAACATTTTAAAAGCAAGTATCTTGATAGTTCTTGTTTCTCATTATGCTGTTTTTAAAGTTTTACTTCTATCAAAAGATAAATAGCACAAAAATTTTAATGATAACAGCTGTTCTTAACATATGCCTCCCGTTTTCCTTTCCATCATCACCTTGCTTTCTACGTACACTTATCCTTCTCTCCTCTTCCCAATTCCACCATAATTTCTAATAAAGACATTTCCTTCTATTGCCTTATTTTTTTAATATCTGAGATTTACTTCTTGGCCTGTGAATGCCTATATCTATACAGATCACTATTCTTTTTTGTATTCAGGCAATATCTTCTTCTCTCTCTACTGTCTCTAATTTTTCAGTTTTAATTTTTGTCTTTCCTTTTCTTCTATTGCTTACATTCTTATTCACATCCCTTATTTTGACTTCTGTAAGTCCCTCTTGATGGTTCCTTTGTACTGGAGGCTTTCCCCAAATGTTTGGTGACCCTCTGCATCCATTCATATTTAGAATCAAGGAGATGAAGATCTGATTGGAAACCCTGTACATGTGATGGCATCTCAGTAGGCAATTGGTATGATCCAGCTACTATGTTACAGCACTCCTGCAATATTTGTGTCTACAGATCATTCTTTCTAAGGAGACTAAGTTGCATTAGTCAGTTCTTAGTTGCTGTAACCAAAATACCTGACAAGAACAACTTAAAGGAGGAAAAGTTTATTTTGGCTCACGGTTTCAGAGGTTCAGTCCCTGATCAACCAATCCCCTTGCTCTAGACTCAAGATGAGACAGAACATCATGGTTAAAGGGCAGGGCAGAGGAGCACCACTCTGCTCATGGCAGCCAGAATGCAGAGGAGGAGAGAGAGAAAGAGAGAGAGATAGAGACAGAGACAAAGATAGAGATAGAGTTAGAGATGGAGATAGAGACAGAGAGGGGAGGAGCCAGGAAAGGGAACAAGATAAATAATCCCCAAGGCACACCCCCAGTGACTCACCTCTTCCAGCCACACCCCACCTGCCCAATTACCTCCCAGTCCTTTCAAATTATTAATCCATTAAATGAATTAATCCACTGATTAGGCCATAGCTCTCATAATATAATCATTTTACCTCTGAATACTCCTGCATTAACATGGGAGCTTTGATGTGGGGTGGGGGGGCACCTCCTATCCAAACCATAGTCTAGAGGGGAATTCTTCAAAGAATTTGAAATTCTTCAAATTCTTCTTCATTGCCACATGAAGAATAACCATAAAAACTTTCACTTAATCATTCTGTTTCCAGCACTGTTTCACCTCTACCACCCTCCCTGATGATAAGTTTGGAGGTTTTCTGTAAACTCCTGAATCCTACCTGAGCAAGGTTGGGGAGGGTTGGATTGAGTCAGTCCTGGACTGGGTGGACTATGGGAAGGGGATGAATTTTTTGGCCTTTGTTATTAGTTCTCCATCTGCTTTCCTTCTTCTAAAAGTTCATCACTGACTGATCTGTTGTCTTCTTTTGTATTTTATTCTTGTGGATTTAGATAGTTTTTATCATATCATCTGAACTATCATATCCATGTGGTTTCAGGAGGGCATAGAGGAAATGGGTGTGTTCAATCAACCATGTTTTAGATATGTGCATTTTAATTACTGTCAAAATTTGGTCAGCATTGTGAAATGAGCTCACCAATTTACATTCCAAACATCTGTGTACATGTAGAACTTCTTCCAACTGGCAGGCTTGCTAATATTGTGTAAACCATAGTTCTTCCCTGCTAAATTACTACTAAGTTTTACTTTCTGTAAGTTTCAGGCTTACTCTTGCCTTTGTCTCATATACAATGCTTGGCACAGAAACATCCATAGGAAAGAGTATTTACCAACACATTCATCCATTCCAGCCCTTCTGCTAGAAGTCTGCCTTTGGGCACGTCATGCCATGATTCTAGACTCTGTTAGTCAGAATTCATTGCTAACATTCTTCTTGTCATGAATACTCTAGGCGCTTGGATTGATTTACCAGGTCTGCCATAACAGTGTAACTAGGTGCCTTGAACCACAGAAATGCATTTTTCTACAGTCCTAAAGGCTACAAATCCAAAAATCAAGGTGTCTGAGAGTCATGAGGCAGAACCTATTCCTTGCTTCTCCTCTAGTGTCTGCTGGTGAGCTGGCAATTTTTGGTGTTCCTTGGCTTATAGATGCATCATCCCAATCTCTGCCTTCATCCTTATGTAGCCTTCTCCCTATGTAAATGTCTGTCTTAAAATTTCCCCTTTTTGTAAGGACAGTAGTCATATTGAGTAAGGGCTTATCCTAATGAACTTGTTTTAACTTAATGACTTTTTAAAGGCCCTGTCTCCAAAGCAGGTCAAATTGTGAGGTACCAAGGGTTAAGGCTTCAACCTTTGAATTTGAGAGAAGAACCCTTCAAGCACTCATAGTAGATGCTCTAAGGTGTTGAATGGATGACCTGGATTTATTATTTATAAATAAAATATCAGAGAAGTTTAGCATAGAAGCTAAAATTCTGCATGTGCATGTGAAGAGTCAGGAAAAGAGAGAAAACTCTAGTGCAGAATTGCAAACTTCAGGGCAAAACTAGTAAGCAAACCACATGCCTTTCCCAGGAACAGGATATCTTAAACACAGGGCATGGAAGGAAGGTAGTGAAGGCCCACCGTAAAAGTTGGGCTGCTGTAACAAAGGTGCCGAGCAGCCCAGATGCTCAGTGAAGAAACATGTTTTTCCATTTCATGCAACAGTCCCAGCGTGGATGGCCCAGGTCAGTGGTCAAGTTCTACATTTCATGGTGTTTCAGGTCTCAAGCTTTTCCAAGACACTTTCATCATCTGCATGGTCAACAGCTGGTGTCTTTCATGCCTGCATTTCAGCTGGTGGGAATGAACAAAAGAAACTGGAGGTGGCACGGGAAAGAATTAGGTCTCCAATTATGAAGAATATAAGCAACAATAAATGTTGGTGGGGAGGTGGGAAAAAGGTACATTCCTACATTGCTGGTGAGACTGAAAACTGGTGCAGCCATCTGAGGAAGCAGTATGGAGATTCCTCAGAAAACTTGGAATGGAACCACCATCTGACCCAGTTATCCCACTCCTCAGTTTATACCCAAAGGACATCAAATCAGCATACTATAGTGATGTGGTCACATCCAGTGCTTATAGCAGCTCAATTCACAATAGCTAAACTGTGGAACCAACCTAGGTGTCCTTCAACAGATGAATGGATAAAGAAAATGCAGTATATATACACAATGGAATATGCTCCACTTTAAAGAAGAATGAAATGATGGCATTTGCTGGTAGATGGATGGAGCTGGAGAACATCATGCTAACTGAAATAAACCAATCCCAAAACACCAAAAGCCAAATGTTCTCTCTGATACGTGGATGCTAATTAACAATAAGGCGGGGGAGGGGAGCTGGGGAAGAACAGTTACTTTGGATTAGGCAGAGGGGAGTGAAGGGAGGGGAGGGGGGGATAGGAATAGGAAGGATAGTAGAAAGAACTGGACATTATTATCCTATGTGCATATATGACTACATCACCTGTGTGATTCTACATCATGTACAACCAGAAGAATGAGAAGTTATTTATGTATAAGGTGAGTGCATTCTACTGTCATGTATAACTAATTAGGACAAATAAAACAAAGATTCAATTTTTTTTTAAAGGGAAAAAATACAAAAAACAAACAAACAAAAAAAGATTTAGGTCTCCAACCAGCGTTAAAACAGCTTGTCCCACAATCTATGGACAAGGACAGTTTCCATTAGCATATCTAACTCCAGGACTAACCAGGGAAGAAGAGAGTGATTTGAGCAGACAACAGTTTTCACGACACTCCTTAAAGAACCTCAGTGGAAGTGGTGAGGATGGGCGAATCTTCCTTGTAGGAATGAAGTCAGTGCCCCTCATCAGAGTTTACGCCACTGCGGGGGAGAAAGGAATCCATGCAAAAACTTCAAAGAGCTATAATAATATCTTAGTGGTCATGGAGAAGAGTATAAATATGATGAAAATGAAAAGAAAAATGACAATCACCATTAGCAGCAACTTTGCACATAATTTATATCACCTTATTTACATACTAATTGTATTAAATGATAATAGAGCCTGCAATTATCTACCAATTAGCTTAATAGCCATTTAATTCACCGCCTAGAGAAGACATGGTTCTAGCATGATTTCCTGTGCTGTCTTTTCCCCCATGGGCTTTTTTTCCCTTACTTTTTTTTTATAGTTCTTTTTTTAGTTTTAGTTCTAGATTTACAATGTTACTGGTCAGAGTGTTCTTGTACATACCATATCTAAGTTTCCACTATTTTTAACATGTCACATTAGAATGCTACATTTGTCACAATTACTGAACTGATGGTATATTACCCAATGAATTTTCATTAATGAGTCAATACTTTACATTTGTTCATTGTTATGGTTTAGATGTGAGGTGTCCCTCAAAAGCTCACATGTGAGACAATGCAAGAAGGTTCAGAGGAGAATGATTGGGTTCTGAGAGTCTCAACCCAATCAGTGAATTAATCCCCTGATAGGGATTCACCGGTAGTAACTGAAGCAGTAGGGTGTGGCTGGAGGAGGTAGGAACTGGGGTTTGGCTTTGGGGTATATATTTGTATCTGGTGAGTGAAGTGTCTCTGCTTTCTGATCATGATGTGAGCTGCTTTCCTCTGCCACACTCTTCTGCCATGATGTTCTGTCTCACCTGAAGCCCTGAAGAATGGAGTCAGCCTTCTATGGATCAAGACCTCTGAAGCTGTGAGCCCTAAAATAAACCTTTCCTCCTCTACTTGGGTACTTCAGTCACAGGAGCGAAAAAGCTGACTGAAACATTCCCTGTGTTCATTTTTTATCAGAATCCTATTAAGCCTTCTACATTCATATAGCCATCATATTCTTCAGGCTCTTCCTTATAGTTGCTTCTCAGGTGTGACTTGTTTTTGGTGATCTTGACAATCTTGAGGAGTAATATATTTTGAATATATTTTGATTTTTTTCTTGTGATTAAGCCAAAGTAAGATGTTTGGGGGAAGAAGACCACAAAAGAAAAAAAAAATTTCAAGAGTAAAGCAATAAAGTGCCATTTCGTCATATGGACTATGTAATGAATCATCATTTTATATATGACTAATCATGATTTACGTTCACCTTGGTCACTTGGATTGAGTGTTCAGGTTTTGCCACTTTGAATTTGCCATGGGATTTCAATTAAACTTTCCTTCAATTTTAGTCTTTGACATCATGCTTCAAGAGAATTAAATTTTTTTCCTAAATATCAAACTGATAAAAAAGAGATAATGCTACATAAGTAAAAATGGAATATTAAAACAATAGTAAAAATTTATGGAATAAAATCCCAGTGACTCAGGAGGCTGAAGCAGGAGTATCATAAACTGTAGGCTAGCCGGGGCAACTTGGAGAGACTCCATTTCAAAATAAAAAACTCGGGATGTAGCCCAGTGATACAGCACCCCTGGGTTCAATCCCTGGTACTGAAAAAAATGTATAATAGAATCTCAAATTATAATTGAAGTAAGGTGTCCCCCCCAAAAGAATGTTTTACTTTGTTTTTTTGAGTTATTGTTTGGTATATTTAAATCACTGAAAACTGAAGGGAGAGCCTCACTGAATGTTTTGATGGACCAGGAGGGAACAATATTACTGTGTCATGTGAAACAACCATATTGTGTTGATAAGGATGTTGGGGAACAAGAATGCCCCATATACTTGGGGGATACAAAATAGTATGTTATAATAGAGTTAGAAGAAAGGTGTTCTCTTAAAATGCTCAAAATTCATCCTCCATGTGATTCAGTCCTTTCACTCCTAGATACTTACCTAAGAAAAGAGAATGTATCTATCCAAACAAAGAATGCTCTATTGACACAAGAACCAGAGATGAATCTCAAAATAGTTATATTGAGTTAAAGAGCCAGATACAAATGAGTATACAAAATTCTAGAAAATGCAAATCAATCCATAGTGACAGAAAGCAGATTAGGGACTGTCTGCAGATAAAAAAGGTAGGAGGGAAGGGTTACCAAGGAGCACAAGAGAATGTTTGCAGGTAATGGACATGTCCACTATCTTAATTGTGGTGATCAATTCCTAAGTGTATCTGTGTGTCAAAACCTATTGAATTGTACACCTTAAAGTATGTGCAGCTTACCATATGCAATTATATCTCAAAATAGCTGTTAAAATCTGAGGGTAACATTTTAGGAAAAACAACACAGCCCTTTAAAAAAATATTTGAATGCTCTAACCATGATCCCTCTGAATGAATTACCCTGATTTGAGAACAACCAGAATAAAAATGTGCTGTAAAGTTGTAACTTTTAAGCAATTTTAATTTGTGCACAATTAAAAACCAAATTTGAAAAAAGAACAATTAAAAAAAGATTTTCATTAGTTAAAAAAAAAACTTCTAATTTAATATTTAGTTTGCCTAACTGAAAAAACTCAGTTCCTCAGAGGAAAAAATTCAGAACAGAGTTGATGTTTTAATTACAGCTCCATTTACTTTCTATTACTTTTCTAAACTGAAATGGGTTTATAACTTGGGTCCATAGACATTTGTTTTATTTTGCTTCAAAACTTACTGGAAAAGGAAAACGGAATGATTAATTTATGTATAAGTTGGTAAAATATTCAAGGCATCTTCCAGACTGTTATATAAACTGACCAAAATATGAATACTCTGTAATAGACAATAAACTATCAAATATCTCTAAAATGACCATGGAGAAATCACTGCTCCCACTTAAATAACAAAGACATTACTTTTAAATTCCAATGTAACACCAAAATAAATGGGTTCTCTAGTTTTCAAAAGATGAGTAATGTAAGTTGAAATATCTCCAGAACACTACAAGTTTTAAAATATTGCAAAAGTGACATTTGTGTTCTTAAATACCATATTGTGTTATAAAATTAAAGATATGACAGATGTTGGCTTTTGATGGAGAGTCTCTAGAAGGAATAAACGGTACTTATCTATCGAATCTTCCCAAGGAGTATTTCTATTTACATAAGGAATTTTCTACACTAAATATCAGCAATTCCTGGGAATTTGCAGCTTGCAGAAGTAGAGCAGATCTGAGCAAGCTTTCCCTGACTTTACAAGCCCTCAGCTAAACTATTTCCCTATCTCAAGTGAACTCAGAAGCAAACTTGCCTTTTTATACATGCAAAAAGATACCTAGAAATATTTTGTTTTTACATACATGGCTTTGTAGATATGAGGCACTCTTAAAGATAAACTCTTTCTGATGTAGTCAGGCTACTGATCCCAACTTCTTTGCATAAACCAAATTACTTGGTAGACAAATCATTTCCAAGGGAGTTAAGAAGTTAAGACAAATACCATATACTTAAAAATAAAATCCTGGTTTCTTTTCTGTAATTTTATGATGCCTGGGTCACAGCATTTTACTGTGGGAAAGATACAGTGTTGGAAGAGCACAAGCTCAGCAGAGAGCAAAGAATCAGACCATTCAAGACTTGGGGAATACATGGGGAAACCGCTACATAATACTAGTTGCTAAGTTTGGAAAAAAATTCATGGATCTTAAATCTATTGTGCTAACGTTGAAGACATAAACCATAGCTTATGTAAGCTACTCATGTCCTGATTAGAGACTGTTAGACTTTGGATCATCAGCATCTCAACCATAAGCAGAATTCAAGTGATTTCCATGGGAAGACTTGGGAAAGGCATTGTTACAGAGGCCTCTGCCCAAAGAGAGAAGGGATGTTGAGGTTCCCAAGGACCAGCAAGGTAGGGAGTTTGGTCATTCCCAGCATTGCCATCAATGGCAGTAGGATAAAGATATTTTCAACCACTCCTCCTCCACCTCCCCCAGGAACCAACTTTCACCCACTTGGGGAAATACTGCCCCCACTGAGAATGTCAGTTCCAGAGAGAGTGGTTGCCACCAGAACTGCAAGCTGAAACCCAGAGCAGGGAGGGAGTAGGAAAGAAGTTCTCTAGACTCTTGTCTACCTGCCCTCCAGCAAGAGAGGAGCCAGCCGAATAGTGCAAAGGACTAACCTTGGCTCAAGATCTGGATGAAGATAAAACCATCAGAGAGTTTGAAAAGTCATTTTGGGGAAAGTCAGGTATGTCTTGGTTAAGGACATGAATTTTATGTCAAAGACCCTGATTTAAATTCCAGTTTTGTCCCCTCTTACTGGATAAGCTGAAGGACCATCTTTAAACTCAGTCTCAAAGAGTAAACTGAAGCTATTAATATCTATTTCTGGCAATTGCTGTGAGGATAAAGTGAAATACCATATGCATTTACTAAAATACCAAAAGCATTTACTATTGTGCCTGACCGGACATGTGACTCTGAGTGTTTATCGTCTGCCCTCTTTCCTTTCACCTCCACATTGACCTTTGCCGCTCACTTACCCAGGCGCACTATGCCCAGGGCTAGGCATACAAAGGAAACAAGAGAGACTCTGCCTCCATCACACTTGCAGTCTGGTGGAGAGTCCCTGATACACATCTTCCACTTTTTTGCGGAGGGTAGGGGAGTGGGTTGGAGATTGAACCACCCAGGGGTCCTCTACTATTGAGCTACATCCCAGCCCTTTTTAATTTTTTTACTTCAAGACACAAGTTGCCCAGGTTGGCCTCAAACTTATGATTCTTCTACTTTAGCCTCCCCATTAGCTGGAAACTATCCTCCACATTTGATTCAAAATGCCCAAACTAGGAGATGGCTCAGTTGTAGATCAGTTGTGCAAGCCCCTGGGATCAATTCCAGAACCAAAAATATAAATTAAAAAAGGAAGTCAGGCTGCCTGAATGGAATTAGTTCATAAAAGAATAGTCCTAATGCAATAGGTATAAACTGTCAAGGTATCATTTAACAGGGTTATGTGTTTTTTAAATGAATTAATCTCCTATTGCAGAAGCCATCCCCAAAACCTATCAGCCAATTGCTTTGCCTATACTGCCATTCCAAGGGGAGATCATTAAGTGATACCACAATTTCTACAAGGCCAGTGACTGGGCAAACTTCATTTTAGCAATTTTTCTAAGCCACAAATCTTCATCTGTAAGGATGAGAAGATGATAATACCTAACTGCACCGGGCACAGTGGCGCATGCCTGTAATCCCAGCAGCTCAGGAGACTGAGGCAGGAGGATCTCGAGTTCAAAGTCATCCTCAGCAAAAGTGAGGTGCTAAGCAACTCAGTGAGACTCTGTCTCTGAAGAAAATGCAAAATAGGGTTGGGAATGTGACTCAGTGGTTGAGTGCCCCTGAGTTCAATCCCTGGTAGCTTCCCCCCACATAAAAAAAAAAATGCTTAGCTGCAAGAGTTGTTGATGGGGGCTAGAGGTGTAAATCAATGGTAGAGCACTTGCTTAGCACGTGCAAGGCCTTGGGTTTGAGTCCCACTCTGCAGATAAGGAGTTATTGTTAATTGGATTAAAAAATTGCATCTAAAGTACTTGGTATTCCATCTGGTTCAGATCAGTGCTTAATAAAGCCTAGCTATTTATTTCTCTTCCGGAACTATAATCTTTGTGATTCTGTACTTTGTGATTCTTGTGTTTGTAAACTGTGCCTTGCTTTCCAAGGTTAAGATAGTAATGATTTTCAATGTCCATTCCATTTCAGTGAAACTTTCATAGCTAATGAAAGAATATGTCAAATTTATCTAGACAATGGTTCAGTATAAATTTAGGGCTAACTATATACTTTCATTTTTATAATTCCATTTAATATATCCTTAATTTAGTATAATTAATTAATTAGAGGGATTGTTAACACCTATATCACAAGTTAATTTTCAGCATAAAAGTTCATTTAAAATGTAATGTTTATGTTTAGTTTTAAGCATCCAACTCAACTTGCATGACTAGTAATATATAGATGTTTAACATATGTGAATGTAAAGGGGATAGAAAATAATTGAAATATTGAAAACCTTTTAAGTTTTAAAAAATGCAGCCCTTCAAGACAACTTGCCAACAAAGAAAAAAAAAAGTGCAAAACTGGGAAAAGGAGCAATAACACACACACACACACACACACACACACACACACATTCCCTAAGAAAGTGCTGCCTGTCTTGGGGAGTAGAAATGTCCTATAACACAATTTTGGTTATGTGTTCCAGCTACACAGTAGTTATTTCTACTTTACTAGCTGAATTAGATTCCTTTACAAAGCCTTTTGGGAGTTACATCACTCTAATGAGAAAAAAGTACTCCTGGTACCAGGAGTAAGCAGCAAAAGACGTAGATTAAGTCTTTTAAAAGTGCTGATTAAAAAAATAAAGTAACTTAAAATATAAACAAAATGCTTGCTAAGTGAAAACCAGTTAGCTTTCAAGGCACGATTTAGAGCACTTATCAGGTATTTTCTGTCTGGTTGCAGGCACCCTGTCAGTTCTAGACAAACTGCTCATTCTACCCACGTGGGCCACCCATGGGGCACTTTATTTTCTTTCTCACACCTGTGCTTAATGAGTAGCATTTTTTTGCAAACTTGACTCTTTTCAAGGGAAGAAGAGAAGAATTTTAAGCCAAAATAATTAAATCAAGATAAGAAATAGAAACTACTGTAATTTATCTCCATCCAACTTACCCAGAAAATGCCATGAAATTTATAAGTACACCACAGGATCTTAAGACTCCTGAGGTCACCCAGTCCATGGCCTCCCCCTAGCAGGGCTGGGATTAAGAGCAGGGTAAATGCCAAAGGTTTTCAGGAAAAATGGTCCATTGTCATCTAACTGTAACCTTTGGGGTCAAGAAGTTATTTCTTATCAGGGATAAAGCTCCATACAATAGGGAAGGGATTTAGTAGGAGAAATATTGTCTTTACTGTTTTTATCAGTCTTAAAGGAAACCTGATTTTTCACTTGGGAAAAAATTATTTTTTAAAGTTTATCCCTTAAGTTGTTTTAATTTCAATTCTTCTAAGTTGTTGAATCTAATAAATTATTTTGGTGCTTAACCAAATGTCTCCATTGCCAATCTTCAACTTAATAAAGCCAATTCAAGTCAGATTTCCATAACTGCTCATGTTTCTCATTAACCCTCTCCAATAACAAATCATTCAAATAATACCCCTTCCACCCTCTCCCTACACCCCCCACACAAATATATGTGCTCCTTCTTGTTACAGAAGTTGTTTGTAGTGCTGGGAAACAGTCTATCAGCCAAGGCAATTCCAAGAAGAAACAAGCCACAATCCTCAATGACAATTTGTTCTGTCTCTGCCAGAATGAACCATCACACAGAGACTAGGTTTCATAAGGAGACACTGGCGTGTAAGAAAATCCTCTTCTGTAGTCAAGGAAAACTTCTTCTTAGAAAATTGAGAAATGAAGGTGTTGGACCCAAAGAAAATAAAATCATCCAAGCTGATCACATAAAGCCAAAAGAAGCCTTTATTTTAGCTGGCCAGCGAGGATTGCCCTTACACCTAAAAGCAGTGTGCCAATTTTTATAGGGTGCGGGAAGGGACTAGGGTGGGGCTATAGGGAGGGGATTTGGGATTGGGGTGGGCTATAAGGAGGGGATTTGGGATTTGGGGTGGGGCTGACTCTCCGGATTGTGCTGGAGAATCTCCCTGGGGAGCACCAACATTTTAATCTGTTTTTTGTTGCTATGACAAAGGCACCTTGAGTATGTTGTTATCACTTGGGAGCAAGTCTTTAAAATCAGGAGATGTCAAAAGTACAACCAAATAAAGAAATGCAGTTTTTAAATCAAAATTTTAAAGAAAAACAACTCTATTAAGGTATAATTTACATCTCATAGAACACTCATTTTAAATGCACAACTCTGTGATTTTTAGGAACCTAATAGGACAGTTATTTACCCCCACAATCTAGTTTTAGAACACTTATTTCCATCATCCCAGTAAAATTCCTTTGTGTGCATTAAAATAGTTGATTTCTGTTTCCAGCTCCAGATACCCACCAATCCACTTTCTCCTGCTATAGATTTCCTTTCTTGTCATATTTGCTTCTCCAAATGGAGATTTTTTTTTTTTTTTTTTCCTAAATGAGAGGAAACCCAAGGGTGTTTCCTACAAGTAAAAGGCCACTATTCACTGAAGAACCTACCATGTCAAACTATTCAGAGTTCTTAAGGAAGTCCAAGGAAGGCTGGACACTGGAGTCGTCAGCTGACTTAGTCAGTGTGGTCTTTAAGATTTAATTATCTCTCAGTGAGAGATAATAGACTTACAGAGCTACAAGGGATTTGGGTAATGAAAGAATGCTGCAGCCAGCCCTGTTATCTTAACTAAGAAAATGTTTCCATCTCCAAAGTTAGGCAAAAAACAAAAAACAACTTTCAAGTAAAAGGATAAACTCCCAAGATTCCTGTAAAATTCAGCCCAAAATTATGCTTTTGAGACATTAGAGATTTTACAGTTTCTTAAACAAATTATATTTCTATGAGATTGAAATATAAAAATTTCATCTGAAAAGTAGAGTGGGCTTCTCCCTATCCCCAAGCCCTCTTAGTATATTATTCTAATGTATTTTGAGTACAGTAAATATAACAAACCATCATGGTTTTGGTTAACAAAATACTTTTCTGACCACTTATTTCCTTCCTCCAGAATCTATGTATTTTAAGAACGCTTTAGCTTCAGGTTTATCTTGCTTACATCCTGATTTCCAGGTATCCTTTCCTCTGGAAGGAACATTGGGCTTCCCAGAAATTTACTAAGTGTTTTACAAGGAGCCCTTTTATATTTGAAAGAGAAAACTTTTTGTCAAGTGATGATGAGAAGCTTACACACACACACACACACACACACACACACACACACAGAACTAACCCAGATGGAATTCTAAATTTGGGGAAATCTATGGCATTCTTTCAACTTGGGAGTATTGGTCACAAAGATTCCTAAAGAATTATTTTACACCACTTGCAGGGAAATGATATTTGCTGTGGTTTTTTGTTTTTAATTCCTTACATCAACAAAAACAAATGTTAGTTTTGTGTCTTTAATGTGTTGGGGATTTTATAGACCATGGATTTCAAATTACCCCTATGGCAGTTACTGAAGGAGGAACTCTTGGAGAAAACAAATACCTTGCAGAAATAAACTTATTTTGCTAGTAGCTTTAATAAATCCTCAAAGCAAACCAAACCTCTGCATTCCTATCCTAAGGAGAAAACAGACCTTTGAGTGTGGATCTCTCAGGGGCTACTGGGAAAGTTGTGGGCTTCCCCTTTCGAAACCCTTTAAAAATCAGGTGGGCTTGTGTTTGCCTGGGGGAAAAAAAAAAAAAAAGCACCAATGTGATGAGTTGCAAAATGCTAGAGACTTCTCCGGTTCCCTTTCCACCGCCCGAGTTTAGAAGGAAAGACAGAGAAGTTTTAAATGGGAACTTTCCCACATTCTTGGAGAAAATAACAATTGAAACATAAAAATCTGGCGGCGGGGACTCGGGGTTGGGGGGATGGCGAGGAATTATCTGACGAAACTGATTTCTGCAAAAAAGAAAATACCAAGCAAACGCAAGCTGGGGGCTGTAGGAAGGCAAGACTGTAAAAGTTCACCCCGCCCCCACCTCCTCAGCTTTTAGTAATTCTAACAAAATCTCTGCTTTGTGTGTAAACGGCACCGGGAACGTGGCAAGGACACGGATCTTTTTGTCCGTCCCCAACTGGTCAGACTTTCCAGTTCTCAGCTTGTTCACTACTGATTATTCTTCCAGTGGAAACGGGCATCCCATCCCCAGGAAAGAAGGACTTTTGCATATATAAAAAGGAAACTGTTGCTTTGTCCTTGCAAACAAACAAAACCCCACTTGGTTCTCTCCATTTTCCCCAGATGTGCAAAGCGCCCCACAGAACTCCTGGCACTTAGTAGAAGCTCATTAAAGGCTCACTTTCCTCCTTCGCCAACCATTTCCCAGCTGTCCTTTTTTCCTATCCAGGTAGGTACAGCGAGGAGAAAAGAAGTCTGAACAAGATGCAGTGAAGTCAAAGAAATGGGGTCCCAAGCCAGCGCACATTAGACCAAAGAACTGCAACAGAAAAAAAGCCAGCCCCGCCCGGGACTGCAAAGTCTGGATTCCTACAGCTGGAAGGTGGTGCTACTTTATGGTTTTTCCTCCCCCACAAAATGCACTCCTGTGAATACAGACTTTTTTTCCCCCAGAGGTGACGCAATGTCCTCAAACACCACCACCACCACCCCCAATTAAAAAAGAAAGAAAGAAAGAACGAAAAAGAAAAAAGGAAAAGAAAGAGGGGAAGCCTTGCCACCCTCGCTTCGCACAGCTCCGGCCCCGTCCTCCCAGCCCACTCCTTTACAGTCGTTTCCCATCCCTCCCCCCGTCGCACAAAAAGTTTGACGACCGCAAAGGAAACCAGAAAAAAGTTCTCCTGCCCCAGTCCTGGCGGGCGATCAGCATCTCTTTTGTTCGGGGCGAACCCACAGTCCCCCGTGACGTCACCCGGAGCCCGGGCCAATCGACGCGCGGTCGGCGGCCGCGGCGGCGGCGGCGGCGGGAGGGGGTGGGGCAAGCGGGCCGGTCCCTCCTCCCCTGCGGCCAGGGCCTCGCGGGGGGCGGAGGGGACAGTCCCATATAAGCCCGGGCGTTCGGGGCTCGGTCGCTCGCGCTGCACAGGGGGAGGAGAGGGAACCCCCGGCGCGAGCGAGGGAGAAGGGACCTGCAGCCACAACTTCTGTCGCCCTGCCCATCTCTTCTGTCCTTGCACCGGTTCCCTTCCCCATCCGCGGCTCCCACCTTCTTACAAGCGTTTCCCCTCGGAGGCATCAGAGGGGAGTTTTTCCGCAGGTTGCGAAGGGAACCCAACTTGTTGCCCACTTGCCTTCTGGTGAGGGCGGCTTTCCCCCCACCCGCTCAAGATGCTCAGGGGTCCGGGGCCCGGGCTGCTGCTCCTGGCGGTCCTGTACCTGGGGACAGCGGTACCCTCTACCTGGGCCTCGAAGAACAAGAGGCAGGCTCAGCAAATCGTGCAACCCCAATATCCGATGGCTGTCAGTCAAAACAAGCGTGAGTACTGACCGCGGGCTGAAAACAGGCTGTCGCAGGGATGGGACCTTAACGCTAACTAAAGTTGTGGCTGAAGTTTTGCGCGCGTGCGTGTGCATGTGTGAGTGTGAGTGCGCGCTTTTTTGAGAGAAACCAGCTGTGGACACAAAAGGCTCTTGGGTTCTGAGGGCCTAAGAGGAGATAATGCATTGGAGGACAGGGGCTCTGCAGTGTCCCCCACCGTTCTAATCAATTCTACAGATCCAGACTGACCTTCTATGAATTAATCAAAACTTGCCTTTAAAGGGAAAGATGAAGCATGCCTATCAATTTTCCGTCTGGGATTAGTGTGGTCCTTACTACTCATTTTCTTTGTTACTAAGTAATTTGTTAATTACTTTTCAAGTGGGGGTGAGAAGAGAGTAGCTAAATAACTTGTTTCTTACTAACTTGAAAGTTACAGAATTGGTTCACATTGCTCTGAGGCCCCTCAGGAGTCCTCACCAAGAAGAGATTGGAATTCCTCTTCCAGTTTTTCAAAGACACACCCTCCCTTTGCCTTAGCTAAAGGAAACTTTAAAGTTCCCCTTCTTGACTTATTTTTCCAAAAGGGTATTGAATGAAGTTCCTTGCATATTTCAAAATATTAATTCCAAGTATCCACCTTTTAGAATGTTTCCATTTCTTTGATGTAAACCCTTGGCCAGATGGAAATGACATCATTGCATAACATTTCAGCTATGTTAAAAGAAAATAAATCCAAATATCCACCTATATAAATTGTGGTTAACTCCTTGGATAACCAGTTCCTATGTCTATGTCTTAGTAGAATGTCACTTTTAATTTTCCCAGCATTCTGGTGATTAGGTTCTTTTTCTGTTCAGTGCCCAGACAAATCAATTTCATTGTGTATATATAAAAAAAAATCCATAATTTGGAAAAAAGGAGGAATGGACATTTAATGACTTTTTCTTTCAATTATTTACAGTTGGTTGTTTTGACAATGGAAAACACTACCAGATAAACCAACAGTGGGAGCGCACTTACCTAGGCAACACCTTGGTGTGTACCTGTTACGGAGGGAGCCGGGGTTTCAACTGTGAGAGCAAACCTGAGCGTAAGTGTTGGGGGCGCGGGATATAACTTTTTGTGTCTTTTAATAGATGGAGTGGCTTGTTACTTAAACTTTGCATTAAGTGAAAATATATGCACCATTTTTCTAATAGAATTGCCTATTATTTTTTCTTTCTAGACATTCATAACTGCTTATCTGGGCTTTTCATATTCCACTTTTACCTTTAAACAATGTATTCCAAACTTGTTTCCAGAGTCGTCTTTTTCTTTTACTCTCCCAAAGTTTTTAATGTAAAAAATGAAAGATTTTGCAAGTCCTTCTTCAAAACACAAAAACTTATAAAAGTTTATTAGAAAGTAATCTCAGATCTTGAACTATAAGATTATGGGCCAGAAAACACTTCAGGGCACTATATATTGTAAAGTGATTTGTCAGCTGCAGTTCAATGAAAAACCACCAACCACTTCAAAGTTTTCATACCTTAAGAGCGTTGATGTATTTCTTATAAATTATAGCAAAGCCTTCAGAGAAGCACCAATGAAGCCAAAGTGGAAATACTTAGTAGAATTAACAAGGGTCAGTGCCTGGAGGGAGGTGAGGGTCTTCAGATTACTTATGTCATCATGACTCAGGTTGGAATCTGAAACCCTTTCTTCAGTATAGCCTGTTGTAAGCTACTACTTTGTATATCTTTTTTTCCTGAGCCTTCTTTCTGATAGAAATATTTATAGAAAATTTGAGAACCTGTCAATGGTCAAAAACTGTGGCCTTATTGGTGCCAAGGGTGGAGTCTGTAACTCTTCACTTCATTTTAAACTTGCAGTAGATGCTCAAAGAATGGAAAAGTGGGGCAGAAATGCTTTCACATGTGTAAGGCTCACATGGGCTTTTTCTTTCCTCAGCTGAAGAGACTTGTTTTGACAAGTATACTGGGAACACTTACAGAGTGGGTGACACTTATGAGCGCCCTAAGGATTCCATGATCTGGGATTGCACCTGCATCGGGGCTGGGCGAGGGAGAATAAGCTGCACTATTGCAAGTAAGGAAAACATTCTGTAAGACGATGATAAACTGTCATAAATATGAATTTCTCTATTCATGTCACTTTTATTCTGTTACCCATTATGGAATATTCTTCACTTTGGGATTTACCCCTGGTGACCAGGTGCTCTTGTGTGGCCACCCAACTGGTTCTGTGCTTCTAGAAAAAGGCTCTGAGTACTGTTAGACTAAGTATTTAATGTGTGTGAATTTATAAGTGTGTGTTTATGTCCCTGTGTGCATGTGTGTGTATGTGCGTATCCATAGTGTAATCAAGCTGATCTCTTGGGTTCCATTTCAGTTAAATGTGCTTAGGGGAGTTACTATTTTAAATAACCTGGGCATCTTCAAGCCAGACTGATCATGTGATTATCTGCAGCGATTGGAAAGATGTTCATGAAGAGTGAATTAGTCACGTCTTGTCTGCTTTTCTTGTTTGCAGTGCAGAGACCTCTGGCATATCAGAAATAGTCTGGTATCTTTGTGACCAATAGGTTAATCCAGGAAGCAGATCTCTGAGATAATAATTCCCAGAGATAATATGGAATGATTAGCCCAGCAGTATGTCCAAAGAACACTGGGAACTGGGCTGATTCTCATCAACTCTGGTGAAGCTAAGGCAATCATTCTAGTATGATTCATTGAGTTACCAATATTTTCTATTAATATAGCATTTTAAAAATCTTTTAAATTTAAGTCATCTTAAATGTTACTGTCCAAAAGAACAAGTCAGCCCCTTGTGAATAAACAAACTCAACTTTCCCCACACTTAAGCTAGGGTTTATGAAAGTTCATAGGCAAATCTTAAGATCAGTGGTATAGAGTTTTTACTATCTATTGAACAATTTAGCTTTTAGATGTGCTATTGGGTTTAACAGCCTAGAAAAGTATCAGGATTCCCACACTTTATATGCATGTATCTATTTGCTTTCCACCAAAATAACATGCCTATCCAGAGGGTAAAATATAGGCTCTCTTTCCACCTGAAAATGGGAAGGCTATACCCAAAGTTGCCTTTGCATTGAATGGTCTTCAGGCTCAACCAGTTGTGCGTGGGTGGAGGCCAAGCCTCTCCACCTTTCTTTTCTGTTGGGACCCAATTGTCTGTGATCTCTCAGGGGAACCAGGATTTATCACGTCTTCTTTGTTATTTAGATTTTTTCTTGTTTCCCATTGTGCTTTAGGCAAAAGACATTTAATTGAATTGACCAGTGACCAGCTCTGTTAACTTCCCTGTCTCTAGTAGGAAAACTGTTCTCTGTGTCTCACTTTGGCCTATATAAATGCTTATTTTGGGTAGAAAATTTGGGTAGAGACTTTTTCCTCCTTTACTGTGTCCCCCTCTATCAACCCTTGCCTTTTATCTTAAACAGACCGCTGCCATGAAGGGGGTCAGTCTTACAAGATTGGTGACACCTGGAGGAGGCCTCATGAGACTGGTGGTTACATGTTGGAGTGTGTGTGTCTTGGCAACGGGAAAGGAGAGTGGACCTGCAAGCCCATAGGTGTGTGACTTTGGGTGATTAATGGGTGGGGGTAGGGGCCCCATGCATAGCTATAATGTTAGGTTGAAGTCAAATCACATATGCATGGACCGGAGATCTGAATTCCAATTTCAAAAATAGTAAAATGGGAATTTTATTTCAAAAAATGAATTGTCACATGACCTGCAATCTTCTTAAATCAGATTACAAAGTACTAACCATATACAGAAGTCTTAATTTTGTTTCAAAAGCACAAGCTTGAGTTGAAAAATTTGGGATGAAGGCACTTCTTTTGTTCATATCTGAATTCAGGACTGAAGCTCTTTGTGGCTCAGTGGTGAAGTGTTTGAGGCTCTGAATTCAATCCCCAGCACTGTAAAAACTAAACAAAACAAAACAAACCCCAAAATATACATCTGATCTCAGATGCCTCTTTGGTCAAGATATAAATTATTCAAAAGAAAAAAAAAATGACACTTTTGACACATTTCCTTGTTGAAATGCACCAGACTGGAACACAAAATGGTATGTGCTGCTGCATGTTGGCAATTTCTTTTCAAAATAGAAATTTGTGAGCTTTTCTTAGTCTCTGTAAGTATAAGTTCAAAAGTTTTTTGATTCCCTTTGCTTATTGTTCTCTAGTTTTCCATTTGCTTATTGTTCTCTAATTCAGAGGTTTTTTATTTTGTTTTGATGTTGTTTTTGCAGAAATCCAAATTTGAAATGGCTTTATGGTCCTCTTACTCAGGTCATTCATAATTCATAATTGGTCATTCATAATAAGTTTGGAATTTTGCATATGGAGTGTCCCACAGACTAGATACATATATATTTTTCACACCAAGTGCTGGTGGGAATCTTGAGACTGGCTGAATATATGCAGTCCACAGGCTCATTAGAGGAACAGTTCTCCTTGCCAGTTCAACTGGAACTTCCTTTTGCTTTGGCTGCTTACTCTGTGCTTAGTTCCAGGGTGTGCCTTTCTTTCTGAAGAGAGTGCCACTTAAAAAAATTGTGGCTGGATTTTTTTGCTTACACACTACACTTTAAATTATAGGGAGACAGGACAATTCAAAATAACCTCTTTTTCTTTTTCTGTTTTTCTTCCAAATTGTTCTATAGCTGAGAAATGTTTTGATCATGGTGCTGGCACTTCCTACGTTGTTGGGGAAACCTGGGAAAAATCCTATCAAGGCTGGATGATGGTGGATTGTACTTGTCTGGGAGAAGGCAGTGGACGCATCACTTGCACCTCTAGAAGTATGTATTAGGTCTTTGTGTTGAAGAAGAGGCCAGGTACTGCTCTCTGGATTCCTAGAGAGAACTGTAATATGACGTCGCTTAGAACACATCCAATACAGTAACAGCCCTGGGAAGTTTAGGATGTCAAGAAAAATTCTATAGTCAATGTATTCTTTATCAGAGAGACTAAATAGGTAGAAAACAATAATCTTAGTTCAATTAAGGTCTTAGGCTATCAGCTACTAAGAAAAAAATGTCGTTTATTCAGATGCTAAATGTATCATGGACTTGAAGATTAGTTCCCATGTATGATCTAAATTGTCCCTGGGATATTTTTCGAGTATCTTAAAAAGAGCAAAAAGATCATTCAAATAGCACACATTTATCTTTTGGCCTGGTGATATTGACATGGAAATGAACCAAGCTCCAAAGGTTTAGTTTTCCTTTTAGGTTTAACATTTAAATAAGGCATATTTATGAGCAAAATTGATGAAAATAAAAAGGTATTTATCCCATAGGTTAAAGTTTGTCAACTCTGGCATTAAAGATAGTGTCTCTTACCCAACTTATTAGAGCTATTGAGAAACTGGCCTCAGGAATCTTTATTGCTTCTTCTTGAACTGTCTTGAAGTATAAATTCTTGTTTTTGTTTTCAAGCCTCCTTTGTAGAATTTCAAACAGACAGCAACTATAAAATTTGTTGATGCAAAACAGCCATTAACTGTTGATGTTATAAATGAATTTAAAATCAAATCTAAATATCTTATACCTATTTTACTAATTTAGCTTAAAACACTTAATTCTCTTAAAATACTCCTTCAAATTCAAATTCTTTGCTAACAACCACATACACACAATATATATATATATTAAATATATATATATATGTCTTATGACAATTATTCTGACCAAATATTTCTCAGAAAATGTTATGATCCTCAGACTTCTAAGTCCATTGTGGCAATATTTCAGGTTAAGATAAATTAAAAATCTAGCTTGAATTCTTGTCTATTATTTAAAACTTTTCTAATAGCAAGTTGGCAAAAGTTTCTCAAAGAAAGATCATTTATTCCATGAGATTTTTATAAGCACATACTTTGTACAATGTGGTAGAGGAAGGAGGTAAATATTAATTGGACATTAGCCTAGCCTTGTGAGAGCACTTAGTAGGTCAGGGAGCTGAGAAAGGATTATGTGTATTTACCACCTACAAAACTCAGTATTAGGAGTTTCACCATAAGAGATACTGAAAACAGTGTGTGGCGATCAGGGAATGAGAGCACTTTTGATTGGGGTTTAGAGGACAGCTTTGGTTAACCAGCAATACCTTTGTTCAACCTCCATTCATGTGGCAGATCCCATGGTAGATTTGTGTGTGCCTGCACCAACTTTCTGATTATTATTTTTTCCAACCCAACAGTTTTAATAACATCTGATTCACAAACATATTGTCTGTATTTACCTTGCAGCTTATGGACAAAGTTGGATTATAATTTAAACAATCTCTCTGCCAAGTAAATGAGCACATAGCCTAATGGTAATGTAGTTACCAATTATCATTGTACATGAATAATCCCACTTTTCCATTAGAGTGATAACAGTGAGCAATTCAAAAGAGGCTGTTTTGTTAGTAGGATTTTTAAATAGGTATTTTGGGGAAGGATAGGAGAACATTTTAGTCAGAGATTGTTCCTCCGCTGAATGTTTTTACATAACAAATGAATAAAGAGATCCTACTGTCTTTTTATAGCTTCCTTGGAGCAATTAGTGAAGACCCTGGAGACCTTTGCAACTTCCTGTTTTTGGTGTTCTACAAAAAGTTTCTCTTAAAAGGCAGCCCATAGATAATTATTACTAAGAGAAGGACTGGGAGAGCCTAAGAAGGAAAAGACAGAATAATAGAATACTGAGATCAAATTTGGTTAAAAGAACGTGTGAAAGGTATTTTAAAAGACTGATGAAAGATGATGAACAAGTGTTTTGACAGAGAGGTAGAATTAGTCGGAACCACCCAATGACCTTTCCACTTAACAAATGCAATCCCAATCTTTCAGAAATGTAATATCTACAGCACCAGAGCTGAATCTAAACATATTACAGAAATGTGGGCTACCAATCATTAAACTACTGCCGTCCTTTTTTGGTTTGAATTGACCAGTTCCAATCTTGACCTGATTTATATATTTAAATGGTTCTTTTCTGAAACACAGACAGATGCAATGATCAGGACACAAGGACATCGTATAAAATTGGAGATACCTGGAGCAAGAAGGATAATCAAGGCAACCTGCTGCAGTGCCTATGCACAGGCAATGGCAGAGGGGAGTGGAAGTGCGAGAGACACGTCACTCTGCAGTCTGCATCCACTGGTGAGGCATGGGATGAACTGGAGCCAGAAATGGGGATGTGGCTCAGAGAGATGTCTGCAAATCCACCTTTTCCTTGACATGCCATTTGAGGATTTGCAGAGTTTCAGCTATGAAGCTGAAATCATTTACATATTATTAGTTGCTAAAATTATTTTAATGTCAGGTTTTAAATTTTGGAGGAGAATTGCAGGGAAGCGAAAACAGATCTTAGTGGGGGGAAATATGTTTAAAAACATGATAGGAGGTGGGATTGTAGCTCACTGGCAGAGCGCATGTTGAAGCCTTCTAGAGGCCTCGGGTACAATTCCCAGCATGAAAACAATAATAATAACTTCAAATTTTTAAAAAAGAAATTTTTAATAATTTCTGATATGAAGAAAGATTTTTTTTGCATCACAGATGTTCTGTAGAGTCTGAAGAAAGAAATACAGTTATCAAGAGTATATACTTACTCTGCTGTTATTCTCAGTATATTATCAGCAAGTTTACACTCTGGAATGTGCCAGCATTGCTACTTAGCCCCTTAGCAATCAGCCTTTTAGCTAAAAATATTAATTAATTAGCTTTTCTCCTTTTGATGAGGTTTTATTTTGATCTTACACATATAAAAAAATGAGCAAAATTAGATTTGATGATCCCTTTGAGTTATTTATTATCAATGAAGTTGTTGCCCAACAAAAAGCAAGAGCAAAACAAAATCACAATTACCTACCAAAATAAATTGAAGGGATCATTGGGGTCCACACTCATTAAATATTAACTATTTTTATTAATTACTAATATTATATTAAAAAGGTTTCCCTGTTCAAAAAAGCTGCACAGGTCCTTTTTGTACCTTTTCCTCCTGATTCTCAGGGTGGGGATATGGAGACAGGGCCATCTCCCCACTATGTTTCACCTGGGATCCTTTCTCTGTGAAGTACCTTTGGGCTCTAGTGTACTGAATTCAGTCTAGCAGTCATTCTATCCTCAGTTCTGACTCTGCTCTGGGCCTTGGCCTTCAGGAGAATGAATTTCCCAAAGTTGAAGAAAAAATTAGCACATTCTGTTGTGTTAATCCAGAAGGAAACTTATTGAAAGAGAATTAATTTTAGAAACACAACAAGAGCACAAGTAATCCTGTTGGGAAACAAGATACAGGAGGTAAGGGCAACTTGTAGGGAATCCAGTCCAGCTGCCTAGTCCAGCTTGCCTCCAGTTACACAGGGGACAAGAGGTCTGCTGCCCAGGGTGCCCTCCAGTGAGTTCAAGTCCACAGATGATGAGGTCTGCTGTAGAGAGGCAGAGGCTCCTAAAATTGGTGTCAGAAGAAGCAGAGCCCAGGTGTGTTGACTTACAGCAGCTGCTAAGAGAGGAAGGGTGAGGCAGACCATGTTACGGTGAAGGGGAATGCACAAGGAAAGGTCAGAATGTTATTCCAGGTATACTGGGGATGAACAGCTCAGGGACTGAGGCAGAGAGTAGGGAAGAAAGTGACCAGAAGTGAGGCTGGCAGGAAGTTACTGTGCAGGGTTGTGACACTCATGGACTATGAGTTCCTGGACTGAGTAGGTATTTGGTTAAGGTATCTGCTCTGTGAAATGCCAGGATGATGGCTGTAATTTAAAAACATAATCCCAGTAGCACAGATGAACTGGAGGATGGAGACCATTTGGTAAAGTTGGGTGGATAATTTCTTAGACTGAATGCAAAAGCTACAGTGCAGAATGGAAGGGACACTTCCAGGCCATCAGAGCACTCTCTATGAGATCCTGAGGATTCTGACTCCAAGAAGTCCTTCACTGTCTTCTCTCATCCAATTTTGTGATTTTCTTTTCTTATGCCCCTAGGCTCTGTCCTCTACTCAGATGTCCGAGCTGCCGTTTACCAGCCCCAGCCTTACCCCCAGCCTGCTTCATATGGCCACTGTGTCACAGACAGTGGTGTGATCTACTCAGTGGGGATGCAGTGGCTGAAGACCCAAGGAGACAATCAAATGATTTGCACTTGTTTGGGCAATGGAGTCAGCTGCCAGGAGATAGGTATGCATTATCTTTTCAAAAAAATAGTACAGGCAACTTTGTTACTTATTTTTTGCAAGGCAATAGATTCATTTACAAAATAAAACAAGAAAATCTTATAATCTCACCCCCCTGTGATGACAGTCGGGGTGACATTTGATGTGTTTTCTTCCAATGCTTTTAATTTATGTGTTTCCTTCCTATTGTGGAGCTCAAACTGCTATGCATTTTCTTTATTGGCCTAAAATAATGCTACAACAGGGTTGCTTTCAGAACGACTAAGCATTCGTATTTTATACTCTACATCTCAAATTTCATCAGCTTTGTGATGCAAATGTCTTTCAATAACCTAATGCATCTCTTCTGGGCTACAAACATGGTAGCAACCTTAGCAGTAATAAATGGGTACCCTTTTAAAAAGAAATTGCCCTAAAATAGCCTCGTGTTATTTCTTATGGCACTGACAATCATACGTATCCCCTCAGCATCTTCGAGCTGCAGCTTTAATTAACTTGTATAAATATAGCCTTACAAATGGAGAAAGCAAGGCATGGTAGCAGAAGTGGTAATAAATGACATGAGTAGCAGACTCAGGTCCATAGTTCTGTCCATAGCAGGCACAGTTTCCTGAGTAATGCATTTTGACTGAAATGAATCAGATGATCATCTATCCTTCCAGCTTTTTCCTTTGTGGGCACAAGCTCAGTCTTTCATTTAAGCTATAAATAAGCAGCCATTGGTGAGAGAGCTCTATTGACTGAGGTTCTTTTGGTTATGCTTGTAGCCGTAACCCAAACTTATGGTGGCAATTCAAACGGGGAGCCATGCGTCTTACCATTCACCTACAACGGCAGGGTTTTCTACTCCTGCACCACAGAAGGGCGACAGGATGGGCATCATTGGTGCAGCACAACTTCAAATTATGAAGAGGACCAGAGATATTCTTTCTGTACAGACCAAACTGGTGAGTGTTCCAGGAGAAACCACAGCAGTGAGAACAACCCATTTTATTTGCCAGCAGTCTAACCATTAATTGTGAGGTTACACAAGAAGCATCACTTTTGATCTGACTGGACCCAAAGGACATGGTGACTTAGCAGCTGGATATCTCCCCATGTTCCTCAGCATTTCTGCGGAATGCCACTCAGGGAAAAGCCCTCTAGTTCATTTATTCTGATACGTAGGGATTATGATGTAACTAAAGATACATCTTGAAATCAGTAGAGGATCCCACTGAGCTGAAAAATACTCAGGATGGATGAGCTGAAAAATACTCAGGATCTTCTGGTTAAAAGTGTGTTTTATTCAAAGCTATTTTTATTTTTATTTTTTGCTGGGAAAATGAGAGTAAAAATGGGATTTAACTCTATTTTGAAGGTGAAGGTGAATACACTAAGAAGCTTAGAAGTGAATTATCAGACCTCTTTTATTCTGGGATAGACTCTTTGGGAATTAATGGACAAACCTGGATCTCTCAGAACCATGCTGTAGAAATCCCCTGTGTACTAGGGAAAGCTCAGTTGTAATCTTCTTCTTTCTATTTGTGTATTGGGCAGTGTTGGTTCAAACTCGAGGTGGAAATTCCAATGGTGCCTTATGCCACTTCCCCTTCCTGTACAACAACCACAATTACACCGATTGTACTTCCGAGGGCAGGAGAGACAACATGAAATGGTGTGGAACCACACAGAACTATGATGTTGACCAGAAGTTTGGATTCTGCCCCATGGCTGGTAAGAGGAAGCCCTCTGGGTTGCCCCTGTGGACAACCATTCAGGGAGTAGAGACGGTTGAATGTCCTCTTTACTCCTATTTCACTACCCAATAAGACAACTTGGCAAGGAAAAATGCATATGTGTGTGTATATGTGTGTGTATACATGTTACATCATATACATTAGAGCTGAAAAAATATATAATTACTTGAATACTTTTAAAATCTCATTGACATGATTTAATTTAATAATTTAATGTCCAAATTAATAATTTAATGTCCAAAATATCACAAAGACAATTAAAAATGGTTTTTAATAAGTCTGGAAATAGAAGTTTGCAAAGGTCTACCTTTTGTCAAGAGCACATAACTGAGTCACTTAAAACAATCTGTGTTGTAGTCACAGAGCTACAGTATTGACACATGACTGGCTGGCATTAGCTCTCACACTCATTAAATACCAAAGTGATGGAATTTTTTCTTTTTAATCTCCATTTTATATGAATGGAGAAAGGGGAACCAATAGCTTTTATTTGTTTTCAAATTTCAAGAGTTCCAAAGAGTACATTTGATTTTTCTGGTTGTGGAACCAAGAACCTGTGTGCCCTGCAGTGTTGAGCATGAACAAGACTCAAGGAAACTCCCCACGCTTTTACGATCTCATTTCAACCAAAGATCATGTTGAGTGTAAAAGGAAAACTCACTTTGCTTATAATTCAATACCCAGACACAGTTTTCCTTTGAACTAGAATAAACTGAAAATAGGAAAAATGAAAGGCAGGATTCAATTCAGACTTCTGGAACAGTGTGAACCCTTAATGAGCATGTAGGTATCATGTCAGTTTAACAAGCCCAGCCCTTCCTGCAAATGTCCTACAACATAATTCCCCCAAAGGACGAAATTATGTTCTGTGCATGTACAAATTCGGCATCATGAATCCCACTATTATGTGTAATTTTAATAACCAATAATAAGAAATGAAAAATAAAAAAACCAAGCAAATGAGAAAACATACTTTCCCTTTGGATGATGCTTCCTCTCTCCAGGGCTCAGAACACTATGCCTCTGCCCTACAGTTGTAGGTATTTTTGAGGCACACAAGTCTTCCCAAGTGAGAGTTCTTAGGATGACCAGACTGGACCGATAATGGTACTTGCACACCTGCCTTGATCCTGTGATCTTTTACCAAATGCATTTCTTCTCCGTTTCAAAACAGCCCATGAGGAAATCTGCACAACCAATGAAGGGGTCATGTATCGCATTGGAGACCAGTGGGATAAGCAACACGATATGGGCCACATGATGAGGTGCACATGTGTTGGGAATGGCCGTGGGGAGTGGACATGTGTCGCCTACTCCCAGCTCCGAGGTATGCTGCCTTATAAACGAAAGCATTTGAGAGAGCAAAGGGTACAGAGAGAGGCTTTCAGGTGAAAACTTGTACTTTGCCTGAAGCAGAGGAGGAAGTGCCTGATGTCACTCCATTAGTCAGTCTACCATGCTTTAGGAGTTCATCATTTGGGGCAGCCAGTTAAGAAAAGCTGGCATGGTAATTCCTTTCTTTACTCAGATTTCCAGTGATCATGTTTGATGGGACACTATAACAGTGAAAGAATTTTCGAAAGATTTTGGAAGAACTTTATAGAAACCTATGATCTTTGCAATTTTTCCATTTTTAATATTTTCTTTTGTCTCAGTAGCAATGAACAAGAGCACATTAAAGTGAAATGACTCTGAACATTTGCCCTGTGGCATTGAAGGACAGGGGAGGGGAAAATTGATTCTTGAAGGAGGCACATTGGGTGATATTGGCTCGGAATAGAGGAATTGCACCAAGACTCTAACCTCTAGGAAAAAGATAAGAAAACCTCATGGAGTCAGACTTAGGCATGGCTCAACTTTGAAATCAAAAGGCCCATTAAGTTCACTAAGAGAGAAAGTCTGGCACAGTAGTTCTAAGGCTCTGAAGCATTCTGAAGATGTAAGAACTTAGACTGAGCCAGAATGCTGGCTTTAAAAGCAAGACCACAGACAACTGATCCTCTGAGCTTAACATGCTATCATGTCATTTGTATCTAAAAGAGATGGGATTGTTTCTTCAAAGAAAAAAGACTGCCATTCTAAAATCGGATCCTTGCAGATTTGAATTTAAGAATAATTTAAGAATACATAGAGTGATTAATGTCCTTTGCTCAGATCACTTTTCTCCCTTTGAACCCAAATATGCAATGTGAGGAAGTGAAGATTCATTCAAACTTTCAGTTTTCCATTTCTTTGATTTGAAAAGTAATATTTAGGTAGAACTCTGAGTTAATGAATCATTCATAATAGTAACTAGTGAGCAGATATTGGCTTGAACTTGTTCCTTTTGTGGTGTTGAATGGATAACACAATCCAGAAATAATAGTAATTGAATATGATGTGGCTGAAAGGAGCCTTACTTAATTCTGTGTGCAAACCAAGTCCTCCTTTTACAAATGGAGATGCTGAGACCCAAAGAGGCGAAGTGATTTCCTCAGGATCTCTCAGGGAGTAAGGCATAGAGTTGAGCTTAATTTAACTTTACAAACAATGTCTCCTCCCTTCTCTCCATCCCAGAGACTAGATCACAGCTCTGTGCTGTATACTATATAAGACATTAAATCATCTTTTTTGGCAATCAGAGATTTAAAGAGAATTCTTATCTAAGTAAGAACTTCACAGAAACTAAGACATGTATTTGTTCAAAAATTGGCTTTTAGTTGTATATGCTGTAACCTTCAACATTTATGTCTATAAGAAAATAGACGTAAGGAGGGGACAAAAATTGTAATACTGACTAAGCTTTGAAAAAAAGTTTATTCTATACCAGTACAAAGTTCTTCTCATGGAATTTGTTGATAAGTGGGAAAAAACTATATGCTTTGAAAAGTTTAATTATTTTATTTCGACAGTAAGATTTTAAGTTCCTCACCCATCTGACTGTTCTCTAAACAGATCAGTGCATTGTTGATGACATCACTTACAATGTAAATGACACATTCCACAAGCGACATGAAGAGGGACACATGCTGAATTGTACCTGCTTCGGCCAGGGCCGGGGCCGATGGAAGTGCGATCCCGTTGGTAAGTAGCCTTTCTCCTGGGATGGTTTTGGGCATGGAGGACCGTCAGCCAGTTTTGGATAAGGAAAGCTATTCAATGCTGTATGATTGGAGCTGACTCCAGAGTTTGCTGAGTTGTTTACAGAGCTTTGCAAAGTCTTTTCTCTCTCGATAGTGATAATCATCTGTGTTTTTTTTTTTTTTTTTTTTTTTTTTTGCAGAATTTGGTGACAAATGCAGATTAGTTTCAATTCGGTGAAGTTAGTTCTTTAGTTCTGAATCATGTTAGGAAAAGGCACTTTTATTTACAGACTGTACAGTAACATGGGCAAAGAAGTATGCCAGTACTAACTCCTTCTTAGATTCCTCCAATTTTTGGCTGCCCTTTATAGTAGCACTGAGCAAAGAGTGAAGGTTGCATCTTAAAAAGAACTGTTACTGGTGCTCCAAAGTTTAGGGTAATTCATTAATACTCCTTTACTGAAAGAGACAAGTTGCTTACCAAGAAAACAAACTGATAACAAACTGATGGTATCAGTTCGTTTGACCTAAGATTGACCAAGCTGGGAAGGATCCTAGGAGGTTTTCTTAGAAGCTGCTCAGTGGGTACTCATAGTTAAAATCTAGTTCCTCCAGATTTTGAAGAAATATATAAAGTGAAATTATTGCAAATTTTTCCTAGCTATCCAAATGGTAAGCCAGTTACATTGATATCATTAAAATAAGTAATTAAAAAAATTAATACTCAGATATCAATATATACTGATTTTAATCTTTTCCTTTTTTACTTGGCAATATGTCCTTTTTTAGAAAAAAAATATTCCTTCCAATGGATACTTTTTTAAACTAATCATCCTGTAAGGCAAAGGATGTGAACAAAGTTTTTTTTAGCTGCATATATTTAAGGAGAGTTGGACATTTGCATTCAAATGTCCCAAGAATGCATGCGCTAGCACACTGAAATTAACTTTTGTACCCTTAAATCTTCAAGGCTATTTATCTTTTCCTTGTACATATTCCAGACCAGTGCCAGGATTCAGAAACCCGGACATTTTATCAGATTGGAGACTCATGGCACAAACAGGTGCATGGTGTCAGATACCATTGCTACTGCTACGGCCGTGGCATTGGGGAGTGGCACTGCCAGCCCTCGCAGACCTATCCAGGTAAGCAGCTCTGTGACTGCAGACTGAGAAGTGTCAGTGGTGAGAACAGACAGCACCAATGCTCATCATACCCTGCGACCCAGCGTGGGGGCTCCTCACTTTTCCCATTCCATCCCGTAACATTGTCCAATAATAGATTAAATTTTTGACTAAAATAATTTTCCTTTCTCCCCCTCCCAATTCATCCAGTTAAAGGTATGAAGGCTTTGAAAAGGCGCATCTATGTGATTTCCTTTCTTAGGCTGTAGAACATTCCATTAGGTTACAACACTGGCTAATTTTATCTTCACAGCCATACATGGACATAGAAACCACAAAGTGAGTGGTGCTGGGTGTTGGGGGTTTTCTGTCATGGTTCTTGACACAGAAGTTGCCTGGAGCGGGCGTGACATACAACATGGGGCATGTGTTGGCTCCCCATGTCACCTAAGCCCTCTTTGTGTCAAGCTTTTATTTGTTTGATCAGTTGGAACGTGGAACAAAGTATCCTGGGCCAGGAGTTGAGTAACTCAGTCATCTCTGCCTGCACAGTTCAAACGCCCTCGAATGTTTGTTGCTGGGTGTTTTCAGGACACAAAGACATCATTCCAAGCTGTAGGTGTTGTTAATTCATTTTGGGAAAATTTAAAAATTTTTAAATTTGCTGAGTGATTATAATAAAACATGTTAAATTGTGAGAGTCTACTTATTCAGCATCAGTTTTTTGAGCAACTACTGAGGTATAAAGTCTCCTAAAACTTCACTAATTTTAGAGAGAATATGGTCTACATTCAGAAAGAAAAAGATCTTAGGGGTGTCAGAATCTGCATGTGACAGAAATTAAGATTAAATTAACTTCCTCCCCCTGTAATGTGGTGGCAGACTGTCTCTCACAGAGAGTGAGCTATGGGAGCCAGTGGCCAAAGACAGCATCGGCCAGACCCTGGGTCCCACCCCTGCATGTGCTGACAAAGGGATGCCAGCCAAGCTTCTCTCCCCCTTTTCCTCATCTGTAAACTGGGGGGATTGTAGATAATTACCTTTAAGTTCCTTCCACACTAACGGTCTGACAGTTTGTGATCCTAAATACCAGCCACCCGCTGCATCCTTTCTATGACCTTGGAAGATTCAGCTCTTGCCAATCCTCAGACACTATCAGGCCTGGAGAGGGTGATTACGTAGACTTAGGGCACAGACCCACCTGCCCCTTAAATTGTATTTCTTGGTAGATTTAGGCTAAAGAATCACTTAAAATTTTTTTTTTTTTAAATTCGGTTGGGCGCTGTGGCACACATCTGTAAGGCTGAGGCAGGAGGATTCCAAGTTCAAAGCCAGCCTCAGCAACTTAGTGAGATCCCGTCTCAAAATTAAAAAAATTAAAAAAGACTGAGGATGTGGCTGTATGGTTAAGAACCCTTTGGTTCAATCCCTGGCACCAAAATAAATAAATAAATTAATTAATTAATTAATTTAAATTTAATATAGTACTTTCATAATCAGATGTAAAACTATAAGTTCTGAAAGTATACATTGGGTTTGTTTGTTTTAAATGATGCAACCAAAGGAAAGAACCTTGTAGAGAAATATTCTTGTTTTTATGTTTATGATTTTTGAAATTGATGTGGCAATTGTTGAAAACTATTTTCTCCTGAGTGATTTAGAGAGATCTTTTCTCTTGCTTTTGAAGTAAACCTGTCCACATAGCTGCTTGCTTGCATTTAGGTGGATCTGTTAGAGATAAAATCCAGCTGGGAAGGAGTCCTCTGGTTAGTTTTACCTGATATCTTTTTTCCTAATCTCTGAAAAGGGGAAGGGCCAGGAGCCCATTGGGCACAGGAGATCTTGGGGAAAGGGGCTGGGCCTTTGATCTCAGCCTCATTCTTGGGTGCTTATCTCTTTGCTCAAAGGCTCATGCCAAGCATGTGGGGCTTTAAGAGTGTGGAAAGAAGACAGGGACAATAGATTACCGATAGATGGTCTCTGAGCCCTGCTCTGTTTGTTCCTCCAACAGAGGACTTGGTAGACTAGTTCAAACTAGCAAAAGATAAGCGGCTTTTGGTTGTCAATAAGCAACTAGGAAAGCACAGATCTGAGCAAATTAAATAGAGGAAAAAGTGACTGAGCCTAAAAATCATGAATGTTTAACTTCTGTGGGGTCACGGTTACTGGAAATTACTCATTTTGACCTTATTTTAAGCAGATTTTATAAGGTAGACATGGTGTCTGTCTTACCTACTTTATTGCTTGTTTGATCATATTAAAGAAGAAAGGGAGTAAAGATTTTGGTGGTGAATAATTTCTAGTATATTGCTACTATATGCCAGATAATTAACTGAAAAAGTTCTACCAACCTGCCAATATTAAAAGGATGAGCAAACCCAGCATGGCTATGCAACTGTAATCCCTGCTACTCTGAAAACTGAGGCAGGAGGATCTCAAGTTCAAAGCCAGTCTGGGCAATTTAGTGAGACCCTGTTTCCAAATAAAATTTTAAAAAGGGCTGGTGATGTAGCTCAGTGGCAGAGAGCTTGCTTATTAGCACATATGAGTCCCTGGATTCAATCCCAGCATCACCAAAAAAACAGGCCAAATATTTAAATTGAAGTAACATAAATGGTGTCTGAACTGGATGAAGTATAGAGTAGAGTGTAGGGATTAAAAGGAACTTAATTGACTTAACAAATGACTGACAGTTTCCTATGCTTCCTGGACAAAAATATGCTAAATCCCCATTTGCTATTCAATGCAGTTTTCTTAAAGGTGTGCCACGGCATAAGCCTAAATGTTAAAACCTAGAATTTCAGAACAGGAAGGAAAAGAGGCTTCTCTAGTGTGTTCCTCTCCAGCTGGGGTAAAACCATCATGGTTACCTTTCCCCATATCCCTTCATTCCCCTTTGCCATCCTCCTCTTTGTGTCCTTGGGGACATGGGAGTATGATTATTCTTAAAGGTGACTTGTATTGACTTTTTAAAACAATCTTCACAGACATTCAATCTTCATCTACTTTCCTCCTCAAAATCATGATTGACACACCAAATAAAATGCATACTAGGTGTCTCTTTATCTGAAGAGTTTGTTAAGTAGGATTTCTTTAAAGGATCAATATTTAAACAACCTTATGCCAATGATCATAAATAACTTAAGGATCTGATAGTACTCTATTTACTGACTTATATGAAAGTACTTTAAATAGTCACATCTCTGAAACTCAAATATTTATCTTTAAAAACATATGCCTGTTTGTGAGAATTTCCATGAACAGAGGGATGGTTCAAACAGGGCTATGTGAGTAACTTCTGCCAGGTGATTAAAACAAACATCCTGCATTATCTGTGAAATATATGTCACTTTAGAATGGAAAACTGAGAATTTTATATGTGAACTTTTTTTTTTTTTCCTTGAGTACTGGGGATTGAACTCAGGGGCACTCAACCACTGAGCCACATCCCCAGCTCTATTTTGTGTTTTATTTAGAGACAGGGTCTCACTGAGTTGCCTTGATTTTGCTGAGGCTGGCTTTGAACTCACAATCCTCCTGCCTCAGCCTCCTAAGCTGCTGGGATTATAGGTGCGCACCGATGCACCTGGCTATATGTGAACTTTGATAGCCATGTGGCTTGGAAATATGTGAACTCAATGAAATTAAGATTCAAAGAATATTTGAATTTCCAACCAACTTTGAATTATTACCAGTATGAGTTAGTGTATTATTCCAGGACTTTTGAGTCCACATAGATCTACAAGTTACATATTTATTCTGCTGGAAAGAATTTAATGGCTAAGATACTAAATATATTTATAAATAAATTTATATATATTTGACAATAAATTTACTTTTTCCTAAGACCTTTCAGAAAACTTGAATCTGTTCATAATCTGGTGAAGTGTTTTATTAAACATACAAAATTCTTAGAAAGGTTATTTATTACAAAGAACTTTATTTTTTTATTTCTAGCAAATTGAACATTGACTGACATTATAAAGGATATAGTGTGTAGGAGAAAGATAGTTTTCTGTTTTTTAAACCTAAATATTTCAGTGCTGTTTTGTTTTAACCCAAGTGGAGTCTATTGTATAAAGAAATTGATTCCTTTTCCTTGCTTTTCCTTTTCTTTAAACAAAAGAACCAAGTCCATATTTTAGATTTTGTTGGCAACAGTCACACATACCAATATGTGGAAACATAGTGTTTATTATATACTTTATAATGTCACTTCAGTTGTTAACTCCTTTTGAAAAAAAAATTGATCTTTTAATAATTTGACCAGTGGTGTAATTTTAGTGTATACTTCTTGAATAGAAATAAAATTAGATTTCCTTTTCCAAACTGACAGAATGCTTAGGCCAATGAGAAATAAAACTGGGTTTTTAATTATTACCTTTGTCTATTTGCCTAAGATTCTCCACCATTTAGAAATGTGTTTGTTTTGCATCATGTCATATGGCCTTTGGAATGTTGTTTCCTTCTTAAATAGCGAATTCATTGGTGATGAAATCTTCCACAAATTAGAATTTTCTTTAAAGGAAACTTAATATCATCAGTAAATGAAGTTTATATTCTGAATTATATTATTTGTATCACAGCAGTTTCACAATTGTTTCCCAATTCTTCCTTTGAGAATAAAGATGAAAACAGACTAAAGAGAATTTAAAAAAAATTATTTTGTTATAAACATTTGCATTTCTCATTTGAAGAACAATAGTATTCAACTAAGAAAGTATTTGTTGCATTGATTTTTCAATGTTAGGAGGTAAAGACTTAACCAAACCCAGTTCATTTTTATTATACTAATATTAACTGATAAGCAATCTGTTTTTAATGATGGCATCCATGTACATTAAATGTTAAATTGAAGTAAGCAAATACTCTACATAACCAAATCCCACCTTTTCATTTTTAGGCAACACTGGTGCTGTCCAAGTAATGATCACTGAGACTCCCAGTCAGCCCAACTCTCACCCCATCCAATGGAAGGCACCAGAACCATCTCAAATAATCAAGTACATTCTCAGGTGGAGACCTGTGAGTATCCACCCAGAAACCTTGAACATGAAGTGTCCCAATCTTACCAAATTCTGATATGTTTTCTTTCTTTGTTTCTAGCTTTTGAGTCAAGAGATCTGATGAACTATCACACAGTATATTTTCTTAGTGAGAATATGTAGTCAATCAAATTGACTTTTTTGTATTTAGAATTTAAAAATTTATGTTATAATGATCTTAGCAAGGAATTAGAAATGATAGCATGAACTTAGTCTTGCCCAATGTGGGAAGAGAATCTAATTTTTTAGCATGTTTTCAACTCTATTAAAGAAAAGATTTATTGGGATCCTTTCCATAAATTAGTTCCTTTCTTTTTGGATACACTTTTTAAGGCATAGTTTTGGGTTTTTGTTTGGTTTTGTTTGGTTTTGTGTGTGGTACTGAGGATCCAACCCAGGGCATCCTACATGCCAGGCACTGAGCCACATCCCTGGCCCTGAGTCACATCCCCAGCCACATCCCCAGTTCATTGTTTAAAGCATTAATTGTATTCTCTGAAGTTATTTAGATAAAAGAGAAAGAGCTGATGAGAAGAAAGTGCAGATGACGGATGATGATTGGTTTATTTAAAGGATGAGCCCAGTAATTTTCTAAGTGTCTAGAAATTGAAGAAACAATAACAAGGAGGATATTGGTCTATTAAGCTTTGGTTTTTCTTGCCCTCTCAAACCTGCCCTGATATAACTCCTAGATTCATAATGTAATTTGAGAAACAGTACTTTAAATACAGGAGAAAATGTCTATTAAAACTAAAACTTTCAGATTATTTCCTAATAAGCATATTTTCTAATATTTTATTCTGATAGCTAATTTTAAAAGCTCACATTGAATATAAGTTTACCACCAATTTGGAGCTAATTTTAATGACTGATTTCAAAATTTTTCACAGTGTATTTGAGTTCAAAATTAAGTTCAAAGAATACTAGGATCACTTTCATTTATCCCCAAAATATAAATGGGCACTTGAGCATTTGAATTATTGAGAAACTGGTTGATTGACTAATTAAAAAGAAAAATCACTGGGGATACAAAATGTATTTTGATACTCATGCTACTTTGAATATTTATACTTGAAAGGATTTCATCTTATTTGAAGTTAGGGTGTTTCTTTTCCACATATTCTATTGCAATGCGTTTTGTGATCCATGACATATTAATGAAGTTGGACAGGATGTGAAAATGTAAACTAGAAGCAAAAGATTAAATAAACTGAAATTACGTTCTTCTATAGTCTTGCCCAAAGTTGGCTGACCACTCTTGATGGGATAGTTTATATCCAGGAATGAGTCACAAAACCAGACCAGTTGAACCTTGTTTGTGCTGGCCCCAGAATCTGAGTCACAAAGCAGTAGGGTGTCTTTGGATACTTCTGCAGGGCAAGAAATTTAAATTGTATCCTGTCATCTTAAAAGATAGAACATATGGCCTTTTCCCATTTTAGAAAGGAAAATATCTGTGTTTATTGTGAAAATGAAAAAAAAAATGGTCAAGATGAAAATTTAGGTTATCATAATTATGTTAACCAAACCAGAGTAACTAAATTACTCTGGCCAAAGGGAAGGTGTTCAGCGCCTGCAACCACATAACCCCCAGCATGTCATATAACTTCGTTACTCCACCTGTAAAATGGAAGCAGTGATACTAAGTAGGATGCAGAGAGGTGGAGATCAATGGGAGAAAGCAAGCGAAACAGCACAGAGCTATAAATTCAATAAATATTACTTACAATATAATTATTAATATCAACAAACTTTACTACTGGTTTTCATCCTAAATCCAGTTTTCCATGATTTTCCTCCAGAATGGAGCTAAAGGGTTCCTCATTTGTCTTTGAAGATTGCTTGCCATCGTCTCTGAATGTTCAACCTTGCAAACTCTGGTGTGATTTTCTTTTTTTAATTTAAATTTTCAGAAAACTGTTGGAGGTCGTTGGAAGGAAGCTACTGTTCCTGGCAATGTAAACTCCTACACCATCAAAGGCCTGTCCCCAGGAATGATATATGAGGGGCAGCTCATCAGCATCCAGCAGCATGGCCACAGAGAAGTGACACGCTTTGACTTCACCACCAGCAGCCGCAGTCCAGTGACCAGTATGTATCCAGCATCCCGGGGTCTACACCTGGGTATCCCAGACTTGGGCTCCCAGGTCCTGCTTCATTCTCAGTTCAATGCCTTCTGTGAATGGCACCTACATTTTTAAAATTACAATATTCTTCAGACAAGGATGGTGAACATTCTAGAAAACTCAAGGACTGCTCTCCCTTTTCTGTGGCACTCTAGGTAACACCGTGACAGGAGAGACAACACCCTTGTCTCCTGTGGTAGCCACATCTGAATCTGTGACTGAAATCACTGCCAGCAGCTTTGTGGTCTCATGGGTCTCAGCTTCGGATACTGTGTCTGGATTCAGGGTGGAGTATGAGCTGAGTGAGGAGGGAGACGGACCCCAGTACCTGGGTAAGCTGCACTGTGTCCCAGGACAGGCTTGGAGGAGGGATGGGCAGACCCCTGGGGAGAGGGCATCAGGTACATGGTCTCTGGAACTAATCAGTGGCTCAGACTGAACACTGTGCCCTCTTACGAAAAGCAGAGAGGGTGTGAATTGTAAAAACGATACATCTTTAGGAGATGAAGATTTTGGAAAATGAAAAAAGAAATATCCCATGGTGCATTAATAATCACTGATTATCTTTTACTACATTTCCTTCTAGTCTTTTCCCCCCCTGTGAACATGTTTTTCTTCTTAAATCAGCTGTGGAGGCATTTGTTTGTTTTGGTCAATAACCTTTCCTTTTTATTTCAAAGATCTTCCAAGCACGGCCACTTCTGTGAACATCCCTGACCTTCTTCCTGGCCGAAAGTACACTGTAAACGTCTATCAGATATCCCAAGAAGGAGAGCAGAGTTTGATCCTATCTACGTCTCAGACAACAGGTACCTGTGTGCTACATGGTGTTAAAGGAATCCTGTAATACATAGTGTTGTAGCAAAGTTGTCCAACTGCCTCACTTCCTCCTTCCTTTCTTTGTTAGCTCCTGATCCACCTCCTGACCCTACCGTGGACCAGGTTGATGACACCTCCATTGTTATTGGCTGGAGCAAGCCCCGGGCACCAATTACAGGTGAGCTTAGCCTTGTTCTTTGGCTTCTTTTGTTAGTGTTTAAGGCATTAAGTGTGGAGAGAGCAGATCCAGGCTGTGGACCAGTGTTAACATTCCATTTTACCAACTCCCTTACACAGACACACCCTGCAAAGGCAGCTTATTGGCCATTAAAGCAGGCATTCCCAGGGCTGCTGAGGTGGGTATTCCTGAAAACCTCACCTTTAGACTTACTCTTAAAGAGAGGGCTGAGTTGCCTATTCAGCCACATACTCCAAGTTCCTCAAAGACACAGATAGGGCTTGACAGCTGTGTTCAGGCTGGTTCATTAATTGCTTCCATCATCCAGAGCTCAAAGAAGAGAAATCCACCTAGCATGAATATTTCCACCTACTGGCTTCTCTAATTGACAATTATTAAGTATCTCGAGTCTTCAAGGATGATATTTATTATTAAAAAGATTTGTGTGGCTGTTCTTATTTTATCTTTGCACTGAATAGTCATTATTATAAGAAGTGGTGGCATTGAAAGAATCAAAAAGAATCTTGCTTATTCTTAACCAATCAAGCAAGATATAAGGGTGACTAGAGAGGGGAGGATTTATGATTTTCATATCTCTGTTTCATAAACAACTTATTGCACTTTTCCCCTTACTCTGCAGGGTACAGAGTAGTCTACTCACCAGCAATAGAGGGCAGCAGCACCGAGCTGAACCTTCCAGAGACTGCCAGCTCTGTCACACTCAGCGACTTGCAGCCTGGCGTTCGGTACAACATCACCATCTATGCTGTGGAAGAAAACCTGGAGAGCACTCCTGTCTTCATTCAGCAAGAAACCACAGGCATCCCACGGTCAGGTAACTTGCTCTCCCCTTGGTGTCTTAGCTCTTGGGGTGGCCTGTTAACAGGTGGACCTCCACTTGTGGGAGAACAAAGCCTCCTGGGATCATTGCATTAGCCTCCTGGGGAGAACTGAAAATACAAGACAAAGGGCCAATTGTCCCTGAGGAGAGAGGGTTGTTTCCTCTCTGTTAGCAGTTCCTGCATTCAAATCATCTTAAATATTTGTTTTCCCCTAAACTTAACAATATTCCGCTGAAATGTCCACAATATAAGGGAGCTTTTCAAAGACAGCTGTTGGTACTTACAGTCAAAAACTATACCATCAGTTCTTATTTTTTCCTCAGAAGCTTAGGGTCATTTCATCTGTTGTTCTTAGGTATTATAAAATGATTCAATAAAACACAACCATCGTATCTTTTGGGTAGTTACCTTGAACTTTATTTTTTTTTTTTGTATGTTTTTTTAACTTCGCACTCCAACTTGACCTCTCTTATGCTGTAAACTCATGTATTTATGTATGTATTTTAGATAAAAAGCTTCAGATATCATAATGTAAGCAGTATGACTGACCCATGAAAATCTATGCAAAAAAGCAAATTATCTGGTTAAGAGACAAAATTTAGCAGTGCCCTGGAGGATCAGCTTCATGAAGTGCCTAATGTGTCCAGGAAAATAGCTTTAAAGATAGTCTTCAGCTGGCCAGGCTGGTCCACATCGATGAGCCCCGCAACTTGAGAGACTGAGGCAGGATTGCAAGTTTGAGGCCAGCCTCAGCAACTTAGCTAGGCCCTAAGCAACATAGTAAGACCCTGTCTCAAAATAAAAAATTAAAAAGACTGGGAATGTGGCTCAGTGGTAAAGTTTCCCTGGCTTAAATTCCCAATACAAAAATTAAATAAATCCAATGCTATAATAAAATATCTAAGGTTGGATAACCTAAAAAGAAAAAGAAATTAAATAAATAAAATAGTCTTCAGTAGGAATTGTGAATAACCTGCTGTTTCTTGTCTATTAGATAAAGTTCCCCCTCCCAAGGACCTGCAGTTTGTGGAAGTGACAGATGTGAAGGTCACCATCATGTGGACACCCCCTGATAGTGCAGTGACTGGCTATCGCGTGGATGTGATCCCTGTCAACCTGCCTGGGGAGCATGGGCAGAGGCTGCCCATTAGCAGGAACACCTTTGCGGAAGTCACGGGGTTGTCCCCTGGGGTCACCTATTACTTCAACGTCTTTGCTGTGAACCAGGGCAGGGAGAGCAAGCCTCTGACTGCACAACAGACCACCAGTATGTACCATTGCTACCTGTGTCTGCGCCACCCCCAGATTCTTCACCCTCACCTTTGACCCCTGTGGAAGTGCATCCTGCTGTTCTGTAAACCTCCTGGGTTTTCAGCTTAGCAATAGGAAAATGACCAACAGAGAGACTGTGTATTGGATGTAAAGCTTACTGAACTTGGAACAAAAACTCAGATAAGCTCTGCAGATGGCAAATGGTAATCCATTCCCAGTACTTAGAGGAATGGCACTAAGAGGAGAGAATCTAAGAGAACCTGATTTCCTTTGCCAATGGAAACATGGTTAAGTAATTTGAGTGCATTTGTTTGTTTAATAAATATATCTAGATCTAAGTTAAAAATGTAGACTGTTAACACGTTTACAGTAGAATTGAAGAATTGTAGTTCCTGGGCTAGGGCTTATAGCTCAATGGTGGAGCATTTACCTAATATGTTCAATCCCCAGCACTGCAAAAAAAGAAAGAAAAAAAAAAAAAAAAGAAAAGTGGTAATGAATTGGCGTTTACTGTTTTGAACACCAGGTTGTCTGCTCACATCTCTCCAAGCATTATACTCATGTTTAATCTTCATTTTAACCTTATAAAGGAAAATATTATTATCTCTATTGGATTCAAGAAGAAACTGAAGCCTTTTTAAGTTCTGCAAGTTATAAGGTCACAGAGGTAGGAAGGGACAGAGCTGGCTCTCAAACCAGACTTTTTGATTCCAGACTCCATGTTCTCAATTATTAGACCCAGCCACCTCCTAAAGGTTTTTTTCTGTCTGAAAGGTATTCTAGAATTCTGAGGGGAAACTGCTCATTATCCTACTCAAGAACAAAACCCACAATTGATGTGATTCTTTCCAATAGTACAAAGTCACCAATGTCCTACTGAGAATCCCAGGTTCTGAGCATGTTCTAATGATTATAATTATTATCCACTCAGAACCATGTGAAAATACCTTTTATTTCTATAGCAAAGGTCTGCTCATCTCATAAATGCATGGACTATTGCTTTGATCCGTAGGAACTTTCTTCCTGCTCTCCTTGTATTGGGTTTATCTCTCTTCCCATAACCTTTCTGGCTCAGAGCAAATTGTGGGGTTTACAAGTATTTGTTTTGCCTTTTTAAGAAAATACCATCACTCTAATATAACTAATTTCTAAGTGTGATGAGAGATCTTGCTGCAAAATGAGACTTTCTGAAGGATGACACTCAAGAGGAAAAGGCCAAGGATTTCTCCTGATTGACACAGTGTTTAGGCAAAACTGTACAGAGCACTGTGTCTCTTAAAGGCTCAGTTTCTCCAGGGTTTTGACTTTTCCTTCAGTTTCCACCTTGAGCAGAAAAAACTCAACACCATTTAATAGAGCTATAAGATAATTACTGATCTAAATATTTCTTGATATGTTTCATCTCTTTTTCTAGAACTGGATGCTCCCACTAACCTCCAATTTTTTAATGAAACTGACTCAACCGTCCTGGTGACTTGGACCCCACCTCAGGCCCGGATTGCAGGCTACCGATTGACAGTGGGCCTGACCCGAGGAGGCCAGCCCAAGCAGTACAACGTGGGGCCCTCTGCCTCCAGGTACCCCCTGAAGAACCTGCAGCCTGGGTCTGAGTACACTGTCACCCTTGTAGCTGTAAAAGGCAACCAACAGAGCCCCAAAGCTACTGGAGTCTTCACTACATGTAAGCCGAAATTTAAGTCTGTTCCTGGTGATCTCATAGGTTCTTTACTGTATTTTTGCAGTCTGTGTTCTTTCATTTTTAAAGGTTAACTTAAAAAATTAGCAACATAGTTTAAAATAATGCTACTAAAACTGTGCTCTGTGGATTGGCTGCTGGGCCATAACTTGTTTATTACTCATCTGCCACAAGACAAGGAGCTGTACCAGAATGTAATTCAAAAGCGTGCTGTTTAATTTAGGTGATACATTTTTTTTTTTTTAATGTCAATGGACCTTTATTTTATTTATTTATATGTGGTGCTGAGAATCGAACCCAGTGCCTCACACATGCTAGGCAAGTCCTCTCCTACTGAGCCATAAGCCCAGCCCACTGATACATTTTTTTAAGAAAAATTTTCTGTGTGAGGGCTGGGGATGTGACTTCATCAGCAAAACATGTGCCTGGCATGCCCAAAGCCCTGGGTTTGATCCCCAGCAGGTCAAAAAAAATAAAAAAGGAAAAAAGATGTTTTTTTTGCATACATTGCCAAGCTCTTTATTTCCTTCTAGGCCCGCCCTTTAAGTAGCATAATCACCCTGCAATTAGAGAAATTGAATTCTATTGGATAAAATAAATTTCCCAAATAATTAAGACAAAAGAAATCAGCACCTGTCTCTAGTCTATTACTTTGAGCATCAAATTATAGCCATATAAGCAGAATAAAAAATACCCAGGGACTGAATGGAAACCAACTAATTAGAGCAAGAAGCTAAGGAAATTATTTCTCCCAAGTATTTTGACTGCAAAGGATTAAGTACTTCCACAGAACACAAGGATGATTCTTTCTTTCTTTCTTTCTTTCTTTCTTTCTTTCTTTCTTTCTTTCTTTCTTTCTTTCTTTCTTTCTCTCTCTCTCTCTCTCTCCCAACCTCCCTCCCTTCTTTCTCTCTCTCTTTCTTTCCTTCTTTCTTTCTTTTCTTTCTCTCTCTTTCTCCCTCCCTCCCTCCCTCCCTCCTTCCTTTCTCTCTCTCTCTTCCTTCCTCCCTCCCTCCCTCCTTCCTTCCTTCCTTTCTTTCTTTCTTTCTTTCTTTCTTTCTTTCTTTCTTTCTCTTTCTTTCTCTCTCTTTCTTTCTCTTTCTTTCTTTCTTTCTTTCTCTCTCTCTCTCTCTCTCTCTCTCTCTCTCTCTCTCTCTTCATTCCTTTCCTCTCCTCTCCTGTCCTTCCTTCCTTCCTTCCTTCCTTCCTTCCTTCCTTCCTTCCTTCCTTCTCCTTAACAAATTCTTGACATCCCACAGAGGAGTAAAATACTGACATGGTCATGTTTATGCTTTTGCTCAACATCTTAGAGGAAATGGTCTTAAATCACTTATATATCTACCTCACACTAAAGGCCTCTATTCACAGACTGATTTCTACCTAGTACATTCCATTTACATTACAAAGAATTATAAGACTCCTTATTGCTAGCTGAATATTATTTGTTATTTTCAACTTAACATTTTGAATCATGGAAGCATCTAACATAAGCACTTTTTTCAGCATATATTGCAACCATGTGCTAGTTTGCAATTTCCCAAAAGCTTTCCGCAAATCTTCGTCTTTGACTCATTTAAAAATATAGACATTCAAAAGCAATGAAAAAAGTCAAGACAATCTTAGTTTGCACAGAACTCTGGAATTTATTTCCCAAAGAAAATTCTCTGTAAATGTTTTCTCATAGGAATCTATACTCAACAAAAACTTATTTCCGTTTAAATTTGGCGTCTGGCCAGTGAAGGCTTTTTCCTGAGTGATTGTTAATCACAAGCAAGTGAAATTTGCTTTTAATATGAAAGAAAGTTCACCTTAAAATTTCACCCTTTTATGTCATCTGGTTCTGAGAGAGCCTAAAATTTACTCTTAAAAATTAATGTCTTTGTAGTTCTTGTAAATGTCTGTTTCTTAAGGAAGGCATTTGCTGAATTAGAATGGAAATTCCAGTGACTCTTTCCTTTTAGTAGAGAACCTCTTTTACTAAAATGTAGAATTATGTAGTTGTCTTTTTCATGAACATAAGACATATTTTATGTACTTTTTTTTTTTGCTGGGTAGAATACCTATGAAATGAAAGAAAATTTTAAGTGATGGCAACAATAATTGAATGGATTGAGGGAATCAGTATAGGTTGTTTCAAACATTTTGGGGACTTTGATGTACTTATTGGAAATGTTATTTTCTGCTCTCTTGAATACATTTACTTATATACATTTATTTAAAATATATTTGAATTAAAATGCTAATAGCAAAATTAATTTTTATTAGATAAAGGTTAACCTAGAGCATTGCACAGAGTATATTTTCAAAAAAATTTGTTGAATAGATGATTGATTGAGAAAAAAATGATAATGAGAACCACTCAGGCTAGCTTATATTTAAATAAACCAACGTAAACAAGAGTTATACAACTTCATTTGAACCTTAAATACTCGTAAGGCTGTAAACATCCGCAGAGCTTGCTGTTTTTTAAAATACTTTTAACTTCCTGTAGCTTTTTTACTGTCTTACTAAGCTGAATTCTGGGAATAACTTTCCCAAGTTTTATAACTTGTGCTGAATTCTTAAGATCAAATGTGAGAAAAGTGGGAAGAAGCAGCTATTTCTGGGGAAAATGCGGCTCACTCCTTTATTGATAGGGCATATTTTATTTCTTTAACAGCCAGGCAGTTCTTCACCTAACAAGACCGGCCAGAACCCATAACTCATACTTACAGTCACATCCTTTGTTTGACATCAGTTTGTGGGTTTGTGGTTTGGTGATTTTCCTGTAATGGTCTTCCCAGACAGAGAGTATCATCTTAAACTTGGGAAGATTTTTGCTGGCTGGCTTAAGCAATAGAAAATACCCAGTTCTACAGCCCAGGACTGTTGGAGAGAACGTAATTTGTGAAAAAGTTGTGGCTTTCACAGATGTTCAATGAAAGAAATTGACTGTTCTCTGAATTGTTTCTTGTGAGCCATTAAAAATGGTGACCCCCAGCTGGCCCTGATAGTTTGGCAAAGTGAGCCTCAGCCAAGTAGTATGTGATTTCAGAGGTACTGGAGAACACTATGGGTCACCCACCTCTGTTTCCCCAAATGCCACCAGAATAACATACTTAACAAAATAGCCCACTAAACCTTAGCTTCAGTTCAGCCATTATGGCAGTCTCTGCAAAGTGGCCCACACAGATATTGTGCTTTTTTCCACACAGTATTTTAAAAATAAAGATAAGAAATGAGACATTGAAATCCAGACTGAAAAAAAAAAAAATGGAAGAATTGCAGTGTTTAGCCTAAATTCCCACATGGCACAGCAAAGAACATTTGACTGGAGCTACGTAGACTAGAGACTGAGGACTTTTTAATCCCTATTGTGTAATTCTGGAGGATAACTCCTTGTCTCACTAGTCATTCCTGATTTAGTATAAATGCTTTCAGTAGGTCTTTTTCTTGCTAGAACAGAGTTTGGTTGGGACATAAAGCAGAAGAATTGTGAAGGCACAGAACAGAGCTATTAATGTGCTCTAAACCCTTGAACAATTCGCCCAACTCAAACTTCTTGGCTTCTAAGGCCTCACCTTTCAAAATTTATAACAAGAATTTGCAAGGCTGTGGGGGTGCTTGCCTTAACTGTGAACAAATGCTCTTTCTCCCCCTTTCTTTTTGAAAAAAATTTATTTATTTTCTTTAGGTATACATGACAGTAGAGTGTATTTTGACATGTTATACTTATATGGAGCATAACTTACCCTAATTAGAATTCCATTCCTGAGGTTGTACATGATATTGAGTTTCACATGGTATATTCGTATATGAACATAGGAAAGTTCTGTCCAGTTCATTCTGCTTCTTTCCTCCCTTCCCTTCATTCCCCTCTGTCTAATTCCCTTGCTCTAGGCAGTATTCTCACTAAGCGAAATAACTGGTGCCAGGATGCTAGGAGATGCATAATAAACCTTTGTTATACTTTCTAATTCTAGGGGTAGAATACTAAACTTCTGCAGAATTATTACTATGCCTGAATAATCATGTTTAGGGAATGAATTTTTTGAATTTAAAATGCATCCATGATTTCAGAGTTTTTAATTTTCACATGGCATCACTTTTTGCAACCAAAAATATTGGTCACCCTTGTGGAATAATTCAGCATGAAGCTCTTTTTAGATCATATCTGTAATTTTACTGTTGTTCTTAAATTAATGTTTAAGAAATCAAATGATCATCTGTCCGTAGTGACCAGTTATATATTTTATGAGTGATATAAGAAAATTTATTGTCATCAAGCTCAAATCCCAACAATGATGAAAAGACACAAATTGTAGAATCTAAGGAATTGAAAGGGACTTCCTTTGAGGTCATCTAGCCCCTTGTTACACTCAAGTGGGATTCACAGAACAGAATTGACATCATCGGCAAAAAAGCCATCATTAGAAGAGCCAGCTCCCCAAGCCCATGTTGGACCTCCAGAATCAGTACCTAGAGTTTTACCAGATGATTTGTGTGGCACATTAATCATTGAGAAGGACTGTTCTTTCTTGCCCAGTGAAGGAACACCTTCTCCATCTACTGGTTTCTTAAACTCAGATTCTAGATTAAAAAAAAAAATACTTGTTTTTTACATTCTCTGCCATCATCTGTGAGTGGAAGGGTTGAATATATGTGTTGGTTCATTTCACAGTGCAGCCATCCAGCTCCATTCTACCTTTCACCACAGAGATCACTTCGACCTCCATTGTGATCACATGGACCCCTGCTCCAAGGATTGGGTTTAAGGTAAATTGCAAATGTTCCTAAACCCTTGTGATGCAGCCTTGAGGTGTCCTACTGATTTTGCATGCAGTAGATAGAAGCTATTCAGGACAGGAGACCTGAGTATTGTCACCTATTTCTGTTCACACCTGGAGGATCCCCTTGCCTACCTCATTCACTTGCTGTAAGGATGGACTGAGGCTGTTTGAGTGCTTTGCAAAGGAGAAAACATTAGTGTTAGTTGTTGCTGTTTTATTTTCACCATCCTTTCCCCCAGGGAACTGCATTTAAGAAAAATATAGGAGAACTCCATTTGATGTGTTGTTCTAAATGGGTGCCAAGGAGTTCACAAAAGCCAATTTAGGGAGAACAATTAAACTCAGAGTCATTTAAAAATCACCTTTTTATCCAATTTATCCACTCAGTTTCCTCTCGACTTCTTCAAAGCCCCCCGTGGGTAAATCTCTTAAAAGAAGTTAAGATTGAGGTCTCCCCTGTAGATATCTGGATTCATGTTCTTTAAAGTAATGATATTAGGGAAATGATGAATACAAATGAATGTGCTTGAAAGAATTACTTTCTTTGGGATGTAGAGTATGGAGGAAGAAATAACTTATTATGAGTGAAATTAAGACTAAATCCCCAGGATTGTTTAAAAAAATAGACCAGAGGTCACTTCCTTTTTGAGTATGCAAATAGCTATATTGATTAGACCGCTTAGAGAAAATCCTTTTTGCAGTGCACCAATGTACCTTGTCAATTTCCCTTAATAGCATCAATCTAGCCTTCAGAAGTTGCATAGCATATGAAGGATTTCTCTGGAGTCTAACACCATTTGATAACATAATGTTACCTGGGTTTTTGAAATAGAAATTTGAAAGGATTTAAAACTATGGGCACATTCATTTTAATCTTTTGTAACGTATCCTGCAGTTGAAGCTATAAACATACTTCCTCAACAGGATGGTTTTGTGTTTTGGGGGCGTTTTTCAGTCATTTCTCTGGAACCTTCCATCACAAACCACCTTAGTGCCATTTGGAAGATACCTCTCTCACTCTGGCCCTAATACAAGGAGTTTCTAGCTGAGGTAGAGCTGGAGAACACCTTCCCTTCCCCAGTGAAAGTACCTTGTGCGTTTCTGAGGAGCCATGTTACATTACAACCACAGCTTCTCAACAGTAACATGCCTGGAAATGCTTATCCTGGGTGTTCATGTGCTCTCCTCCCTGTAGCTGAGCGTGGGACCAAGCCAGGGAGGTGAGTCCCCACGAGAAGTGATTTCAGAATCAGGAAGCATCGTCATGTCCGGCTTGACTTCAGGAGTGGAATACATTTACACTGTCCAAGTCCTGAGAGATGGGAAAGAAAAGGATGCGCCAGTTACCAACAGAGTGGTGACACGTAGGTCTTTTTTTTTTTCCTTTTAGCTTTTCAAACTGTTTTACTTTTTAAAATCTGCTGTCAATCACAATACTTATGAGAATGGTATGGGGGAAAGATTTTATCCTGACTTCTTATTTAGAAGTTTGGAAGAGCAGATTCAACTCATTCCATATATTCTGGGGCATAAGAAATATTCTTTGCCCATCAAGAGTATTTGTGAACTGGAAGGATGGAAATAATTCCATTAGTAGTGCAAAATAATTGATCAAAAAAATCCTCTAGTGGAGGATTACGATCCACCACGTTTTCATATGTTCATAGTATAACCTCTATAATTTCAGCAATTCTAGAAGGAAGGGAGGAAGGGAAAAGAAAGAAGGGACAGAAACATTCCTCTGGCCAAGTACTTTGTGTTAGCCCTAGTTTTTAATTAACATTTTCTTTCTGCATAGCATTGTCTCCACCGACGGACTTGCACCTAGATGCCAACCCTGATACTGGTGTACTTACTGTGTCCTGGGAGAGGAGCACCACCCCAGGTAGGCCTGGGACCACTCAGAGGGTGCATACCTACTATACTTTCCCAAAACCAAGATTTTAAATTAAACAGAAGTTTCAGTTAATGTTGGTTCCATCAGTTCCTGTTATACTTAACTTGAGGAATGCATCTAGTTTTTTAATTGTTTCTAATTTTACTGTTAAAATTTTTGCAAGTAGAAGCTGAGTGCAGTGGTCCATGCCTATAATCCCAACAGTTTGGGAGGCTGAGGCAGGAGGAGCATGAGTTGAAGGCCAGCCTTAGCAACTTAGCGAGGCCCATAGCAACTCAAAGAGACCCTGTCTCTAAAATAAAACATAATATTACAAAAATAATAAAGGCTGGGGATGTGACTCAGTGTAAAATGGCCCTGGGTTCAATCCCTGGTACAAAACAAAAAAATTGTAAGAAGTATTTCTTGCACACTTTTTACTGCTATGTGAGTATAAAGCTGAAGTGATCATCTCTAAATCTGATCAGTTTTTACAATCACACAAAATAAAAGTTTAGCTCAAAATATCCTTTCTTGTTTTCAACTGAGTTACTCTGATTTGGAAACTTCTGCTGGGCAGTTTCATGTTGGCTGGAAGCTGATCATTAATGTCCAGTCTCAATGGCCTCATCAGATGATCACTAGCAGATGCAATGACCTAAATATTTCTTCCCATCGAGTTGGATTTCCTTGGAGATACCACTTTAGTGTTCACCTTATTCCCAATGATAAAATACACCATTGTTCTTTGTCCTTTAGGAAGTTTAACATCATACTTTCCGCCTCTTATCTTTCTCTGGGTCCTTCAGACCTCCAGTTGTCACTATCTTTGTTTGAATGTTTCCCTCCTCCCCCTCAAACCTTTTATAGCCCAATTTCCATGATTTCTGAGGTCTTCGATAATTTATAGTCTTTTTCTAGAATGAGCATCACCATCTTGGTTTCTTTTCCTGAAAACCCCATAGGTTAAGAGTGTCTCATACCATGGATCCCTCTTCCTTGCTACTCTTCCTAGTCTCTAGTAACCTCCATTCTACTCTCTTCTGTGAGATCAACATTTATAGTTTCCACAAATGAATGAGAACACACAGTTTTATCTTTTTGTACCAAGCTTCTTTTCTTCAATACAATGTTCAAGATTTTCTTGATTGTACTCAGAGTCTTGGTCTGCCTCAAAGGGTTGAATAAACACTCAGTCTCCTTCATTAGTCCATCATGGAGCCTTGTTTAATACTCTGTGTGTCATCAATGCTCGGCAGTAACTTCCTCCTTTCTGTTCTCTCCAGATATCACTGGCTATAAAATAACCACCACCCCTACAAATGGGCAGCAGGGATATTCTTTGGAAGAAATGGTTCGTTCCGATCAGACCTCTTGCACTTTTGAAAATCTGAGTCCTGGCCTGGAATACAATGTCAGTGTGTACACTGTCAAAGATGACAAGGAAAGTGTCCCTATCTCTGATACCATCATCCCAGGTAATAGAAAAATAAGCTGTTATCCTCAGAGTGGCAGTTTCAATAAGAAGGGATTAGCATCTTAATCCCCAGATGGCCGAATGTGTCAAGTGTGTTTGGGATTTAATGCCAACCTCCCAACCAGACTCTCCAAAACCACGAAGTCAAAACAACTGTTTGGACAAAGGCTTGCTGATAACACTGCTTCACTGTCTGTGCTTCACTGGGATGCTCTTTGTTGCGATGGGTGTGTAATGGAGTGGCAACCATAGCGTTAACTTTGCACTCTTTGCTCAAGTGGAAATTACTAAAACAACGTCATGTGTCTGTCCTCAGTGCTGACGGGCTCAAAGTAATATGGTAAATGCATCCCATCGGTACATTTGTGCCTGATTTTACAATCCATATCAGTTTTTAGCAGCTATCTATAAAATATTTTTTGTCTCCATGTCTGAGCACTGAAATAGTACATGGTTGACAATGTCCAATTCCTTATCTTGCAACTTCAAAGCCTTCTTTTTTAAAATTGGGGGAGGGAAGAGAGAAGGAAGAAGGAAATAGAAGGCCATGCCCACAGGGCATTCCTTCTTACAAATTGAAAAACAACATTTCAAAGCCCTATCTAGGGATAGGTTTATTGTTTGTCCAAAATTGGATTATGACAATGAAATTACTGGACAGATTGTGTTCCCTTTGGCACTATTTGGTATGTGTTTACTAATGCTAATTAAATAACTTTGATTATGAATTAAAAGATTGGCAATAGCCTTGGACTCAGGCCTGTCTGTCCTTGGCTTGAAAATGCTTTTGAAAGGCACATATCACCCCATACATCCATAATGCATTAGTATTATCACCATGATGTTGACATGAGTTTTGTATGGGGCAAAAAAACCATTCATCAGCCAATTTTTTAAAACCTTCATGCGAGCTTTTAGTTTTCTACTGAAACGGTTTGAGATTTTTTTTTTTTTTTTTTAAATCATTGCTGCTACTTACTGTGGATATTGTGTCTGAGTTTTATGGAATGGTTTTGACATCCTCAACTGGCCTATGATTTTTAGGAATCTAAGAAGGTCAAATCGTACTGTTTAGGGACATTTTCAAAATGCAAGAAAATTCCTAACAGACTCTTATAACCTGTTTTATTCTCCCAGGACAGTCAACTACTCATGTTACTTAGGAAATCTTTTCAGATAATTTGAAGCAGATTGCATATTACCATCATTGCTTTACCATTCTACCAATTTGACTACTGGTAACCTGATATACACTGCTTTATTTTTTCCTCTTTTTTTTGCCTCTATTTTCCTGTTGCCCCCTCTTCGCTTTGTAACTCAATAGAGGTGCCCCAACTCACTGACCTAAGCTTTGTTGATATAACCGATTCAAGCATCGGCCTGAGGTGGACCCCGCTAAACTCTTCCACCATTATTGGGTACCGCATCACAGTAGTTGCGGCAGGAGAAGGGATCCCTATTTTTGAAGATTTTGTGGACTCCTCAGTAGGATACTACACAGTTACAGGGCTGGAGCCCGGCATTGACTATGACATCAGCGTAATCACTCTCATTAATGGCGGAGAGAGTGCCCCTACTACACTGACACAGCAAACGGGTGAATTTTGAAAACTTATGTGTTTGAGACATGGATGGTGTTGCATGCTGCCAACAGTCACTCTGGTTAAATATGGATGTTTCAGGGGAGAAGCCAGCAATTGGCCACATCGATTAAAACAGGGTGGTTTGGGCATAAGGAATCTAAAGCATATGCCTGACTAATTGAATGAAGAGGTATGCAAGCAGTCTTAAGTGCACTTTGATTTAAACTACAAGTATGCACAAAACTAGAGAAATCTAGATGTCTGATCTATTAAATCTAAAGGAGCATAGGTGAGTTAAATTTTCAGACCTAGCATTTTAAAAACAGATCTAACATGAATACCGAATTTTAGGATGAGCACCAGTTAACCCTGAAAGATACACTTCCAGAATATGCCATTACGCTCTTCCTTCTGCCCCTTGATGAACTCCACCATGTTCCTTCTCTGTAGCTGACTAAAAACCCACCAAAATTTACAGTAGAATGGAAGGGGTTGTTTTGATGTATGAGAAAAATAAACTTTGGAGCATTTTAGACTTTATTGCTATCACAAGGTAAAGGAACTCCTCTTTAACCACAGTCTGGGGTCCAGCATGCAACATCCTAAAGGTTCTCTGCCCTGCATGGGAAGAAACATGCTGAGAACCAATTTGCATGAACCCTTCTCACTTGTAAGTAGAATTCACGGAATGGAATTGTGGCTATGCCAGTAGCTTGTAGACATTTCACATCGGTGGGTGGGGGGACATTTAGGACCTTCTTGTCTTTTGTCTGTGTGCATGTGTTTTTTTGGAAAGTACCGCTCTGTTTCTTTTTGCTGTGTGGCAACTTAAGCCTCTTCGGCCTGGGATAAAATAATCTTCAGTGGTATTAGTCTTGTATGTAAAATCAACCTATTTGAAAGTAGATTTAAATGATTCTTTAAAACACATTGATGATGGCAGAAAGCTTAAAGGGGCCTAACAGTACTGGGTGTAATGTTTTAACAGTAGCCCACCATGACTTAGATTAGATTTAGATTAGACTATTTGCATGATTATGACCCTGTTTCCTTTTATGCATGAAATATTGATTTTTACCTTTCCAGTGGATTTGTGAGCTTTGACTTTAAAATCACATTCATTTAATCTTCCTTTTCATTTGAAACCAGCCGTCCCTCCTCCCACGGACCTGAAATTCACCAATGTCGGTCCAGACACTATGCGTGTCACCTGGGCGCCCCCTCCATCTATTGAGCTGAGCAACCTGCTGGTGCGCTACTCACCCGTGAAAAATGAGGAGGATGTTGCAGAGTTGTCGATTTCTCCAACAGATAATGCAGTGGTCTTAACAAGTAAGCAATAGGGTGCATCTGCTTAGTAAGTACTAATCTGGAGCATATGTAGTGGCTCAGAGTTCTCAAGGAGAATCAACTCAGAAGGAGAGCTGCAGCAGAACTCCAAACTCACCTCCAAGTCCAGCGTGCACTTCTATAAATACTGAAAGACGCAATGCCTATTTCTACCTCAACATACTTTCATATCTATAACTTTCAAAAATTCATAGTGGAAACCATAGCAGTAATGTTCCAAGACTTCAAACCCATTCTGCTTCCAACTAAGCGCATGAAAATAAGTGACTATCAAGAGAAATTATATGACTAAATCTAGGTGTTTAGAAAAGAAAACAGTGTCCCCTTATCTTTGTGTTATCATTTTTTCTGCTTAAAGTATCAGCAGATAATCTATCTAGAATTTGAAAACTTATAAATAGTGATTGATTGCTTGGGATAGATCAGAATATTGTGAAGACAGAAGTTTAATTTGTACTTCAAAAAGCATCTGTTGGCAGGATTTCTCAGAAGGCTGAGGTCTTAGAAAACAACTGACATTAAACAATTTATGGAAATTGTCTCTTTCTAATCCCTGCCATTTTGGAAAAGAATTTTTTTTTTTTAAAGAAAATAGAGTAGGCTGCAATATGGTGCTGCGTTTCACATAAATGTTGCCTCTTATATTTCACTATTGTGGTACAATGTGTGAGAACAGCAAAAGATTCCACACAAGCAGAAATGGCTTACATTTAGGTGCATTCCCAAACGATGGTCTGAAAACATCCTCTTCTTTCCAACATGTTTTAGAAAGCAAAACACAAAGAAAGGCAGCTATGTGTGACCATGATCTTAATTTCTCACTTCCTGGCTGATGGCAGAGAGCTTCCTTATATCTTCATGATAACATCCACAGGGCTGTTTTTGGTCTAGGGCATACTGGAACAGCGGTGACCTTGCCTGGTATACAGTCAACCCCACATCCCATGTTGGTTCCAGCTTAGCCAATACCTGTTACATGTTCATGTGTTCTAGACCTTTTGGTCCTAATGCTTTGACCTCAAGGTAGCCATCTCCCCCATAGAGAATTATTATCCTGCTTTAAAGATGAAACAACCAAGGTCCCCAGTTGTTAGGTTACATTGTCCCTGGCCAACTAGGAAGGATGATGTGATGTTCAGGCATCAATCCCTCTCATCTGGTCCTTTTCCAAACCTTGCAGGAGCCTCTGTAGAAAGACTGAAAAGTCAACAGTGTACAGGGGAATGAGGGCCTAGTGAGCAGAAGTTCAAAGTTTGGAAGGCTTCCTCTGTACCCTTGCCTATATCAAAATGGAAGAAAGTAACACTCAAGGATGTGTGCTAGACTTTTTGAACATATTCATATGGAAGAATTGATTGCTGTTCCTTTAGCACATGAGCCTTTTCCAGTAAAGGTTCATTGTTAAGATCATTGGTCCTGACCTGGGTCACCCACTGAATGATCTTAGGCAAGTCAATTAAAAATGATCTATGTGCCTCAGCTTCTTTATAAAATTGGGGCAATTATCATAAACCAAACTCCCAGGGGTAGTGGTTATGTTTTATGTTGAATGTAGTGATGATTCCACAAGTTAAATATATGTCAAAACTTGTCAAACTGCACATATTAATATTTGCAATATATTGTATCATAATAAAACTGCTTTAGAAAATAGCAAACCCTGAGTAGGGTTGTTGGTTGGGGTCAGTGATCACCCATGGTGCCGAAGCAGTTGTCTCCAGTGCTCCCAGTGATCACATTGTCCAGTGCAGATGGAACTGAGTCACATAGAAGAGGAACTGAGGGCAGAGCTTAGAGAGGACCCAGGGCAAGGTGACCCTTCTTCATCACCTGCTTACAGACCATCTCCAGGTATCGATGCTCACGTAGGTATAAGTAGGCTGCAGGATTGAATGCCTGTATATGGCGTCAGTTGAAATAGTCCCAGGAGTGCTTTAGTTTTTCATGCCTTCAAGCTCAAGTTTAAAATGAGTCTTACTTTCTTACTTGCCTCTTCAGACCTCCTACCTGGGACCGAATATTTAGTCAGTGTTTCCAGTGTCTACGACAACCACGAGAGCATACCTCTTAGAGGAAGACAGAAAACAGGTGAGTCTTAGAGCCACATGATTATCAGGTAGCTCTTACCTACCAATTTTAAAGACCAAAATGAAACACTGCTTCTAAATATACACCTCGTCTTTTGTGGTGACAGTGGTATGGGCAGCCCTGTCATTACTTTTTCTTCACTGGTCTTGAAAATTAAAAGACATCTCACTCAACAATTAGTAATTACTAATTAGCAAGTTAGTCACTAACATTCTACTCTTGCTTCCAGAGGACTGAAATTAGTTCAGAAACTTTGCTGTCTATCCTTTAAAAAACAAAAACAACAACAACAACAAAAAGAACTCCCAAGAAGAAAATCTCATAATCTCTGTTATTTTAGAGTTCCTGGACATTTCTTTCCATTAGACAATATGTTCTTTCTTAAATATGCTTCTTTTAATTTTTCCCTTTAAAAAAGCATAGTTTAGTATGTTTGTGACTTCATAATCCAAAAAGGACTTCCAAAAGGAAGTTAATGTATCACAATTTGGTTTGAGTATATTATTAAATAGAATTAGCGAGTATTTCAACTCAAACATAAATTTGCTGGAAGTACCAGAAGGGTTAGCTAATTTGAATATGAGATTAACACTGAATTCTTGCTCATTTTTAAAAGTTCTCAATTCCTGAAGGATTACCCATATTTGATCTGTCCAGGATAATGTCTTCAGTTTTAGAAAGTTTTATGTCCGGCACCACCACTGCTCCATTGACATATCAGTCTCTTCTTGGGCATAGAAAGCTTCTTTGGGAGCTTCTTTAACTCGAGAGTGGGCAGATCTTGTCTTACTTTGAGAGATACAGGGTGGAACATAGACCACTTGAGCTCTGAAGCACTTGAAAATGTCAGTTCCCACAGGATCTTAAACACCAGTCTTCAAATGTGATACTGAGACCTAACCCTAATGATATGTATACATCACTGGGATTGATAAGAAAAAGAAAAATAATGTGTGAATTGACTATTTTGAACTGTGAACATATTACTTTAAACTTCATCTGTGGCTTTGAATCAGTGCATCATAACCTGAGGTTCAGGGCACCTCCCTATGCTGATGAGAAATGCTAGAAAAGTTGGATGGATATAACTTTCCCCTACACCTTCCTCACATTTTAAACTGGTGGTATCTCATCTTTTTCCTCCCCTTTTCCTCCCATGGTGGGAAACATAGGTCTTGATTCCCCAACTGGCATTGACTTTTCTGATATCACTGCCAACTCTTTCACTGTCCACTGGATTGCTCCCCGAGCCCCCATTACTGGCTACTGGATTCGCCATCGTCCTGAGCATGGTCCTGGAAGACCCCGAGAAGATAGAGTGCCTCCCTCTAGGAATTCCATCACCCTCACCAACCTCAATCCAGGCACAGAGTATGTGGTCAGCATTGTTGCTCTTTACGGCAAAGAGGAGAGTCCCCCCTTGCGTGGCCAGCAATCAACAGGTAACTTGCATGTTTTTCAGAGAAACCCAGACTTTCCTATACGGTTGGTACAGTCTATGAAATAGCTTAGCTTTATGTCAGCAGAGTCATCTTCTCCTAAAAAATAAATCATGGTTAGAGACACAGAGAAGCCAGTGAGAGAATGCGTGGAGAAAAATTTCCCTCTTAGAATATAGTGAAGAAGATAATTCCTTTATCCCACGAAATTTTTCACCTATTTCGATATTTATGTGTTTCTAATTACTGAAGTTTTATTCAAAATACAGAAAACATAATACAATTTCAAAGTTCCCTTAAAAGTATAATTTTAATATAATAGTGCCATTATTATTGGAAGATAGATGCTGAAGCATTTAAGGGAAAAGTGTCACCTTGATGTCTCTACCTTGGTCTGGAATGATTGAGAGAAAGAGAAGAAATGTGCAAATGTTTCCAAAAAACAGGACACACTTAAGAGGAGGGCATGTGGCTGTTCATTGTATTATTTTTGTATTATTTGTACTTTTGTATTTTTGTATTATTTCTATGGTTTTATTAAAATAAAAAGTTGAGGGAACAGAAACCTTCAATATATTTGAAATAATTATTTGATTACAACTTAAATTGTCTCTTAACCCCTTTCCTTGAATTGTTCATAACTTTTAGTAATACTAATTTCATAGAGAATTTACATTTTTGTTTGAAAGAAACATAAAAATGATTACCTAGAAAATGAACAAAGAGAATACAATTATCATTTGAAAGTTATTTGTCCCTCATATTTTCTAGTTTCTGATGTCCCGAGGGACCTCGAAGTCCTTGCCTCGACCCCTACCAGCGTACTGATCAGCTGGGAGCCCCCTGCTGTCACAGTGAGGTATTATAGGATCACCTATGGAGAAACAGGTACGTTGACCAGTCTGAGCTGACCACAATCTGCTGTGGAGAACTCAGAGGCTCAAAATGGACGTGAAATTAAAATAATTTTGGCAGCCCACTTGAAGAGACTTGTCTACTACAAGCATACCTGGAATCTGTGTATGATATAGTTGGTTGTAAAATCAAGAGAAAAAGCTGTTTGTATGATGCAACTAGAGGAGGAATAGCAGAACTAAGGAAAACAAGATTATCAGTTCACAAATATATTATCATTGGTAAAATGTGATTTTTAACTTTTTCTTCTTTTTACTTCTCTGTATTCTCTAATCTTTGATATAAATATATTTCATGAAAATTTTTTTTAAAGGATGCAGGACATGCAATCCTAGTTTGAGTAAGGGCTTACCTCTCCCCTTTTCATGTTAATCTACAGCTCAGTGACATTTCAAAGCTAGATTGTTAAAATAACATTAACGGCAATTTTCTCCCTATATTATATACTTATCAAGGTTTATTACATGCATAAATACACCTTCCTGTCGTGGCTCTGTTAATAGCACTCTTTAAAGGGGAATAAGCAATAAAATGTAATTTATATACTGCTTTCAACATGTTAATTAATCAGTAATACCCAAGTTACTCCAAGCACCTCACATTATGGACTAACCTCTTTTCCCACAGGAGGGAATAGCCCTGTTCAGGAGTTCACTGTCCCTGGGAGCATGTCCACAGCTTCTGTCAGCAACCTTAAACCTGGAGCAAATTACACCATCACAGTGTATGCTGTCACTGGCCGTGGGGACAGCCCAGCCAGCAGCAAGCCAGTTTCCATTGATTATCGAACAGGTACAAAGTTCTTTTCTGGGGCAACATAAGATTATTTTTTCAGATAATTTTTACAATGTTCTCCCAAGGTGTTTTCCTCATTGTGAAATTGATTTCCTTTCTTTTTTTCTTTTCTTTTTTGCTGGGGATCAAACCCAGAGCCTTGTATGTGCTAAAAATGCACTCTACCACTGAGCTATAACCCCTAACCCCAATTGATCTTTTTAATAACACAAAATCTGTAGTTAACATTGCAAGTCAAATATACAAGGAAAGACTTCAAGAGCACAGATTTTTTTAAAATTTGTCGTTAATTGATACATCTCATGTGCCTGCAAGAGATAGGCAGAGAATATTCAATAAATATTTGTTGAGAAACAAATGAATGCATTGATAAGGTAGGAACACAAATGCCTACCTGTGTAGTTTCTTTGTAAATGAAGCCATCATCTTGAAAACATTGGTAATACACACCCACCCCTCAAAGCTATCTCTTTATTCTTATAAAAGAAACACCTGGGAGAGGTTAAGAGTAAGAGATCTTTTGAATATGTACCAGAACCAGAGACAAGGACTTGTCCAGTCTTGTCTCCCAGGACTGGGTCTGCACTGGTTTCTTCTTGCTTTTATTTGTAGAAATTGACAAACCTTCCCAGATGCAAGTGACTGATGTTCACGAAAACAGCATTAGTGTCAGGTGGCTGCCTTCAAGTTCTCCAGTTACTGGTTACAGAGTGACCACCACTCCCAAAAGTGTCTCAGGACCATCACAAACTAAAACTATAGGTCCAGGTAAGAATAACCCCCTCTTGTCACATACAGCAGGATAACAGCATCGGACAACATGATAGTCCTTCCTAAGTGGATGGCCACCTTATCATGGGAACCATACATTTCATGCCATACTTCATGGTTTCCCATTCATGGGTTCAGGTCTCAAGGCCATTTCCAGCTCATTTCAGAGTACAAGTTTTAGGATGCACGCATTTCTGGTTTTATGTGCGTGGCTCTGTATCAAATCCACCTTTGTGGTTTGATTTGACATGCACACCAAGAAGAATGACTGAATTCTTCAAATCTTTGTAGATCTGATGTTTTTATTTTTTATATAAAAGATTTGTGAAAATAGGATCTTAAGGAACCTCAAAGTCAAGTTAATTTTCTTTCTTCTCTTTTTTTTCCAAGAGCAGCATCATTCATTGTTGGGGGCATCATATTAAGTTTTTGACCTTCTCCTTGAATGTGATTTTATTCCAATATGGGAAAATTGTATTAGCAATAAACAGGTGTGTCCAAGAGGAAATTGATATCTAACTCCTCCATATTTTCATGACGATTCTGCAAATAAAAATTAGAGCCCACCACATGCTTACTGTCAAACTCCCGAAGTCGCTGGGATGGCTTTCTAGTGCATAGGTGCTACATTTGCTTTTCACTCGCCTTGCAGATAAAACAGAAATTACCATTGAAGGCTTGCAGCCCACAGTGGAGTACCTGGTTAGTGTTTATGCTCAGAATGGAAATGAAGAAAGCGAGCCCCTGGTTCAAACTGCAGTAACCAGTACGTAACCAATGTGTGGTTTCCATTTCCAAAGTCAAGTTTTATTCTTGGGTCTGAATGCCCTCTGCATGTCTTTTGCATTTATACAAAGGAAAAGCCAGCTTATTGGTCAGTTTGTATCTTGAGCTGAGTCCTTGCAAACATTTTTCTTTCTCCATGCCAAGTAGTGAACTTACAGGAAAAGAAGTTGTGAAACTACCATAGTGAATTGCTGTGCTTTGAATTTCTTTTGCTCAAATGGCCTCAGCAAAATCTTATTTGCCTATAGCAAATCTACAAAATATTTTGCTAGGACCTTCTTTTCTATGACTGGATGGTGAAGTTGATTAAAGTATGCATCATGAAGCTACCATGTTTGAAGGACTATGGATGGAAAAAAATTTCATATAAATACCTAATAAGAAAAAAAGAAGAGTTTAAGAAAGCTTATAGCAATCTGAATGTAACATTGAAAATCAACTTTACCACTTCCAGGGCATAGAAAATCAAGGTCTATGAGACTAACATCACATTGCAAAACAAATCGTAGTCGAACATCTTTATATCAATGCAAATAAATCCCCAACATGGGGACATTTTGCAGGGTGTCTACACATCTCACGTACACCTGTTTTAATAAGTAATGCAACATCAAATATTTTCTAAACCAAAAATATTTAAGCAAGTGTCAAGTAATTTTCCATTGAATAGTGGGTTAATTGCATTTTAATTCATCAAAGAAAATGGTATCTGCAAAACTGCTTTGCATGTTATAAAAATGCTTATTTCACAACTTGCTTTTCACATAACTTCTTACCATTAATTTGCCTAACAGACATTGATCGCCCTAAAGGACTGGCATTCACTGATGTGGATGTCGATTCCATCAAAATTGCTTGGGAAAGCCCACAGGGGCAAGTTTCCAGGTACAGGGTGACCTACTCGAGCCCTGAGGATGGAATCCATGAGCTATTCCCTGCACCTGATGGTGAAGAAGACACTGCAGAGCTGCAAGGCCTCAGGCCGGGTTCTGAGTACACAGTCAGTGTGGTTGCCTTGCACGATGATATGGAGAGCCAGCCCCTGATTGGAACCCAGTCCACAGGTATCTTGGTAATTGCACCACCAGGGTGCTCATGGGAGCAGTGGCTTTATGCCTTGCTAAAAGTATGCTTTATTGGGCTATTGATTCCCATGTAAGGGACTGAAAAAAAAAAAATCCTCAAATTCTTGATTAGGAAAGACCCTCTTTAAAGAGGGATGGTAATAAACAATTTTAGGTGATACTTAGGTAAATGAATTTGATTAAAAGAAATCTTGGAGTAGCTTGGCTGATTACATAAGGCCCTGAAGCCAGGCATCTGAAGATGATACTAAAATTGTGGATATTTCCTAAGCTGTGACTCCCTGTGGTTATTCTCACACTATGTACAAAGGAAAGAAGTTTGGCATCCTAGAGTTTATTCTAAGAAAAGATCCCAACTAGGACATTTCATAGCAGCACGATTTTGAGAGCATGTGGGTAAGACCTTTCTTCCTTGGTTAGATAGCTTGTGCTGGTGTATAATTTGCTTAAAGGATTCTGATTCAGACACACAGGAAGCAGTCATTAAGGCAGATTCTTTCCACAATTCTTTATCCTCTTGTGCTTTCTGAATCAGAGCAGAATGCTAAAGATTTGTCCTGGTGACAGTATAAACCTTAGAGGTGACAGTCTGATTATTGCTCTTTGCTTCTCTTTTCTGCTTCTATTGTGATCCAATTTTCTTCTTATGCTGCACCACAAAGAATACTTCAAATTTAGCAGTAACATCTGCCTTGGGGTCCAAATAAAGAGACAATAAAAACACAATTTTGTCTTTTTTGGATGGAATACTCTGAAATGGTTTTCCATACAAAGACAATTTATATAGAGAAAGGGCCATTGTTCTTTTCATACAAATGAAAAATCAATTGTAATGACCAATAAGCCAATTTGACTCTTGTTTTTTAAGGAAAAACGAATACCTTTGAAAACCTAGAGCTCCAGTATTTAAAGTGTTTCCAGGATTTGAGAATTGGCAGATACAGAACACATATTTCAGCAAACACTTTCTTCCTTTTGTATCGCTTCTTGTTACTCTCTTGTACTGAATCTTTTCTGGACCAGGGACTCTACCTAACCCAACAAGAGCAATCCCTTCTACTTCTTGGAATTCACTCTGTGTTCCCTTTTCCCCACTTCCTGTAATATAACTTTAACCAATGACCATCCCAACAGCCATCCCTGCACCAACCAATCTGAGGTTCACTCAGGTTACACCAACAAGTCTGAGCGCTCAGTGGACAGCACCCAACGTCCAGCTCACTGGATATCGAGTGCGGGTGACCCCCAAGGATGTTCCTGGACCAACGAAGGAAATCGACCTCTCTCCTGACAGCTCCTCTGTGGTTGTATCAGGACTCATGGTAAGAAGTGGATTCTGTCATTGGAATAAAGTAAGGCCACTTTTCCATAGTTTATAAGGTGATAGAAAGATAATCTCATGCTCAGTCTAACTGATCTTTTCCTCCTGCCATCAAATAATTTTATTATGATTTTATGTCAAGAGAATTCCTTTTTGTTGACCTAAGCTTTTCCAAATGACTAGTGGAACAGAATTTTATAAATAGCTTTGGATTTTGTGTAGCTCTTTTGGAAGTATTCTACTTATTTTAAAAGGTCATATGTTTGTGGAGGGCAATTTGCTTATTGATAGGCTGAGTATATAAACTCGCTTCAGTTACACATTTTTTGAGTAGTGTTACCTTAGCAAGAAATATTCTCCAGACTGTACCAACCCAACTTGACCTGACCCTCATTAAAACATTTTTAAATCCTCCCAGAATTGTATACAGAAAATAGCTAGGATCCCAAAGGATTGATGTACATCTTAAGACCAGTTCCAGGGAAACTACAGAAAGGGGATTCAGAGACAGAAAATAAAATTTTCTTTGTCTATGATCAGAAAAATTCATGATTTACACCTCTCATGTCATAAAAGAAAAATAAAAACAAACTCATACTCATTTTCTTCATTTTTGTTATCAGTTTTCCATGAAAATGCAATAGTTTACTTGGGTTTAAAGCCCTCAGAGCATATTTAAAGTCATTTAAGTTTCTTGCCGATCATTTGTAGTACAGAAATGAAATTAATCTAGGAATTTACAGTGTTGTGAGATTTGCTAGTTTATTATTTTTTTTTAATAAGCACTGAATTATCTAAAGCCATGGTGAAAACTCCTGGGGTTTCTTGCAATGACATTGCTAAAGCTCACCATGCCCTTATTTCTAGGTGGCCACCAAATATGAAGTGAGTGTCCAAGCTCTTAAGGACACACTGACAAGCAGACCAGATAAGGGGATCATCACCACTCTTGAGAGTAAGTAATCAAATTTTCTAATTTCAAAAAATTTCCTGTATATATAAAATTAAAGAATGAGCAATGATTTCTGTGATCACTAAGTTAACAGTGGAATGAGTCCCAATCTTGAAATTGATATGATCACCTGTCTGTCACATTTTATGCCCTTCCAGGAAGTGTTCCACTGATAGTGGAAATGAAATCCTTTCATAATGTGATAACATTGATGTTATGGATTAGGACTAACAGCGACTTTATGCTCCGCCTGTTAGAACTTGCTTTCATGGAGTTAGGTCTGGGGAGGACACAGTGGCTTCTGTTCTATCTGAGTAGCACCATAAATATGGGATCAAATTTGGCCCAGATTTTCGTTTCTGCTCCATCAGTAACTTGCTGAGTGCTCTTTCAGTGGTCACATAAAGTGTGCAAGTTTCGTCATCTATAAAATAGAGATAAAATGGGAATCTTTTTGTTGAGAGAAAAGATATGAAGGCCTATAAAACCGACAAAATACTAGCAGTAATACTGGCTATATATACTATAATTGCTAGCTGGCCATGCTATTATAATTTCTACCACACACTTTTACAGTGTAGTAAATTAATCATTGTAATACTTACTGAAGTGTTTGTAGGTACTATAAAGTCAGACCTAGGAACCATTGGTAGTATTTATAAACCTTTTCAGTTCTTCAAAGAAAAAGGCACTCAAGGTGAATGTTTCCACGTTTCCTAATGACTTTTCAATGTCCTCCGAATGCCAAGGGAAATAATCTACAGATTATTTAGTCAGTGTATTTTCTGAAGGGGATGTATTTGGTGTATAATAAAGATATGTTTTTAAAGATCGAAATCTTACCTATATTAGCCAGGCAGGCACTCATCTCTAGCTATAATCCCATGCAGATGTCAGCCCTCCCCGAAGGGCCCGGGTGACAGATGCCACTGAGACTACCCTCACCATTAGCTGGCGAACCAAGACCGAGACAATCACTGGTTTCCAAGTTGATGCCGTCCCAGTAGGTAACCAGCCCCCAGTTCAAAGAACCATCAGACCAGATGTCAGAAGCTACACCATCACAGGTAAGGGGACCTGCCACCCTCACCACAGGTGACAACCAACATTCACGGTGTAAACCAGCTTCTTAGTTATTCTGTGACTTACACTAATTCAATTTATTTCCAATATTTTATGATAACACAGTTTGAAAAAAAAAGTTATTGTGATACCATGATGAAAAATAGTTTTGTCCTTTGAATCTCTGATTTTTGTCTCGTGTGTCTAACTTCCATTCATCAGATTTGTTCTTTCATCCAATACCCTTTCTTATTAAGAAAAATTATAAAATAATATTTGAAACCAAAAGAAATTGGGATGGAAGATTTGGCTCAATGGTAGAGCACTTGATAAAGTCCTGGTTTCCCTCCCCAGAACCACAAAAAAAAAAAAAATAAGAAAGAAAAAAAATGAAATAGTGGTGCATAGCCTTAGCATTAACACAGATTAAAAAAAATTAACAGACAAACAACATTACTTAATAAAGGTCAAAGTTGTAATCAGAGGGAGTTTGATAATCTAGATCAATTTAGGTCTTTTTGCACTGTACAATTCTGATTCCAGGTACCAAGTAATGACTCCCGTTTACCCTACAGAGAAAGCCCACTCGGTGGACCACCCTTCATTCTCCAAGAGGGCTGCTTCTAAAATAGCATTTTTGCATTCCAAAATTTATTTTAGTCAGTGTCCTTCTCTGCATTAGTGATTTGTTTATAAGTATGCTCCACATTAACACTTAACATCCACACCACGTTCAACTTTATTGTTCAAAGGTGGACCACTCCTGTGGTCTACATAAGTATGGGTTGGTAGATGAGCCAAGAAGATTGCAGGTATGAACTTGAAAACTTTCCTAGTAAAGAAGAACACGTACAAACCATCTCCCCTCACATCCCAGGTTTGCAACCGGGTACTGACTACAAGATCTACCTGTACACCCTGGGCGATAATTCCCGCAGCTCCCCGGTGGTCTTGGATGCCTCCACAGGTAACTATGCTGAGGGACACCACTGGCTTGTACTGTAATCAGGCATGTGAACTTAAGGAACAAATGAGGGGTCTTTGTAGTATAACTCCCTGTGAATCCTGTGAACAGTTTACAGAATTCTCACTCTCTCAAGTCTGTTTAGAAGGGCTTGGGGGAAAATATGGGAGCATTTTCTTGGTTTTTATCTTCTGAGAATTAACTTTGGTTTCTTTTAGCTATTGATGCACCATCCAACCTGCACTTCCTGGCCACCACTCCCAACTCCTTCCTGGTATCATGGCAGCCACCCCGTGCCAAGATCACTGGCTATGTCATCAAATATGAGAAGGCTGGGTTCCCTCCCAGAGAAGTCATCCCTCGGCTTCGTCCTACTGTCACAGAGGGCGTTATTACTGGTAATTACTGGTATTGTGCTCTCATGCTGTTCCTTTCCTCCTTACTCTCACAGTCTAAGTTCTGAAACTCCATCTGTGTCTTCGGTGCTGTATCATGAGAAGGGAATCCCTGTGCTGCAAAAGGCATTCTCTGTGCAGGAGGAGAGCTTAGTATATCTCAAAAGGCCCAAGTTCATGAAAATCCAAGTTTCCATCCTGTTAGTGGCATAACTAGATTTTTGGCTTTTTCTTGTTTTTTTGTTTGTTTGTTTTTGTTTTTGTTTTTGCTGTAAGCTTACCTGTCAGTTCAGTACTAGAAAAAGATGTTTTTCCAAGTAAACTATGTGTGGTCCTGCCATCGCATTCAGCTCCCTAGAGATCCAGTACTCTTGTAGGACTTGCCAAAGTTCTGTGCACCACAAAGTAGGTCTGGAGGCAGAGCCACCCCAACAACCACATTATACACATATCTGGAATGGGGCATAAGTACTGGTTTTACCTTTCAAGAGGTCAAGAACTGGCTAGCAAGGGATGCTTCCTCCCCAGGAGGCTCAACTGCTGAGACTGACTCCTGCTTGACTAGCTGAGCCCCCAACATGACGTGATGGCTCTGTTCTTCCCATCAGGCCTGGAACCAGGAACCGAGTATACAATCTACATCATTGCCCTGAAGAACAACCAGAAGAGTGAGCCCCTGATTGGGAGGAAAGTGACAGGTAAAAAGCACTTTCCTGCTAAAGAGAGGAAAGTTAAGACCAAACAAACAAATGATCAGTTTTGCTTTAGGAAAAGGGTCTCCATGTTTTGATGCATATCTCATAGATATTTTTTCTAATAGCCTACATATATTTTATACTCTGACAGGAGGAATAACTGAACATCCTCTGAAGAGCTCCATTTTATTTATTTCTTTACTACAAGGCCAGTCAATATAAAACCTTGTTATTCACCTTTTAAAAATTCAAATCCAATATGAAATATAAAACCAAGTTGTTATTGCTATTCTTTAATACTTTTTGTTGACTTTTAACTTTTAAAAAAGGGAGAGAAACCCCTCCCATTGTCTTCCGATTTGATTTCTGGAACTTGGAACTAAATAATGTTTTACTTTGTTATTCAGTTTAATTTGCAGAAAATGATATATATATATGTATGTATATATATACACACACATATATATGGCATATAGATAAGAACATATTTGTTTTTAAAGCTTTCATATATATATGATGTATAACATTTGATATATATCTTATATATATATATATCAATGAAAGCTTTAAAAACAAATACGTTCTTATCTAGTTTTACCATTTCAAACTATGAAAAACTGTTGCACTAAACCTCTGTTATTCTCATCCTTCATATACTGACATGATTGTTCTGGATTCTAGTTCCTGTAACTTGTTTCTCAAATTTAAAGAGAAGAGAAGTGGGGTGGCTTACATACTGCAGTTTCATTCGGCTTAATTTGAGCAGAAGCAGCTTCTATGGTTCTTGGCGGTTCAAAGCTTTGTGTGTATGATAAATTCATGCTAACACTTTCTAAACTATCAAGAAATCTTTGAGAAGAATCACAAAGTTTTCTTTCTGGAAAAAGTGTTTTGCAACCTGAGAACTGCTGATTTTCCAGGGGCTTTGATCAGGTCGATAAATAATCTTTGTTGCATGAATTGATAATGGTTATTGCTGCTACTCAGTGAAGTTTAACACACTTTGACTTTTTGGCTCTAACCTCTCTTGGCTAGATGAGCTTCCCCAACTGGTAACCCTTCCACACCCCAATCTTCAAGGACCAGAGATCTTGGATGTTCCCTCCACAGCTCAAAAGACCCCTTTCGTTGTCAACCGTGGGCCTGACGCTGGAAACGGTATTCAGCTTCCTGGTACAAGCCATCAGAAGCCCAGTGTTGGGCAACAAATGATCATTGAGGAACATGGTTTTAGGAGGACCACACCACCCACCGCCGTCACCCACTTAAGGCACGGGCCGAAACCGTACTCGCCGAATGTAGATGAAATCAGTCACTTCCCCAGGGGAGACGTAGACCGTCACCTCCACCCTGACGATCTGGGGCTCAATCCAAATGCCTCTACAGGACAAGAAGTTCTTTCTCAGACCACCATCTCTTGGACCCCATTTCAGGAAACCACTGAGTACATCATTTCATGTCAGCCCATTGACAATGAAGAAGAACCCTTACAGGTAATCTGTTTCCTCCCTGCTTGTGACTGGCAAACCCAGAAAGGAGCAAACTAGGGGACTGAAGTGACAGGTGCTCTGATGGAAAATGGCTGCTCTTCTAGGACTCTTAGAGAGATGGCACATTTAAGCCCTGATCATTTGTTAAAACTCCACATGGCTGTGCTTTAGAGGATGTACCAGAGAGCTTTTATTCAGTAGAGAATGAAATCATTTTTATTATCCTCACACATTGGAGGCTCCATAGTGAGATGAACAATGAGATGATCTTAGAAAAGAAGAAAGATAATTCCACTGAATTAATATTTGTGTGAAGAGTCTAAAACACTATTCTTCCAGTTTGTCCTTGAAGAATCCCATTATCTACAGTATGTCCAAGGAAAAAGAACGTAGGAGGAGCTGTGCATGTCAACTGTTAGAAGTAATTGATTCTCTTAATAATACCCCACTCTGTAATTTGTCCCACTGGCACAGTTTGAAAAAATGACTATGCTGTGGGAAATTCATGAACTTAGAAACGTGAGTTTGAGGATGTGCCATTTATTTTAAGGACTCCATATTGGGGTCTGCTGCCTACCTTGCATGACGTGACTGTCTCCACAGAGGGCAGTTTATCTGTGCTTGATGTGAAAGGGTCATGGCCAGGGCTTCCTGTGGGCCTCTGCAGAACCATGACTAGCAGGATGAAGAGACAGCTAGTGTAGTCAAGGGCTCCTCCTGCCAACGATGGAGCACATAGGTAGACTTTGGGTAGGAAAATCTGACAGACATGACTGTTCCTTGCTCATTCTATTTCTCTCTTTGGCCAGTTGGAACTCCAACATACCCTTGGTCTTTATTAATCTCCCTTTGCATTGTTTAAATAGTGAGGTAAATGATAAGGGACCAGGGGAGCCTGCATCTGTTCTTTGATATAATGCTTTCTCCCCATTTTGGATGTATCAATAATTGCAGTTCCGAGTTCCTGGAACTTCCACCAGTGCCACCCTGACAGGCCTTATCCGAGGGGTCACCTACAACATCCTAGTGGAGGCACTGAAAGACCAGATGAGACACAAGGTTCGGGAGGAGGTTGTGACCGTGGGCTCTACTGGTATGTAAATTCATGTGTGACTGGGGCGCATGCTCCTTGTTGGACTGCACCAGAGAAGGCTCTTTCTAGTGACTCTTCCTTGTTGCTGTTGCCTTGCAACTTTGGGAAGTACGTGTACCATCAATATGAAGTCAATGAGCAACCTTATATTCATTTAACTTCTAGTGTTCTCACTAACACACATGGTAGAACGACAGGCCTGGAAGGGGCTTCAGTTACTCAGCCCAGAAGTCTTCAATTCTTCGGAGTGTCTGAGTTGATATGAGGCACTGGCTTCCTGGTATCTTTCTCCTTCCTTCTCACCATGCAACGGTCCCCCAGAGTGATTCTCAGTACCAAATCTAAAGGGAAGTTCCCCTTGGCAACACATTTCTATCCAAAGAGTTCCTTTATTCTAAAGTTATTTTAATTTTTTTCTGATGATATAGTGTAAAACCTTAATAAATATTAAGTGACCATTGACTCTATTTTGCAGTAAGTACCCAGGGGTACTTAACCACTGAGCTACATCCCCAGCCCTTTTTATTTTTTATTTTGAGACAAGGGCTCACTGAGTTGCTTAGGGCCTTGCTGAACAGCTGAGGCTGGCCTTAACTTGGGATTCTGCTACCTCAGCCTCAAGTAGCTGGGTTTAAAGGCATGTGCCACTGTGCCCGGCAACCACTGACTCTTCTTTGTAGCATCTGGCAAGTCCTCTCAAGGCAGTAGCAGGCCAACTGGCTTTTACTTTGCAGCAACTGATGATATTCACCCAGGAACATGAGATAGATAGAAAAAAATCAAAATCATGAATCTTGAATCTTCCCACTGGAAGGGTCTCTACTCCACATCAACAGGGAGTGTAACTCCTGTCTATGCCACATGACAGAATTTCTTCTCAGACTTGGTTACTTAATTTCAGCCTCCTTCTTCATCTGACAGAAGGCTACAATTTTACCTATGTAAATTTCTGTGAATTAAGTGGCTAACTATTGGCAGGTGGCGGTGGGAGGTTATTTTGTGTTTATTGGGTTACATATCTACAGTAATGTTTACTTATCTTTTGTTTTTTTTTGTGGTTTTAATGACAGAATGCCATGTGAAAGGAATTTTTGAGAGCATAAAAGTTTTTGCGCTTTTCCACTTTTTTTTTTTTTTTTTTTTTTTTTTAAGATTCCACCTCTATAACATTAGTTAGGGTGGATTTTTTTGAATATATTTTTTTAGTTGGCAATGGACCTTTATTTTATTTACTTATGTATGGTGCTGAGAATCAAACCCAGTGCCTCGCATATGCTAGGCAGGTGCTCTACTACTGAGCCACAAACCCAGCCCCTAGGGTGGAATTTTAACTCCTGGCTATTTTTAGAATAGTGAAATCCCATCTCACAGTCAAAGTTCCTTCTGTTTTCCTTTCCAACTCCTATTCCCACCAGCAATATTCTTCATTCTAGCCAGGTTCTCTTGACTTTGAAACATTTCAGACTTTTTAGTTCTCTAAAATATATTTTCTTCCAGAGTGATGCCTTTTGAATTATTAGGCACTTCCAATATCTACTGGATTTGATTTTATAATGTAAAAAAAAAAAAAATACACAGTGAGATTTAAAGTCACAGTAAGTTATCATATTCAGTTTTTAAAGAATAACTTGAAGAATGTTTTATTTACACAGATTGATTATTTATTTGTTTATTTATTTATTAGTACCAGGGATTGAACTCAGGGGCATTCAACCACTGAACCACATCCCCAACCCTTTTATTTTTGAGATAGGGCCTTCCTGTGTTGCTGAGGCTAACCATAAACTGAATCCTCCTACCTCAGCCTTTTGAGTTGCTGGGATTACAGGCATGCACCCATCGCACCTGGCTGACACAAATTATTTTCAAACAAATTTTTCCAAAACATAGATGTAAGATCTTAGGTCACGTGATGAGACTGTTACTTATTCCTAACTCATGTACTTCCCATTTGATTTCTCTTATTTGAAACAGTTGGCTATATTAATAAAATAAAGCCGTTTTAGCATTATAATGACAGGTGTACAAAATCTAGGATTTCTGCACTATTATGCAAAAAATGCAGCAATAAAAGTTAAGACTGCATTATAATGGTATCTAAAAATGCTAAGAGTTTTGTGTTGTAAGCAGAAGGTAGCCGCTAATAATAGTTCTTAGTTTAGTGAACACTTTCTACAGGTTGGCAAAGGGACAATGCTTTGGCTTCTTGGCTTCGTAAGAGATGTTAAATAATGAGCTCAAGGTCACTTAGGTACTTAGGAAGAGGCATTGCCACCTTGTTCTTAGCTAGCTTAAATTGCATCAAGATCCATTCCATGTTCTGTAAAGTAGATTTACCAGAAATGATCATTTTTACAATTAAAGACAAAAATGAAAGATGGGCTCCTTTTCAGATGTCCGTGGCAAGTGTCCACTGGCTACACCTCCGCACTGTTTACGATGCATCTATAGAGAAGATGGAATTTTAAGGCTACAGGAATTTTTCTGTCAGATCAAGTCATTGTATATAATGCTTCTGATTTCTTCCTAAGGTCCAAAACTGCCAATAATATGTCTTTTTGCTTTTTCCTCCTTTTGCTCATAGTCATTGAAAATGAGAACCAACCAACTGATGACTTCTGCTTTGACCCCTACTCGGCTTCCACTTATGCCATTGGAGAGGAATGGGAGCGATCCTCTGAATCTGGCTTTAAACTCACGTGCCAGTGCTTGGGCTTTGGCAGTGGGCATTTCAAATGTGACTCATCTAGTGAGTAGCTTGCTCTGACCATCCACTCTCCCTCCATCTCCTCCGGTTCCACACATTCGCATTAATGTTCCCAGGAGTCATGTTTGGTAGACTCAAGCGCTTCCAAACATGAAGCAAACATGAGAAAACTGTTTGACTCAAAGTAACATTTTGCATCATAGAAAAATGATGGGAAATTTTACTTGTTGAATATTGCTTCATTTCAAGAGTTGTATGCTAATACAACTACTAATTAAAAACAAGTTGGTGGTGGTGATATTTTTGAAATTTTCTGTTAAGTCACACTCATTGGAGTCAGGCCTCATTGAGAATACCAGTCAGAGAAACCCCAAATCTTTTAATCTTGTAGTGTTGAATGTGGTTAAAGGTGAAGATATTCACACTCTTTTAAATATCACACAGACCCAACATACACATGTAGTACACACATGCTCTCACATTATACACACCCATCACAAATACACACAATGCATATGTGCACACACACACATATACACACACGCCAGCCCACATAGTTTGAAGATTGCTAGTAATATAAAGTGGACCAGTAATTCACTTGTCCATGATTAAGAAGCCACTTCACCAAAAAATATTTGATTTTCAAATTTCAAGGAGATTTTAATATTTCAAATTGATTTTAATTACAGTGATCCTAGGAGTTATCTCTTGTGCTTTAAGGAGTTAGTATTAAATTTATAACCTTTAAATTATTCTTTGATTTTAGGAGAAATAATCATTATTGACCACTGGTTCATTTTTTACAGGTTAACCTTTATGTCTTATAAATAGCCTTCTGTGGACTTTTACAGAAATCATATTCTGTGGTAGTAACACAGAACAGACTTTTAAAAATCTCCTAAGAGTATTTTAGTTGACTTGTATACATGAAATGGCTTAATTCAGATTGAAATTCAAAAACCAGCTGATTTTTCAGTATAGACTTCTGTGCTTGGCCACCTGAAAATGGAGAAGCTGAGCAGAAGTATGATCACCCACTGCGGTGGAGTTGGACATGCTAACATTTGGCAGCAATGAGTGGTTGGTTTTTAACTTCTGAAACTGAACTATGTTTAAATTTGCATGTTTTTGCCTGTGTATTAGGTGCAATTGTGGGAACAGAACTCTAAGGTCATTTATGAGCGCCTTTAGCTCAACTTAAACAGTCTTTGCTTAAATGTCATAATTGTTTAATGCCTTTTCTTACAATTTAAGGAAGGTTGAATTGTTGATAAAATGGAGGAACCAATGCATTCTGATGTAAACTTCTGAAGTGTGTTCTATTTAGTATGAATCTTGGAGACTCAAAGTCGTCTTTTACATATGGTAAAGACATACGACTTGTGGATGCTCTTCAGCATGAGATTTCCATTTGTAGGAATAACAACCATCAATTTGTCATTGTTTTTGTCACCCATGTTTATTATTTTGCTCTTTCAACTTACATGCAACAGGTGATGGCAGGTAGAAATAGATGATCTGTTTCACTGAACTACTTGGTATCTAAGGTTTCTGCCAATCCAAATCCAAAACTGATATTTAAAAAAAAAAAAAATTCCTAAAAGAATACTCTGATCCTGCTTTAGTTCTGCACAGTTTTAAACCTTAATAATGAAAATTGGAACGAAAGTCATTGACCAAGTGCTATGACATGATTACTGCAGAAGGTCTTCAAATGGCCTCGAATAATAATAATATATTATTATTATAATAAATAATAGAAACTATATTTTAAAATCCAACGGAAGAATTGGTTTACAGTAGGGGTTGTGACCTTTAACTAGTCATTCTTTTCAGATGTGCGAATTTTAAAATCCTGTGTCCCCACGCGCTGAGAATTGGAACACAAATAACTCTGCCCACGATTTTTCCACCCCCACAGAATGGTGCCATGACAAGGGTGTGAACTACAAGATTGGAGAGAAGTGGGATCGCCAGGCAGACAATGGCCAGATGATGAGCTGCACGTGCCTGGGCAACGGGAAAGGAGAATTCAAGTGCGATCCCCGTATGTCACGGCTGGTGGTTCCCAGAGCCCTGTTGGCACTCCCACTCCCACCGTGGGCTGTCACTCCCATTCACAGGATGGACTGGAGCTAGGTCCCCTTGAGAACTGAGCAGAGGCTTTGTTAATCTTTTGATTTGGAAAAGCGGAGGTGAACTTCAAAAAGGAGTCCTGATTGAATGTTGTTATAGGCCACTTGAGCACTTTGGTACCTGGAGTATTTTGATCCCTAGCTACAGTGAAAATGTTGCAAGTCTCTATTGGTCTATAGATTCCACTTTTAAAATATGATTTGCATTGAACCTGTTAGATCCAGTTGGCAGAAATGCTGTCTTAACATCTGAGTAGCACCTCTCAGGATGATTCACATAAATTTGTATAGATTGGGCTTTGATGATACAAATTTAGGATAAACTAGAACCCACCCTTGTATCAAGTTGAGTCTGCATTCCGGTTCTTGGTCTTACGTGTGCTTCTGCTTTGTGCCAACATGTAGATGAGGCAACGTGTTATGATGATGGGAAGACTTACCAAGTGGGAGAACAGTGGCAGAAGGAATTTTTAGGTGCCATTTGCACCTGCACATGCTATGGAGGCCAGCAGGTAAGACCAGATGTGCCAGGCTCCCTGTGATTTAGATCCGACACAGAGGAAGGAGGCTTCTGGATTGACATGCTGTATGCTGGGTGCAGCCATGTCTCTTGTGAAGAGTCAATAACACTCCAGAGCATCCTCCCCCAAGTGTTCTCCTTGGCAGACAGCCCCTCCCCATGCCTGCTCTTCTTGGGCTGTTCTGTTCTTCAGCACTGAAGTGTTACCTGCTGGGTAGCACTGAGTCTACAGCTCTATGCTGATGGACAATTACCCTGTGGTATTGTTGTGAAATATTTTGAATAATACTTTGGGTCTAAGAAAATTCTATTTTGTGCCCTCTCTCGATCCAAAAAATATATCTTTGTGCTAGCGCTACCAATGTCCTAAATAAATGGGACAAACAGAGGAAATGAGAAATGGTTATGGCTCAGAAATTAAACTAGCAAGTATTTAAAATCAAGCTAATTGAGGAAGGTTTTGAGTTGAGTCTGACAAATACTGTACTGATAGATAGTAGTCAGCAAGAAAGGGTTTGCAGAAAAGAGAAGCATCAACTGGCTGGGACTTAGGACAACCAAGATTTGGTTGGGGGAGCAGAGAGATAGTAAGCACACCCTGGGGATAGGATGAACTGGCCCAGGTGGACTCCAGTGAGCCAACCCTCTGCCTAGTACCTTGTGGTCTGAAATCAGATGGCAAGAAATCCATTATTTGAACCAGTACTCCTCAGCCATTTCTAATGTGCCCTCCTTCAGTATAACAACAAAATGCTGTGCTTTTCCCTAAAAGGTGAAATTTCAAAGTGAAATGACTCTTGTAGCTTGAAAGTAATGGGAGATGACAGTCCTTTGTTTTCAATGGAGACGTACCTTTCCTAACAGTTCTCCAAATTCTGATCCATGAGAAACATTCTTCCACCCCAGGGTGAGGTCCACAACATGATATATTTCACATTAACCAATTGCAGATACATAAGAAGAAAATGAGCATGATGGAAAATGGACTTTAGGGGATTCATCTGGCAGCAGGGAAGCTTCTTCAGATTTCTCTCTGCATCGCTTTACCAAGGACAGCCCAAGGAAACTAATAGTATTCCACCCCCAGTGTGTGAAGTTGATCTCTCTCTTTTCACCCACCCCCTAAAAGACTGATCACAGAACTCAGTGATCTTGGCATAAAAATGTGTAAAGGAGAATTTATAGGGAAGTAGACTTTGGTCACACCTCAGAGTCTCTTTGTTATTTAATGCACGGGAAATCTTTCTCATGTGACCCCTATTCTGTTCCCAAGTGAACCCCTCTGACTGGATTGGGAATATTCGCTGATTCTGTAAATAGGCATTTTACTTGTATTGTGTTAGGTGTTATGGGAAATAGGCTCCAAAATGGAAAATATGTCTAAAATATATAAAAGATAATATAAGAAAGAATAGGATATTAGGGTTCTTTGGGTTGTAAGAGGAAAGTCCCATTCAAGTTAAGTGAGCAAAAATGGCTCCCATAACTGAAAAGTCCTTCAGGGGCAGCTCCCACCATGGCATCTGGAGTCTGTTCTTCTTGGATGCCTCTCCTTCTCTAGTAGATTCTCTGCTAATGGTGACATCCATGACCAGCTTCAGTTTTACCTTCTCCCAACTCAAGAACAGAGGAAGAGAACTCTTGTTTCCTCATACTTCAGGCAAAAATCTCAGGGAGCTTTACTGGTCTAGTGTGGTCTATTCCTATGCTCCACTCCATTGTTGGTCAGAGGCAGGGCTTCCATGATACTGGCCAGGGTGGTTCGGTAGGGAGTAGCCATATGATACAGTGGAAGGACCAAGGCCAGAGTCAGCCCATTTCCTGAGTGACAGCCCCAACTCTACCCATGACCCATTATGTGACTTCCCACTCCTTCCCAGCAAGCCACTCCTCTTCTCCGGGTCTCTGTTTCCTTTGCTATAAAATGAAAGTGTTTGTGTGATCTCAAGTCCCTTTTAAAAGCTCTAGGTTTCTTTGAAAATCTCCATCATCTGGTGTAAAAAGCTTCTTGCTGAGGCAAGTTGGGAGTGCAATCAGACTTAGAAGATGAGTGGAATTTAGATAGGAAGAGATGAAATTTCAGGAGAAAGAAAAAGCGTATGCAGAGGCAAGTGTGAGCTATGGTGATAAGCCAAAATGTACTCCAAGAGTTGCAAATGCACAGGGTTCTGATCAGTGCCTCTTTAGTGATTAATTGTTTATGTTTGATCAATGTATAAGAGCTGAAATTCTTAAGCACTAAATTATGGATGTCCTTGGGTTATCATAAGCTCCATTTGATTTCCTCTCTCTCCTCCAGGGCTGGCTCTGTGCCAACTGCCACAGACCAGGTGCTGAACCTGTTCCTGAGGGTAGTCATTCCTCCAACCCATATACTCAGAGATATCAAAGAACAAACACTGTAAGTCCATTTGCCCTTGTAGATTCTCCCTAAATGCAGTTGGGTACATGACAGGGACTCTCTTTCTGAAGATACCTTTCTTCTGAATGAACCAAATGTTTACTTTTAAAAAGATCTCTCAAGTGACTTGTGTGGAAAACTGTATCCTAAAGCATTATTGAATTTTTGAACATCCCCTAGTGCTCAATATATGGGTAGGCTCTTGAAACTAGAAAGTATCCTTTCTATGAGCAGTTGTCACACAAGTGTCCCCTCTCCCCTCCCCCTATCCCATATACTTTAGAGTATTTGCTACTGATTTTCTTCTTCTTCCATTAACAGAATGTTAATTGCCCAATCGAGTGCTTCATGCCTTTAGATGTGCAGGCTGACAAAGACGATTCCAGAGAGTAATATTTGCAACCCAAAGGAACAAGCGTGTGTGTCTGCCACGGTCCATCCAAACTCCAGTGATATTAGCAGATCCCATCTTCTGAGTGTTTGTTTCTTTCTTAGCCTTTTGCTCTGGAGTAAGTTCTCCAGCTTCAGCTCAACTCACAGCTTCTCCAAGCATCACCCTGGGAAGTGTTTTGAGACTTTTCTCATAAATGAGGGCAGTATGTTGCTAGTTCTGCTTCAGAATAATCAACACTGCTCAGTATTTTAAATGAAATGATTCTCAGTGTGATTTGGTTTGGGATCAATAATGAAACATATGCAGCCAACCAAGATGCAAAATGTATTGAATAACATTTCCAAAATTTTAAATAGGAAAGTTGCCCAAACACTTCTGCTTTCATTTAACTGTCTGGCCCGCAAATACTGTAGGGACAGCGTGTCCTTGCTACTGTGATAAAATATCCACAGTATTCACTTTTTCCAAATGATTCTAACAGTTGCCTAGAAATATCTTTCTCTTACCTGTTATTTATCAATTTTTCCCAGTATTTTTATATGGAAAAATTGTATTGAAGACACTCGGTATGCAGTTGATGAAAAGAATTCAGTATAATTATGGTTGGTGATTATTTTTTATACTGTACGTGCCAAAGCTTTACTACTGTGGAAAGACAACTGTTTTAATAAAAGATTTTACATTCCACGACTTGAAGGCCATTTCCTTTAATATAAGGTATTTGGGGAGGAAATAATAATCATCGCGAATGTTCTTTTCCTTTTCAATTCAGCAAACATTTGGATAGCTCTGACATGCAAGGCTCTGTCATTCTTGGGTGACTTCTGTACAAAGCTTTCTGCTTTTTGCTACAAAATCTCAGATTCACTTTTATCATTTCTTCACTCTTCAAGAGCAGAGAGAGATTTGGTTTTTTCCCTTAACGGATTTAAGTAGACTCTGATTTTCATGAAACGTGCCAGCTAGCACTTCAGAAGTATAATTGAAACAACCTTTAGTTGCTTTTTTCTAAGCATTATTATTCTTCCCTCCCCTCCCTCTCTCCTCCTTTCCTTTCTTCAATGAATAAATAGCTATTCAAATAGATTACTTCCAAGGAAAATAAAAGGATAGCTGAGCTGTTAACACTTCTCTGTACTGTACTATTCAGGTAGTTTTGTCTTAGGGAATCCCCATGGTCTAATAACCTCATCCAATCTGTTTTAATTCATGTCAACTGACACTTTAGCATGACTTGATAAACTATCATCTCAACAGTTTCCTTACTTGTGATCTGCAAAAATAATTTCCTTTTCAATTTCACCTTGGGGAATCAACAACACTCTGGGATTAAATATGACATTCCAGGGCTGGGGTATAGCTCAGTGGTGGAACACTTGCCTAGAATTCATGAGGCCCTGAGTTTGATCCCTCGTACCACTTAAAATAAGAAAAAGAGTTGGGCGTGTTGGCTGCCCCCAGCAGCTCCGGAGTCTGAGGCAGGAAGATCACAAGTTCAAGTTCAGTCTCAGCAAGTTACCAGGGCGCTAAGCAACTTGGTGAGAACCCCTAGCAAAATAAAAAGTGCTAGAGATATAAGCTCTGTGGTAAAGCACCCCAGGTTAAATCTCTAGTAGAGACAGAGAAAGAAAGTCCATTTGAAAATCTGACTTTCAGAATAGTAAATTATGGCACAGGAACTCGTTGATTATTAATTAATAAAAATTCAGGAAGCATGTTTTTATAGACACATTTGAATTGATTTACAGTTTATAAAATGCTTTGACATTTAGTATTTCATTTTGGGGGAGATTTTACAGCTTAATTTTACAGACTACAGCTCAGATGAGTTTTCCTTAGCAATATACAGACCCAGACTCCAGATATCTATTTAATATCATTCATCTTTCAGCTTTGCCAGTCTATCTGCTAGCTGCTCTGTGTCTGTTAAAACAACACAGGAAGTGCAGGTCAAGGTGATATTAAATGACCCTCAGACATAAGTGCGTCTCCATTCATGGAAGAGAGACAGGACCTAGGACCAATCTACACAGTGTACAGTAGAAATTCCATCAAAGATGCCTGCCCTATAGAAAGTAAACCCTCATAAGTGAGGTGCCAAGCAGCACCTCCTGAGCTTATTTAAAGGTCTTTCTATCTAAAAACAGTCTACTGGATCTTCTCTGACGTAACTTTCCTATGTTCATATATGAATACACCACCAGTGAAACTTATCATGTACAACCACAAGAATGGATCCTAATTAGAGTAAGTTATACTCCATATATGTATAACATGTCAAAATATACTCCACTGTCATGTATATCTAAAAAAAAAACAAAAATTCATTTTAAAAAACAGTTCACCAGGGGCTGGGGTTATAGCTCAGTGGTAGAGTGCTCACCGAGCATGTGTGAGGCACTGGGTTCAATTCTAAGCACCACATAAAAATAAATAAATAAAGGCATAGTGTCCGTCTACAATTAAAAATTTAAAAACAAAACAAAACAACAACAAAAAAACCAGTCCACTGGATTTTCAAAAGCAGTATATTAAACTTAGGAATTAAACTCAGAACAAATCAAGAAAATTTAAATGCTCTTTTCTGTTTGGGATCACAATGCCAAAGAGGTATAATGTTCTTTTTTTTTACTAACCATTTCTCAGCAAAATCATTCAATAGAAAAAAACAAGTATTTCCAAAGATCTATTATAGTTTTTACTGACTCATATGACTATTTCCTCTGAGAAATTTCTAAGCAAGCCAGATAAAAAAGACATAATTAAAAGACCAATCTGGATTTAGGCAAGAAATGGGCAACTCAAGAAAAATCAGGTGAAAGTAGTAAATATTATCAGGCTTTATAAAGAAAAATAACAGTTTTTTAAGTTTTACTGTGCCTGGCTGTACTTGATTTGTAACGAAATTTGTTGTGTATTTATATTGTTCTCAGCTCTAATGACCTAAATGAATTTTGCAAATTAGCCTATAATAATATCACTGTCTGTAAGGCATACTTTCTAGGGAGGTGAATAAAGAAATAATCAGGTGGATATTACAAGTATAGGAAATGGCTTTTTCTATTTAATTATATTTCCATTGAAAATTCTATTCCATTTCTAGCTGTATGAAACTCATTAAAGTGATTAAGAAACATCACATCAGCACATTTAAGTGCTGAAATTGCTTCCTATTCAGTAAGTTCCCATTACTGTGATAGGGAAAGTGGCAGGCTACAATTTTGAAAGTCTCATTTTCAAGGGATACAATGTTGTAAAAAAAAAAAAAAAAATTCCTGTTGGGACTCCTCATGTTTGGGGACATTTTAAGATTGTCACAAGGATGGGATGACCTTAGACAGACTAAGAAAGTTCTTTTCAAGAGTGATGGCACTTACATTTGAAATGTGAGTTATTTTCATTATCACCATTGTTCCATAATCTCATTAAAATAAGATTCAGTTTGAATTGCAAACAAAAATCTATATAAATTACAAACAAAGAGAAGAAAATGCCATATGTAATAATAGAAATGGTGCTTCAGCTAAAACTCCCGAATGGAAAATTCCTCTTTTTAACATTCCTCAGTAGAGTCAGATAAGAGATATTAAAGCATGTTTTATGTTTCCTTGAATTCTTTTTTACTTACTCTTTAGAGACATACAGATGTTAACAATTCTAGGAGCCAAGTTTATCTCTAAAACAGTTTTTATGTGGAGACCCCCAAAGGCTTTGAAATTAGCATAGGTTGGAGATGGCATGAGGCAGCTAGCCTGGAGTCATGGGCACACTCTACTCCAGGGCTGGAGTCACCGCTCCTATAAGCTGTCCACCACAGTGGGCTCCCTTAGGTCAATCAAACTAAAGATCAAGGATTCTTCCAATGAGCTCTTTGCATCACAGTACTTTGGAAATTGCCATTTCCTTCCAGAAAGAAGGAGGCCCTACCTTTGCCCAGCTACCACTAGTCAGGATTTTACAATGTAAACTGCCAGTCTGTCTCTCAGCATTGGTTGTAAAATGCTGAACCAAATACTGTGTTATGGCTTGGGTATGAGATGTCCATCAAGAGCTCCTGTATCAATGCAGGAATGTTCAGAGGTAAAATAATTGCAGATTATGAAAGCTGAAACCTAATCAGTGGATTAATCCATTTGATGGATTAATAATCTGAAAGTAATACTGTACTGGGTGGTAACTGTGGGCATGTGGGACATGGCTGGAGAGGTGGATTACTGCAGTGTGCCATGGAAGAATTATCTTCTCTGTGGCCCCTTGCCCCTTCCCCCTCTGCTTCCTGGCTGCCACGAACCAAGCCAAGCACCACTGCTCTGCCACACCCTTCCACCATGATGTTCTGCCTCTCTTTGGGCCCAGTGGAATGGAGTCAGCCCCAGATGGACTGAATTCTCTGAAACCATGAACCAAAATAAACTTTTCCTCCCCTAAATTATTCTTGTCAGATATTTGATCACATCAATGAAAAACTAACACACACTGAAAAATCTACTTTTGACTCAAAAGGATGCTGCTTTGGTGTGTTATGGGTCAGATTATATGGGCAATGACCAAACAGACTCCATTTTACCCTGAGACTCCATGTCATGTAGGAAATGTTTCTCCCATGGGAACACCCCGCCTCTGTACCCATCAACAGTTGCTTAGCTTAGCATGCCTGGCAACACAAATGGCAATTCTTACATAATATAAAATTGTTCTCTTTTTGGTTCCTATTTTTCTTGGACAATGTACCCTATCAGAGAACAATTGTCTAGACGTTAGTGACCTTTCTTTAACTTGTATCCCAGCTAAGGTCATTTTGACCCACTTCCCCTTCTTCTTATGATTTCAGATCTCATGACGTTAGTTTGCAGTTTTGAATCATAGCACCAGTCATTTATGATTGATGTACCGACATGCTTTACTTATGGTATAAAAACCCTGCAATCCTATGCTCAGAGCTGTTCTCCCAATAGCCATTTTGGGAGTTCATGAGACAGTCAGCTGGCCAGTTAATAAAGACTCTCAAATTTTGGATCGGTCTGTTCCTAAGATGTGCCCCACAACAGGTGGAAAAATTGAAACCCTCAAACACTGCTGGTGGAAAGGAAAATAGTGCAGCTACTATGGAAAACAGTGTGGCGGCATCTCAAAAAGCTAAATATAGAGTTACCATATGATCTTGCAATTCCACTCCTAAGTATATACCCAAGAGAAATGAAAATACATGTTCAAATCAGAACTTGTACACAAATGTTCACAGTAACATTATTCATAACAGCCAAAAAATAGAAACAACCCAAATGTCTATCAACTGGATGGATAAACAAAATGTGGTGTATCCATGTGCTATTTGTCTATAAAAATGAATAAACTATTGGTACACTCTGCAACCCAAACCTTCAAAGCATTATGCAAAGTAAAAGAAGCTTGCTGCAAAAACATTATGCTTAAGTCACCCCATTTTGAAAATGTCCAGAATAGGACAAACCCACAGAGACACAAAACAGATGTGGTGGCCCAAGGCTAGGGGAAAGAGAGAATAGGAGAGCATGAGTAATAGGAACAAAGTTTCTTTTTAGGACAGAGAAAATATTATGGGACTGGCCAGTGGTGGTGGCTGCATAGCTTTGTGAATATATTTACAACCACTGAATCATACAATTTAAAATGGTTAAAGTGGTGAATTTATTTTTTTTTGGTGGTGGTGGGGGGGTACCAGGCATTGAACTCAGGGGCACTCAACCACTCAGCCACATCCACAGCCCTTTTTTGTATTTTTATAGAGACAGGGTCTCACTGAGTTGCTTAGCACCTTGCTGTTGCTGAGGCTGGCTTTGAACTTGTGACCCTCCTTGCCTCTCTGCTTATTCTTAGAAGTGAGAAACAGTATAGACGAAGGTTGAAAGAACTCAGGAACATTTTGGTTACCAATCTGAAGTATAAGTAAAAATATCCAAAAATACACACAATTTTTCATAGTAATTTCCATACATTAAAATTATCTCCCACTGCTTCCCATACTTTCAAATACACAGAAACAGTATGAAAATAATAACTAGTATTCCAAATAGCATTCATCATGTCCCAGGTGATGCTCCAAGTGTCCTTAGTATTTTGTTTCATTCCCTCTTTAGAGCAACCCTAAAAAGTGAATATTGTAATTGTCATCATAGGATAAGTATGAAGTAGGAAAGGCTAAGTGAATCGCCTAACGTACTCATGGCTTGTGAGTCACAGAGCTGGGACTCCAAGCTGACAGATTAGCTCCAGGGCATGTGCTTTTAACCAAAAGCTCTCCAGTTTTTGCAAGGAGTGAATCCATCTCCATCCTTACAGAAACTGCAAACTCCAACAGGGTAAGGTACCCACCCAAGATCACCCAGCTGCTGAGTGGAGAACAAGGTGGCATTTATCCTAAAAGACACAAAGCTGGTTTCTGGAAGAAAAGAAGAGGTATGATCAAGAACAAAAATGTGCAGGGCTGCTGGCAAAGTTCTATTTTCTGACCTCATTGGTGATGAAGGAATGTTTAAAAAGTATTCTTTACAGATTTTTCATGTATTTCAACATGACTACTTAAATTTTTTTTTTAAGACAAATTTGTCCCTTGCAGTGGTCAGCAAAAATAAGATTTAAGAGTTTCAACAGGGGCTGGGGATATAGCTCAGTTGGTAGAGTGCTTGCCTTGTATGCACAAGGCCCTGGGTTCAATCCCCAGCACCACAAAAATAAATAAATAAATAAATAAATAAATAAATAAAAAGTTTCTAAATAGGACAATAGAATGAATCAGACATTACCTTCCTATGTTCATATATGAATACCCAGCCAGTGTAACTCCATATTATGCACAACCATAAGAATGGGAAGTTACACTCCATGTATATATAATATGTCAAAATACATTCAACTGTCATGTTTAACTAAAAAGGATTTTTAAAAAATTTTAAGGAGTATCTAAGACTGGAAGGCACTGAGTTTAGAACCCCGTAGGTTTTTGTGTTCTGAGGGATGCTGACTAGGCTTCAAAAAGGTGCTCCTGGTGTCAAGGACCAGGCAACAGATTAAGTGAAGGACACCTCCAATGGATGGCACTCACAAACAACAGGGGTGCTTCTCCCTGTGCCCCAGGTGCTCTGCCAATTTGAAGTTTATTGACTTATGTTTACGTTATGGGCCTTCTGCCCCTTCTTTACCACTGAAATAACAGGTCTGATGCTTTTCATTTAAACGTCAGTGTTGGCTGATTGTTTGTTCGCCTCCTTCCCCATGCTGGGGATTGAGCCCAGGGGCATCCCTAGCCCATTTTAATTTGGGACAGGACCTAACTAGGTTGCCCAGGTTGGCCTTGAACTTGCAATCCACCATCTTCAGCCTCCTGTCACTGGGATTATAGTCTTGCCCCACCACAACTGTCCAATCTTGAGGTTTTTTTGTTTGGGGGTTTTGTTGTTGTTGTTTTGGATACTAAGGATTGAACCCAGAGGCACCACTAAGCTATATCCCCAGGCCTTTTTTTTTCTTTTTATTTTGAGACGGGGTCTAAGTTGCTTAGGGCCTGGTTAAGTTGCTGATGCTGGCTTTGAACTTTTGATCCTCTTACCTAGCCTCCCAAGCTGCTGGTAACAGGTATGCGCCACAACAGTCCAAGGTTTTTAGTGTTTTAATAGCAATAGAAGGACTATGCTAATGGGTTCCAGTTTCCTCACCAGGTGCACCCAACCTTCAGCCCTGAACTCTTGCTGACCAGGACAATGAAGCATCAGCCACCCTGTCTCAAGCTCCAGCCAGAGCAGCCAGCACCATGGGGCAATATGAGTATAGGGACCAACAGACTAACATATCAGAATGAAGTGGCTAAAAATAAAAATAACATACTAGATTACAGATTCACAGAAGTATTTGTAGATATGAAAGATGTAACTCTGGAAATGAATGGCTCCATTGATGAGACAAACAGCATTTATAGAAAGTAATTAATGAAACGCAAGATCACGTATTGAGGGTGTAGATGCTTCTCAGTGTACAGTGGAGTCGCGTCCCAGTAAACCCATTCTAAGTTCAAACTACTGTACATTGACGATGCACTTCCTATGCCCACTGAACAACACAGCTTACCAGCAAAATACGCTGCGGAAGGGAGTTGTTCACTCCTAAGATCAACAGCTGGGGGCTACAGATTGCTGCTGTTGCCCAGTTTGAGTATTGAATTGTGTATCATAATGCTGAAAAAAGATCAAAATTAAAAATTTGAAGTATGGTTCCTATTGAATTCATCTTTGTTGCAACATTGCAGAGTTAAAAAATTATAAGCCAAACCATTGTAAGTTGGAGACTGTCTTTTAATACTTTGTGAATATTTATTGCCTAACCGTGCTTACACAAATGTTCTTAGGAATGGTACTACAAAACATGATACTGCTGAATAAATTTATCAAATTAATCCATTTTCTCCTTGCTGTTTTACATGTGCAGAAAAGAGGACTGTGTAAGAACTGAAATTCCACCATTACCATTCACATTACCTCCTAGGTTGGAGGCACAATACAGTTTTTAAAAACTCAAAATGGTAATGGTTGGTGGAATGTATACATGTATAAGCATGGTTAGACAATATAGTGTGAAAGAGGGCAAAACTGTTCCAATAATTATATCCCTTGTGTGTATGTGTGTGTGTGGTATTGGGGACTGAACTCAGGGCTTCATATATGCTATGCAGATGCCCTACCATTGAGCCGCACCCCTAGCCCCCCAAATGATATCCTCAATACTAACCTTCAGTCAAGCTAAAAAAATTATCAGTAATGTGGGGAGAGAGAAAACATATTTAATTCATGAGCCCAAATCTATTAGCTATTTATTGCCATATAGCACATTACTCCAAACTTCATGGCTTCCAACAGGTACCTCTCTATCGGAAATTCACGAAATGCTCCTGTGAGCAGCAGTGGCTCAGATGTCTCAAGTGGTGGAAGCCAGATGTTGCCAGGATCTGGAGCTGGAAACTCTCCTTTTGGTGGCTCTTTCACACAGTTGGCAGCTAGTGCAAGTAAGGTAGGTTCGCTCCTCATGCAGGTTCCTGACACCTCCTTTCAATAAGATCTGGGCTCATCTCAGAGTGGCAAGCTATCTAGGACTCGAAGGCTGAGGCTGCAAAGTCTATATGACCTGGCCTCTGAAGTCAAGTATCTCTTCTGCAACACTCTCACAGCCTGTTTCAGTGGAGTGGAGTACTATCAAGGGCTGGAAGGTGAGTTAAAATACAAATGATTCAGATGACCTTGAAAAACATTCAAAAAGTATTAAGGGAGTAGGTTCAAGATGTGGGAAATGGTAGGATTTATCTATGAAGGGGAACAATGCCAAAACATTTTAGATGACCGGCAGTGGGATTCAAGTAAGCAGGCATGACCAGACGGCAGGGCACGTGCACACATTTACATCCTGCCTGCTGCCGGGAGGCTATGCCCTCTCACAGCACTCACCTCGGTACAAAACCTTAAGTGGAATACTGTATTCATTTCTGGGCACTACTTTGGAGGGTTTCTTTTTGATGCTGGGGACTGAAGCCAGGGCCTCATGCATGCTAACAACACACTGCCACTGAGCCACACACACTCCCAGACCTCTGTTTTTTATGTAGTTCTGAAGGGCAGAACCTACTGGGCACAGTAACACACACCTGTAATCCCAGTGACTCCGGAGGCTGAACAAGGAGGACCACAAGTTCGAGGCCAGCCTCAGCAACTTAGCAAGATCCTGATTCAAAATAAAAAATAAAAAGGGCTAAAGATGTGGCTCAGTAGTAAAGCAGCACTGGCATCAATCCCCAGCACTCCCCCCAAAAACAAAACAAAGCAAAAAACACAAAAAAGAGATCTTGGGCTCCTGAAATTTCGGCCATTCCACTTAACAGAGAAAAGTATGCACTAGCATTAGCCACAAAGGGGGTCAATATAACTTACTAATTAACCCCCTCTAAGGGTCCAATTCATAGGGGAATAATTTGCCAGTTGTTTAGGAAGTAGAAAACCATGCTGCCTAGAAACCATGCCTGGAGCAATCCCCAGGGAAATTTGAGAAGACGGGTTAGCAGCTTGCGTGGCTCAGCTTCTCTAGCTCACTGGTTTCAGGCAGGGAACACCGTGGGGTGAACCATGCTCCAAGAGGTAGGGATGCTCTTGTGCTCTGCACACAAGAACCTCTACCAGTAAAGTGCCAGCATAAGAGTATCTTTCAGAAAAATAAAACCCAACTACCTAAAACCATGGAGCCAATCGTTAAGATGTTTTATTTTTTAAAAAGGTATTTTCCAAGTTTCCCATGATTATTCCCCCCAACACAAGCAACCACTGAGCATGTGCGCCACAATTAGTGGTGGAAGAGCCGAAGATCCGTATGAGCCAAGACGATTCCCAGTTCATCGCAGGCCTCGATCACAACCTTGTCGGCGGCAGAACCAGAAGGGGCTGCAATGTACGCCACACCACTCTGAAGGAAAAATTGGTATTGATTTTCAAAACCAGTTTATGCAAAAACCAAAATCCCCCTCTACAAAGCAGAAGCCAATAACAACTCATTAGTACAGACCAAATAACAGCATTTGGATTACCCATACATCAAATGGAGAAGTCAAATAATTCTCTAGGTAGTACTGATTTATATTATATCACCACAGCTTTGATAAGTAACTCCAAGAAACTTAAAAATCAGAAGCAGGACTTGGGAAATCACCCACACATGCACTCGATTCCTACTTACCCTTTTGGCTCTGTCCACATTATCCCTGAAAGGAAAGAAGGCATCGGAGCTGACAGAAACCTCGCATAGTTTGTCCACCCACTCCTTCTTCTCTGCCTCAGTTAATAACTCGGGGACTTCCTCGAACAATGCCTGCCACTTCAGCAAATCTTCGCCCTGGAGTGGGCGGGAAAAAGTTAGTTCACTATCATCTTTAGTTCTAACTGATAAAAGGAAAGCCACAGGGCCAGAGAGCACATGGGCATTTTAATGACACATCTAGACATTATTTTAAGAAGTTCACTGATGTTTTTTAAAACATTTTCATTAAGGAAGAAAAGTGATTCCAAGGTTACCAAATAGAGACTGTATCATTTTACTTTCTAAATCAGTTTATTCCAAATATTTGCTCTTGAATCTCTAAGTTAAATCCACTACTTTATATCCCTGTACCAAAACAAACAGAAATTCATACTCCGAAGGGTTTTCAAAGCAATCCTCCATATCTAATCTAGGAAAAGGATGACAACAGACAGCCTAGAACTACATTTGTACAACAATTTTAGGCTCAGGTATAAAGTCAGGTATAGACAAATCAAAACATGATTCACGTTGCTTAAATATTTGTATAACCCCCCAAATCCATGATGAAGTTTAATCCCCAATGCAGTGGTACTAAGAAGTGGGACCATTAGGCCATGGAGGCTGTCATGAATTAGCACCTTATGAAAGGACCGCAGGGGAGCACGTTCACCTCTTTTGTGTGTGAGGACACAGTATCTGTCCCACCACCTGCAGGGACTCACCGAAAGGTGTCATGATTGAAGCAGAGATGAGCCATCATAAGACAACAAACCTGCTGGCAATTTAACCGTGCACTTCCCAACCCCCAGAACTGTGAGAAGTTCCTATTGTATAAATTACCAGTCTGTGGTGACGCTGTTACAGCAGCACAAATAGAAAAGACAGTTACTCAAATTGTAAAGGGCGCTTCCATTTTGACTTTAATATACTTTTATTCTTATTCATACATAAAGATTCTTCCAGGACTCTCAGTATTTACTGGGTACTATCAAACCAGAAAGTTCAAGTACCAAAGTGAAAAAGAAGTGTGTTTTAAGCTCTTGTGCTCACAAGGCGCAGTGAGTAGCCTCACTCTTCAATGATACTGGAATTGCTTCCTGGTCCTGAATGGACAATTTAGCATAGTCAATTCACCCATTCAAAAAGAACACCTGGTTTTTGATTACCAGATCCATTTTCCATCCAGTATTTTGTTAAGCACTTGCTGTGTCCAGAAACTGGGCTAAAATCTTTTCCTCTGGCAGGCTACCTGATGTTTGCAATTTAAAACCTCCCACATCTTTCTTCAAACAGAAGGCATTTAAAAACACGAAAGACAACAAAACTATATGGAGCTGTTAATGCTGCTTGTTAGAAAGGTGCTGGGAGAAGAAGAAAGCCACGAGTTACCTGCTACCAAGTAATTTGTATTTATTGATGGATACACACCTATCATGTAGCAAGCCTCATGCTCGGCACTGTGAGACACCTCAAGATGGGTAAAAAACAATCCTGGTCATGAAAAGCTTGTAAGCCAGAGGAAGTACAACCATAAACCAAGTTATAACTTAAAAAAAGGGAAGTTCTGGGGTTTCAGAAAGGGATGAAAAAAACAATGAAGTGAGCCTGTAATCCCAGCACCTCTAGACACTGAGACAGGAGGATCCAAAGTTGGAGGTCAGCCTCACAACTTAGTGAGACCCTGTCTCAAAATAAAAAATAACAAGACTGGGGGTGGGGAACAGGGGTCGGAGATACAAAGAATTAGTAAGAAGTTTCAGTTGTAGACAACATAGAATTTCAAGAAAAATGTCTTCTCTCTTTAGTGATGGAATTAAATCTGTTACACATAAAAGGGTAAACAGTCTGATCAGAACCCAATGACAAGACTTTTACCTCGCCAATAGTGCCAGTCACATACTGATCGATGGCATTGGAGATTTCTGCTCTCTTCACCCCTGTTTTAAACTTCATCGAGAGCACTTGCGGGTGGTGTCTAAGCCACCAATAGTTTGCTTTATCCCCTGCGAGGCGTGTACAGTGTATCCGAGACTGCTGACCTGCTCCAATGCCAATAACCTGAGAACACAGACATTTAAATGAGCACCTCCTAAAACAATCCGTTCTTCTCAAAGGATTCAGCAGTGAAGCAACCATTCTGCATGGCCTTACTGGATTTTATCAGAATCTGAGTTCAAGACATCAATAGCCACACCTTCCAAAGCTGTTACTAGAGATTGGCAATCTTAACCGTTGGCAACCACTAAAGGATCTTTCAGGTCACATGCTAAGTAATATTCTCTTGCTTCTACCCTCCCCCCAATTATTTAACAAATGTCAAGACCAAGTGAAGACATTCTGAAAAGAAAGGGCTCACCATATAGCTGAAGCTACAGGAAAATCAAGTTCACCCTTGAGTTAAGAGAGACCTTAATGATGAACCAGCTCAATCTTGAATTCTGTGGTTTGGACACAGAGAAGTTTACTTCAATAGTAAGAAATGTTCTCCTACACAGGTAAGCTTGATCTGTTTGCTAGATTATCTAGCCCTAAGTAGCAGAGATAAAGGGACCTATACTAAACAGAAGGTATGCCAATAGAAAGGTGTTTTACAAAAATCAGATGGCATTATATATCTTAACTACTTCTTATAAGGTCATCTATGACATTATAAAAACTAAATGTTATGTGTACATTCCTGATAGCTCTGACAATGTAACTAATATCATTAAAGATTTATATTCCCAAATATAGGCCACGTCCTCACTGGCCTTGTTACAGGAACAGCTTCTCAGTTCTTGCACCTCGGTGAGAGATTACTGGTTTCTAATCATCAGTTCTAAGCATCTAATATCATCATCATGATATTCACTGACATGTTCCACACGCTGCGACATTCATTTTATATAAATCATGTCTTTTTGTTTCTCTCGTAGAAGCACCCACCTCCCAGATGACTTTACAACCTGTTGCTTCCAAACCAGACTTTTGCCAGGGACCCCTGGACTAACACAAAACATTCCTAAAAGGAAACCCACACAGCTTGCCCAAATCTCCCTTTCTCAGCCAGAAGCAGTCACAGCAGTCATCATCCATTTCCCCTTACAGCACGAAGGGTGCCCTAATCAGAGGCGGTCTGGGGGTGGGCAAAAAGACAGTCAGTGTCAGTAATGAATGACTGGGTCAGGAGGATGGGGCTGATTCAAAAGGAAATAATACCTCCAGAGCACTTTCCCCTCCGCCAACCTGTTGCCAAGGTTACCTGCCTCCAGGGAATTGTTCCTTCCTGCAAGTTGTTGTTAATGAATAGCCCCTGGGTGGGTTCATTCAGGCCCTTGATCGCTCCACCTTTTGGGTCACCACAGGCAGGATGGCAGGAGAGGGCATGAGAACAAAGGAAATCTAAAATCTATAAAAGGGACAGGGCACCCCGACTCCCTGGGGCACCAACTTGGATCCTGTCTTATGTGGTAGAGTCTGTCTCTCTCTCTGTTCTAGCCTTTAAATAAAACTTTTTGCTCTTGCAAAAAAAAAATAAATAAATAAATAAATAAATAAATAAATAAATAAATAAAAATAAAAAAGAAATGTTCAACACAGATGCTTTTCAACTTACAGTGGGGCTTATATCCCAATAAACCCATAGGAAATTGAAAAGATCTTAAGTCAAAAATGCACTAAGGGCTGCGAGTGGTGACACAAGCCTATAATCCCAGGAACTCAGGAGGCAAAGGCAGCAGAGTTTGAGGCCAGTCTCAGCAACTTAGCAAAAATGTCTTGGAAATAAAAACTAAAAAGGAACTGGGAGTATAAAGTGGTTAAGTGCCCTGGATTCAAGCCTCCAAAAAAAAAAAAAAAAAAAAAAAAGCCACTAAGTAGACCTACCCTACTGAAAACCACAGCTCAGCATGGCCTACCTCACAAATGCTCAGAAGACTTACATGAGCTGTTGCTGGGCAACATCACATACATGAAGCCTACTCTGTACTGAAGTGCTGAATAGCTCACTCCATAGTGAGAGTGAAAAACAGAATGGTAATCTGAGCATGCTTAACACCCTCATCAAGCCCCCAAATCCTAAATGCAACTGCTAAATGTCTGGGACCATCTGCATCTTGACTGTGGCCGTGGTCACACAACTGTATAACCTGAGAAAACTGGTCTATCTACATTTCAAAAGGATGAGTTTTACTGTGTACAAAGCATGCCTCAATAGACCTGATTTTAAAAGAATGGATTAACTCTTTCCTAGTAGTCTTTCTATTCAACAGATATTTGAGAAGACAACATACAAGGCTGAGGATGTAGCTCAGTGGCAGAGTGCTTGCCCTGCACATGCAAGGCCCTGGGTTTGGTCCCCAATACTCCAAAAACAAGCAAAAAAAGAACATAGGAATATGTGAAAATACTATGTAAGCTACAAAAATAGAGCCTGCTGGGTGCCCATAGCGTTCCTTCCTTCCTCTCCACTGGAAGTGTTACCACTTCCCCATGGGGGAAGAGAAGGTGAAGGAACCAGATTTACAACAGCTCACTAATCCAGACGGTGCCAACACATTCTAGGCAAGAAGCACTACGACTAATTTTAGTACTTGTTTCCAAAACTCCTTCTTAATCATCGTTAGTTTTAACTGTCTACACTAAGGCGCTGAGTAAATACTGACAAAATTGGAATTAAAAAAACCTGGCAAATGTTTCCTTTCAAGCTGTCCAGTACCAGAGGCAGATGGATATTTGAATATAATTTTGTAAAACAACAGTTCCCCTGAGGTGATCTGATAGCCTGGTTACCTGCCCGTTCTTGGCATAGCACACGGAGTTAGACTGAGTGTACTTGACAGCAACGGTGGCCACGATGAGGTCTCTGAGGGCAGACTCCGGCACCTGAGACAAACACGGAATGGAAAGTCACATCGGGCTTTTTAAACTTCACTAACTTTAAGCTTCTTACATGCCAGTTAAAGTAACAGACCTTTAATGTAGTTATGCCACTCAAATGACAGAAATTAAATGTTCAGGCTACACACCACCATGTTTTACTAAAAGGATCAAGTATTTAACATATTCATGGCAGAACTTGGCACAAGTCCAAGTGTCACAGATGCAAACTAATGTCATTTTGCAGCAACTCTGGATTAAGCTCATGTACATCATGAGGGATATGAAATACTGCACTCCCAAACCGACAAATGATGTCTCCTTGATAAGAGTACCTTTAACTATCTGGAGACATGGTTAAAACTCATGTTGAGGAATAAGACTGAGATTAATTTTCACAGCTATTACAGACCTTTGTGGTGCAATAGCCAAAGCCGTTCAGGGAAAATCAAGTAGGATCGTTTTCTGCTTTGCTGAGAATATTGTAAGCAGAACTGTCAGCCCTAACACGACAATATATACAATAATCAAAAATGCCAACACGATGAAGATTCAGGCCTACTTTGTCTTCTATTTGGTGCAGGGTCTCTGGTCTAATTCCTAAATCCTTGATCCATTTTGAGTTGAGTTTTGTGCAGGATGAGAGATAGAGGTTTAATATCATTTTATTACATATGGATTTCCAGTTTTCCCAGCACCATTTGTTGAAGAGGCTATCTTTTCTCCATGGTATGTTTTTGGCTCCTTTGTCTAGTATGAGGTAACTGTATTTTTGTGGGTTTGTCTGTGTCTTCTATTCTGCACCATTGGTCTGCCTGTCTACTTTGGTGCCAGTACTATGCTGTTTTTGTTACTATTGCTCTGTAGTACAGTTTAAGATCTGGTATTATGATACCTCCTGCTTCACTCTTTCTGTTCAGGATTGTTTTGGCTATTTGAGGTCTCTTATTCTTCCAGATGAAGTTCATGATTGCCTTTTCTATTTCTATGAGGAATGTCATTGGAATTGAAATGAGAAAGAGGCTTATGATTAATCTCTACTCCCTCAAATCACATTAGCATCCATCGTTCCTGCCTTTGTGGGTGAAGGTCTCTCTTCCAACTCACTGTGTTAAAACTTTTTAGAACATGTCTGTGTCACTTAAGTTTATCTGCTGTAGGGAGCATATGGAGTTTTGATTTGGGTCCAGCTGATAAGGACCAATGTTTGACCTTATTTTTTTCATAATTCCTCATGCATGTTATCTTTCTCAGTGTAATGATTTTCTTTGTGTAGTTGTGTGTATGTGTTGGATAATTTTGAAAGTTTGAAAACATTCTTTTAATGGGTATCTGAAAGTAACTCTAACTTCATGTAATTAATCGTTGGTCTTTTTAATCAATATTTATTAAGAACCGATAAAATTTATAATTTTTATTTTATATTTCTCTTGTTCTACTCACCTAAATTTAGATGATTTTTGACTGTAAAAGGTAAAGAAATTTGTATTGATCCTATTTCTTAACATGTGTTTTTTGATTGTATTCCTATACTGAGTACTTGTAACTCATATTCTCTTCTTTAATCAGAATCCCAACATTTCCTCTACCCCAGTTGGACAATTAAATGAATGCAATATAATGTGAAAAAAAAAAAAAAAAAAGTCACCATCTTCAATGTAAAGGGAGAATGCAAACTGAAAAAAGGTCAGCGATCCACATTAGTAAGCTAAGTGGACAAAGGGTACTGGCTGCAGCTACTGAAACACTGGCTGACTGAAAAATAGTAAGTTTGACTTTGTCAAAGTCATAAGTTTCTTTTTGTGAAAGACCCTTCATTAAGAGGATGAAAAGACAAATCGAATACTGGGAGAAAGTATCCACAAACTATATTACTGATTAAGAACTATAACGATTTAAAAAAATTCTCAAAGCTAAGTTAAAAAAAATTGGCAATTTTGCCGGGCGTGGTGGCGCACGCCTGTAATCCCAGCACTTGGGAGGCTGAGGCAGGAAGATCTCAAGTTCAAAGTCAGCCTCAGCAACTTAGCGAGGCCCTAAGCAACTCAGTGAGACCCTGTCTCTAAATAAAATACAAAATAGGGCTGGGGATGTGGCTCAATGGCGGGGTGCCCCTGGGTTCAATCCCCAGTACCAAAAAAAAAAGCAATTTGATTAGAAAATGGACAAATAATATAAAGACTTTTCACCAAAAAGGTATACAGATGGCAAAACATAAAAAAATGTTTAACATCATGAGTTATTAGGAAATGCACATGAAATTTAAAATCAGTGGTATTACTACACACTTATCAGAATGTCTTTTCAAAAGTGACACCAAAATTTGGTAGAAACTCAATCATTCATCTGTTGTGGGTAGGAGATGAAATGGTATAGTCACTCTGGGAAATGCTTGGCCTGTTTCAAAAAACCTTAACCTACAGCTACCACGCCACAAAGCAATTCACCAATGAAATGAAAATTCATGTTTATGTGAAATCCAGTACATGAATACACAATGAATGAAAACTCTACAAAGGGACAACAGATTCGTGGTTGCCCAACGTTAAGGAGGGATGGAGGCAGCAGGGAAGTGAGTCTGACTACAGAGAAGCAGCAGGAGGCTCCCTTGTGATGATCATGTTCTGCATCTTGACTGTGTCGTGTCAACTTTATGGCTCTAGTTCTATACTGTATGTACTTCTGCAAGAAGTTATCACTAGGGCAAAGGGGACGAAGGGGACACAGGAACTCTTACAACCACGTGTGGACTAACAATTTCATTTTTTAATCTCAATTAAAAATTTGATTAAGAACATTTAGAATGTCTAAAAAATTTATTACTCTAAGATTACTAATGTTATACGCCCTTGCTTATCTTTATCTGCTGTGTGAGTCACCAACTACAAATTTGATTCTTTAGGTTCCAAGGAACATTAATAATGAAAGCCAGTCTTCTGGATGTATACCTGCAAATGTAACCCTGGTTCTCTGAGTTAGGGTCAGGAATATGAGAAATGCCTGTGGTGGGAGTGAGGGAATCCAACAAATTGAAGCACTTTAAGAAAAATGGGAGAAGAGGAAATAATTCAAACATGTTCAATATTAATACGCACTCTTTCCACCTGTCCAGCTCTCTCAGGACTGAACCTGTTCCAGACCTAATAGTACAAACTAATGATTTTGAGGCAGGAATGTTAACAAAAATTTGCTGTAAAATAAAGGGGATAAAGAATGTAGACTATAAACGAGAATAAAACTATCACTCTCATCCTTAAGTTTCCAAATTTCTACTAAGAATACTTAGAAAACCTGGAGAAAAAAAAAATGGCTAAAAGATTAAGATCATATCCTCCACCCTTGGAAAAAATATTCAGACACAAAACCTACCAAAAATTGCTGAATTGCTGAATTATTCATGAATCCAATACCCGTGGACCTATTAAACAAAAACTTGAAAAAGTGAGACTCTCAATAGCTAGATTGCCAACATGAATGGAATCTAGGTCGGTACCCACTCAGTGTTTTAAAAAATACATTGGGTTGGGATGTAAGGCAGTGGTGAAGCACTTGTCTAGCATGCGCAATGCCCTGGGTTCCATCCTGAGCACTATGAAACAGATGAATTTCTTCAAAAAAAAAAAAAAATTAACCAACCAGGTCAATAAAGTGATTTAACATAAAACAATATCAACAATTATGAGCCTGTAATGCTAATGCAAAATACTGTTTCATGTGGAAATTGTAGAACCTCACAGACCTGACAAAGAATGAATTCCCTAGGGCTCAAAGATATCCCCATGTACAACATCTATGTGTTTTTTGCATCAAAGCAATGCTAATAAAAAAAAGAAAAAGGAAAAAATATACATTAAATCAATAAACAACAAGAAAGATATCCTCTTTACCACATGTTTAACAGACAGAACCATCCTGATAAACGCTTTGAAGCTTATTTTCGGTAATTCTAGGCACAACCTTAGGAGTGAGAGTTGGAAACAAAAGCAGCTCCTGCTCTGCCTTCTACTTCTGCCTCTGTGAACAGCTTATAAAGAGACCAGGCCTCTCTCAGGAACACCAGAAAGATGGACCCAGAGCTCACACACAGCAAACACTGACAGGCAGGGATCCTAGAGATTGGAGCAGGGAAAAATGAGCCTGACAAGCTCTGCTTTCCCTCAAGGCACTTTCCAAGCTGTGTGCACTGAACTAAAAGTAAGCTGGGCACAGAGGCTGCCAGCTTTACAGGACTAAGGGATGAACACAGAGTCCAGAGAACACCAGGGAAGAGACTGGCTGATGCCCACAGTTTCTGCAGAGCAGAGCTGACCATCACCAGACCAGTCCTCACAAATGATGAAGCCCGAATTCCAATCAGCTCAACTCCTGACACCACTTTACCTGCCTGCCAGAAGTATAAATTGATTCTCTACAGCAAAAGCCACCATCCAGACCCTCAAAATTTTTCTCTCTCCAGGTTTTCATACCAAAGCAAACCAGAAAACAAAGCACTGGAAAAGTTGGGCATGGTGGTACATGCCTACAATCCCAGTAACTCAGGGGGCTGAGGCAGAAGGATCCAAGTTCTAGGCCAGCCTTAGCAACTTACCAAAACCTTATCTCAAAGTAAAAAAAAAACATACCAAGACCTGGGAATCCAGCTCAGTGGTAAAGCATCCCTAGGTTCAATCCTTAATAACACAAAAATAAATAAATGAAGTAAGCAATCACTGGAAAATAATACGGCATAAAGGCTGGGGCTATAGCTCAGTGGCAGAGCGCTTGCCTAGCATGTGTGAGGCACACTGGGTTGGATCCTTAGTACCTCATAAAAATAAACATATAAAATAAAGGCATGTTGTCCATCTGCAACTACAAACAAACAAACAAACAAATAGTATAGACAATTTTAGACACAGAAAAATAACCTTCCAAACTGAAGGCCCTATAAAGATTTTCAGAGTCTGGGGGGGTGGTTCAGTTCTGGGTTCAATTCCCATCACCAAAAAGAAAAAAAAAAAGGATATTTCAGAAAAGAAATAACAGGTCATCTGTGTTCCTAATGTGTACCTGTGGGCATTTTTTTGGGGGGTGGGGTGTGGTACTGGGAACTGAACTCGGGGGCAATTCCACTGAGCATATCCCTAGTCAGTTCTATTTTTTATTTTGAGATAGGGTCTCTCTAAATTGATGAGGCTGCCTTTGAACTTGCATTCCTCCTGCCTCAGCCTCCCAAGTGGCTAAGATTATAGGTACATGACCCTATGTCACAATTATGTGATCTTTACAAGAGATGACAGACATTGCCCCAAGTGTGCCATGAGATAATATATGCAAGCCCCCCGCAAAAATCACCATTATCTTAATATGTTCCTCCTACAAAAAGATAAAGAGTACAAGTATAAAAATTGTTTACACAATGACACTAATCACAGCAAAGAAGCCACCTACATATCTATTATAGTACAAGGATTATATCCATTTGCATACAGTACTAGATATGGTCCTTATTGTTAATGTATAAATGCTGAAAACAGACAAAGAGACCTACCAAAGTTATTAGCATTCAGTTGAGATATTTTCAAACTTACCTCTTTATTCTTGGTAACAACATTGCTAAATAACGACCTGTCGATGACACCATTATTTCTCTTCTGGCTTAAACGAAGACCAAAGAGAGTTCGAACTTCATTCTCATCTGGTTTGTAAGACTGATCCATCTAAGATACAAATTTTAAAAAAGTATTAGATCCAGGGCTGGGGTTGTAGCTCAGAGGTAGAGCGCTTGCCTAGCATGTCTGAGGCACTGGGTTCAATTCTCAAAACCACATATAAATAAATGAATTAAATAAAGGTCTATCAACAAATGTTAATGAAGTTACTATTTTGTATAACTATACAGCAACAATAGAAAAGATCTGGAGAGTAAATAAATAAATAAAAAGAAAAGAAAAAATAATAAAACCAATTATTCCAGTAAGCATTGTTTTTTAGGTTACATTAACGACTGTAGCACAAATATCACATTCTATTTTTCCTTTCTTTCTAAAAATCTATTACAAAACACCTAGCTAACATTTGAATTAGAAGTTACGTTGGAGAAAACAGAACTGGTAGCCTGTGCTTTTGTGTCTGGAAGGGGATCTGTCATTTCCTGTGATCTTCCTCTCTCCAATTCTGAACCCTTTATAAAGGGAGTTGAACTTTGGTATCTGATTCCTGAAACCAATCCCCCAAGGATACTCAGAAACAATGGTACACTTAGCAACTCCCACTGTATAAAGTTGGGATTCTACAGCTTTTCTGATAAGACCTTATGGAAAATTATGAGTTTTAATTTTCATGCACTGATTGCACTAATGCAGAAAAATTCATAAAAGTCAGTAAAGAAAGACCTTAAAAACCAAGTATAAAAACAGATAAAGAAAATGAATAGTCCATTAAAAGAAAGCAAAAATATTTCACATTTAAGAAAATAAATGTGAAGATGGTCACCCCAAACATGAGAAATTAAAACTGCAATGAAATGCCACCTTCATTGATCTATAAAGATGAAAAAGTTTAAAAACACAATGTTTGCAATGTGCTGAGAAAACAGGCACCCTTACCCATGCCCATTAGCACATTAAATTGGTAGCTGAGTGGAGAGCGCACACCTGTAATCCCAGCGGCTCAGAAGGCCGAGGCAGGAGGATCTCAAGTTCAAAGCCAACCTCAGCAACTTAGCAAAGCTCTAAGCAACTTAGTGAGACTCCATCTCAAAATAAAAAATAAAAAGGGCTGGGGATAAGCACCCCTGGTTCAATCCCTGGTACCAATAAAATAAATATATAAATTGACTGTACAACCTCTAAGAGGGGCAGGATCTATCAGAATTATCAATATAGACAGCCTGTGGTTGTCTTATTTCCACTTCTAGGACATTTCCAGTTATTCACTGCACAGAGGTACAGAGGTGACTGGTCAGTGGCTAATAAGTTAAGATGTACAGAATGGGACAAAGTCCCAACTCAGAAACATTTCCTTTTCTGTTTTCTCAGTAGGAAAACAGAAAAGGAAATGCAAGTACTATTATTGGATGAACATGTATATACGATTTCCAGAAAGACAAAAAAGTATTTCTAAAAAAGGAAACAGTAGCAGAAGAAAAGGATAGGGAGATTTTCTCATTAAATAACATACCCTTTGGACAGGAAACCATGTCAAAGTCTTAAAAAGAAAAATTAAATATGAATATAGAGGAAGTTATATCCTTATTTAAACCCCAAAATTAACACAATAAGAAGCTGCAGGATTACGGATAAAGATGCTGCAGTGAAGAGGGATAACGTAGAAGGGTGTCTACATAAAGGAAAGATCAAACATAGGGAAAGAAAAACACAAAAGAATAAATGTTTCGAACCTATTTCACTAACCTGAAGAACACAGTAGTTCCCATTTTTCTTTTTACAAAGTATTTTCAAGGCTTCTTCTTCATATCCTGGGGCAACAATACCATCAGACACCTATAAATACGTTAAATGTTAGTTTCTATAATTAAAAAAAGAATGACTGAAAAATCTAGCAAAAATTATTTGTCTTAAATATTATACCATTTCATATACCATTATACCAAAAATTATGTCTTAAATATTATACCATTTTCAGGTTTCTACCAACAGATTAATGCTGATACTAAATTTTTTAAAAACTTTGTCAGAATACATAGAATTATCTTCTACAACCGACCCTATCTCCTAGCTTTAATTGCAATTTTGTTGTTGTGTTTTCTTCAGTTTTAACTAAGAATATATAATTCTCTTCACAGGGTGGTGCTCTGCACTAGGAGGAGCAGGTTCGAGCCCAGACTCTGTCAGGACCTGACTCAAGAACACTAGGTGAAGCCTGCTTCTCCACAGCAAGATAAACAGACCAGATTCAATCACAGATATAACTTTCCCCCCTTTTCTGTCTCCCCAACACCAATGGCAACTCTGCCTTTCTGGAATGTTTGTTATATATTCAAAGCAATTTATAATATTCTCCCATTATAATCTCTTTTGGATCTATAAAGGTTTACAGTAAGATTCATTATTTCATCAACAACCAAGATGGCCTGGCTCTTCAGAAACAACTTTGACATTAATACTCACTAGAGAACTTAAAAGAAATACATATATAAAGAAAAACTATCAAAACAGTCAAATATCCATTTGAAACATCAACTCACTACGTCTCAAAATTAGCAATATAAGCATTCATGCGCTACATAAAACATGAACATTCTACATGATAAACTTCATTAATTTATAATGGGTACAAATACAAATACTATAGGTTATGGCTTCAATCAACACTATGAACAAACAGTGCTTTATTCAGTTACACACAGATCAAAATACAAGAATGTCCACTTACTTCTCTGGAGATAATTTTTGCAGTTGGGACATCACAAACATCAGATAATGCAACAAAATCACCGAAAGAAGACATCCTATCAGCCCCTATAAATAAAAATTAAAATAAGGTATTCATCATAAAGTATACTTGTGGAGAAAATGACATTTAAAAATGCCTATGTGATCATATAAAAACATTATTCTTAAATTAACCTTATTGTTTACATAAGACAAGTAACAGATCCATCAATGTCATTTAAGTGAAGCATCAGCTTGCATTCATCAATTTTACCTTCTAGAATGGCATTTAACAATTTTTTTTCTGTGAAGGGCCAGAGAGTAAACATTCTTTAAGCTTTGCATTCATGTGGTCTCTATAGCAACTGCTCAGATCTGCAGCTGGAGTTCAGAATCAATAAAAATACATTAAAAAGGCATGCGGCCTGGATCCAATCAAACTTATTTACAAATAAAGGAGACACGCAGGATTCAGTCCAAAGGCTATCACTTGCTGACTCTGCTATACATGGTATAAACTACCATAGGTTCCAATAATCTTTTATAAAATTACAATAAAATCCACATGTTAATAAACTCAAGAATTAGATATTTCTGAAATATATAAAACAACATAATTGTATAAAGTAACATACAGTTTTACCATATAATAATCAAAATGCATTCAATGTTTAATGTGAAATTATATGTACCAAATTCCATTTATTACATTAAAATCTAACATGATTTTATAAACATATTCCGAGGCACTCCTACTCATTCTCAAGTATTAATAAAAACAAATTTAAGTTGAAATTTTATACTGAAACAAAGGATATTGCTATTTTATTCTGTTTAGGATAAAATATTGCTTTTTCTCCCCCAAAGACAAAAAACCCATCAGTCTCACCTCTTGCTCTTGCATATGCAGTTGATATGGGTGTAAGGGTCTCGTAAAGGTCATAGACCATGCAGACTTTGGCCTCATCTTCACTGAGTGGAATTCCAACTGCAGCTCCTAGGAGAGAAAACCACAAATCATCAACAAACCTAAAGCCTCGAGCTGCTACCAATCGCTCCTAAATCAAGACTTTTTAAAACATCTAGTCTATGCAGCACATTTTCTATCACCTGTGCCAAACAAAACTCTATTTATCTAGAGAATTAAACAAAAATAATTGTTGGGGGAGTCAGAGCAGCAGGAGGGTGGGGTTGGGGGGTAAATCTCCTTTTCAGCCTCTGCAAACAGTCACTGAAACTTGACAACACCCAGTGTGTAGGAAGTTGGGTTACTTCCTTACTGACTGTTTGCTTGGTATCACACACCATTTATTTCTTCCTTGTCCATACAGCTTTAGCAAGTAATTATTACTAAATAATTATGCGTTGCAGTGTCAGCAAAGCTGGTGATGTGTAAGTGTGTGTATACATATATATATATTTCTTTTTATATATATATATTTTTTTGGGGGGGGGGGGATATTAGGGATGGAACTGAGGGGCACACCGCCAATGAGCCACATCTCCAGCCCTATTTTTTGTATTTTATTTAGGGACAGGGTCTCACTGAGTTGCTTAGTGCCTCACTTTTGCTGAAGCTGATTTTGAATTTTGCAATCCTCCATACTCAGCCTCCTGAGCCACTGAGATTACAGGCATGTGCCACCACAGCCGGCCATATATATGTATGTTCTTAATTCTACAACACACACACACACATATATATAAACACATGCACAGTAGAATATGTGTGTGTGTATACACACATACATCACATATATTGGAATGAGGACTCAAAGATATCTCATACAATGGCAGTACAAAGTTGTGGTACAGGCCTGTAATCCCAGCAATTCGGGAGGCTGAGACAGGAGGATTCCAAGTTCCAGGTCAGCCTCAGCATCTCAGTGAGACCCTGTCTCAAAATAAAATGTCAAAAAAAGGGCTGGAGATGTAGCTCAGAGGTAGAGTGCCCCTGGATTCAATCCCCAGTATTGGGGGGAAAAGAAAAGTTACAGATGAAGTGTCATAAGAACAACTTCTTTATTAAGATTCAGTTTTAAACATGGCAAAATACTTATTTTGGTTGGTAAAATCACGTTTATAATGCCAAAAGGCCTGATTTTCCTATCTCAGTATACTGTAAATTATTATTTGCTACCATACTTTATGATATTAATATATTGACACTATTATCAATAGACTCACCAAAGGCTTCACAGAACACCTATATTCACATTAAAGCTTGTCAAGTATACAAAGGAATTTTAAAAGAAACACACTGTGAGCAGCTCCAGAGCACTCAGGAACACAGCGCTTTACCTGCTGGGCTGACGTGCTTGAAAGAGGCCGCGGCTGGAGTGCCTAAAGCCTCCCTCAGCTCCTTCACCAGCTGCCAGGCATTCAAAGCATCACACAGGTTGATGAATCCAGGCGCTCCATTGAGAACTGTACACAAACGCACACTTCATAGTTCTTAAAGTAAAACTTGTCAAGTCTACAGAAATGTCTCAGGTAAAGTACAATGAAGAGGCAAACAGACACCAACATACAGGAACTTGACAAAGAAAAACAAAGCAGCTGAGCCTGAGTTCATATTTTAAAACACCAGATTCAGTCAGATTAGTAATCAACCAATAAAAGGGCTTCAGGAACAGAACTGGAGGAATCAGGACAAGCCTGGAAATCAGTCAGGGATCCACACAGATTCAGAACTAAGATAACTGTTGTAATTAGAGTACACATTGACAGTTTTACAATTTTTCAATTGAAAAAATTATATTACAAGCTAAAGCAAGAGCTGAGGGTGGAAGAAAAGGAGAGGGAAGACAATGCATGGTGGTGTTTTCTTCTTTCGCAGCAGATGCAGTAGATGGCCCAAGCGAAATCCCAGGTATGGGAAGCCTGCAACTCAGAGTCTGGCGTTATAACTATTTTATCTTTGGCATGAGCTAGTATGTCTCATGAATAAACATAAGATGTGCATATAAGCAAATAGTGAGCCAGCACTAACTAAAAACAAAGTTGCATGATTTCATTTCCCTCATGTAGAGTTTTTTAAAAAGTAAAAACCTTGCAAAATGTCTGGCACCCACCGACCACAACACTAGTGGCTGCTCGGGCACTTGGGATGCATCAGTGAATAAGGGAGCTCTTCCCACCCCTTCCCCACATCACTGTCCTCATGAAGTTTCCAGGGAGGCAAATGAACTTAAGCAAAAAAGGAAACAAGCTCGTGTACCATGAAAAGACATGGATGAACCTTAAATGCCCGTGGCTTAGTGTGATATTAGGGACTGAACCCAAGGGTCCTCTGCCACTGAGCTACATCCTCAGAACTTTGGAGACTGGGTCTTGTAAGTAGCTAAGGTTGGCCTTGAAGTTGCCATCCTCCTGCCTCAGCCTCATGAGTAGCTGACATTTCAGGTGTGCACCACCTGTATTTTATCTCAGATACTTCCTCCTCATAATTTATATTCCTCATTTAGGTTCTGAGGCAAAAAAAAAAAATCTCCATGTACTTTTAGTTCTAGTACTTTCTGTTGTCAAAAGCATTGTCTCGTACTATATTAAAGTCTTGATTTACTGCTGCTCATTTTAATGTGTGTGGGGGTGTGAATGTCTTTTTTCTTCTTAAGTTTTATAGTGAATATGGCAGAAGTGGCCCTGGGCACATAAACAATGATTTACTGTAAGAGACTCACTGAGTTTCTCCTAAACATATGCTTATCTTCACAACAGAGGGGCATTCTGCTTTATCACATGGCAGGAATGTTTTCTGACAATCATTTAATTATAGGTATATGCTTGTTTATGTGTCTGGAAACAAAACTGAAGCAAGAGTGAAGATGGAATTGAGTGTGTAATTGTAATGACTGGTTTCTTATGACTAGAAATGAGATAATTTCTATTTGCTTCAGCTATTTAATAGATTCAGAATTTCTCTGCAGAACTTTCTGTCTGACCAATTATTAGTGTCTTTAAACATTTGATATTTGGAGAGTAACTGGTACTCAACTCTTGAGATGTTTCAGAAACCAAGTTTTCTCCCACTCATGACATAGCCGAGCTGTTTATGAAGCAAGGGAGATGGGGAGCTATACACAGGGTGTCTCACTTTGTTTTGAATTGCTGTATCTCTTATGAAATATTTTACTTTTACAATTCATTATCGTCTAGTTTGTTTCTTCTATGTCTCTCCCCTAAGTTCCCAAAGTACTACATATATACACAATATAAATATACACATATAATATATAAATATATTTATATTATATATTTATAACATATTTGTATATTTATCTTATATTTTATAACATTTATATACATATTTATTATGTTATATATACATATAAACAAACATATTAATTTGAGCAGAGAGGGGTAGGGGAGACTTTTTTTTAAAGTACTTTTTAGGAGGGGTGGGGGGTTGCTGAGGAAGTAGATGCGGGCAGGTGCCTGAGGAGGGAAAGCTGAGAAGGGTTTCAAGCAGGTGTAACATTTTTAAAAGATGCTCTGTTGTAAAACCAAGAGGACCTATAGAGAAAGCAGAGATTAGTTAAGACAGTCGTGTCTGGGGGACTTCATGGGGTGACTGGGACGTGAGCAGCATCAGACATGAAATGTACATGAGGCAGAATAAAGACAGATCTTGAAAGAATGTGAAGGGTAAGGAGAAGAACCTTTTAAGTTAACAGACACCTTATCCTGCTCCCCTCCACCTCTCCCCAAGCTGTTGGCACCAAAGGAAGCTGACAGGAAGGCCTGCTTCTTCCCTTCCTCCTGGACTCACCCTTGTTAGTGAGCAAGGCTGCCTTTGCTCTGCCAGTACTTGGCCTCCAAGGCTGCCACACCTGTAATGCTCTCCTCTGCCAGTTCCCCACTCTCCCTTCCCAAGGAGGACATGTTCCAACAGCCCACCTCAGGGACAAATACTGAAAACCCTTTCTTCACTTTAGAAATCAAGGAAATTCTAATTTGTTTGAAGAATTACCTATCATCCTTATTTCCTAACATCAACTTGTGGTTTCACCCACTTCAAATGGGCTTCTAAAGCTATCATCCAGGGAAACTGCTTTTTGAATCATTCCCCAAACAGGCCTTCTTCCCTTCTTCTTCTTCTTCTTTTTTTTTTGGTACTGGGGATTGAACCCAGGGGCACTCCACCACTGAGCCACATCCCCAGCCCTATTTTGTATTTTATTTAGAGACAGGGTCTCACTGAGTTGCTTAGGGCCTCGCTAAGTTGCTGAGGCTGGCTTTGAACTCGCGATCCTCCTGCCTCAGCCTCCCAAGTGCTGGGATTACAGGCGTGCGCCACCGCCCCGGCTCCCGGCCTTCTTCCATTCTAAAGCATCCCAACTCATCAAAACGTGCAGGTTTTCCTCTGCTGGTCCCTCCACTGCTTTACCACCAAGTGGAGAAGCACCCCAAGACTTGGTCTTGATCCTCCTCTGTGAAATCCAGGCATCCCATCCTACCCCACATCTTCACAAATATCCACACACTTAAGACATTCCAATCTGCATCTCCAACTTGACCTATCCACCACCCCAGATTTCCTCAACATTTCACAAGTCCACTGGTATTTCAATTTTGGATTGTTGTAAGACATATTATGTAATTTATCTTATCTTCTAAATGTGATTCCCATCAGACATAATGCAGAGAAAGACATACAAGTATCCAGACACAGCACACTCACACAACACCAGGCTTTACCTGTGATGGGAAGCCGGGGCTTCAGTGTATAGAGCTGGGCAGGAGTCTGATGAGGGTTCATTCCATACCTCAAGGGCATCTGAGATATTCCTTTACTGTACTGCTTCCTGAAGTAATCTGAAATTGCTTCATCATATTGTGCTGTGTGAGTGAATGCCTACAAAACGTGTAAGCTTTGTGAGACTCTAGCAGCAGGGATAAGATATAGTTTTAGGTACAAGGCAAGCTATATACCTTGGTCCTGTGCAGCACACAAACACAAGACACAAACACTGAATAACTAAACAAATGATCCCTTTCTATTGTTTTTCCATGTTTTTGGTAGTATATTTCATTTTTAACAAAAGGATAGCATTTCCAAACAAAGCCGTGTTAGCAAGAACTGAATACCATTTGGTTTGGCAAACACTGCACTAGATGAACATCACTTTTTATTTTTTGGTATCAGAGATTGAACCCAAGGGGTCTTAATCACTGAGTCACATCCTTAGCCCTGTTTATTCTGAGATAGGGTCTCACTAAATTGCTTAGGGCCTTGCTAAATTATAGAGGCTAGCCTGAAACTTGCAATTGATCCTCCTGCCTGAGCCTCCCAAGTCACTGGGATCACAGGCTTGTATCACCACACCTGGCTTAGATGTCACTTTAGAGTATTATAAAAGCACGCCCCCACCTTCAGGGCCAACTGGCGCCTTGTCTCCAAGGAGGTGTCCTTACTATCAGAGCTCTGCATCTCTGTGGACACTGGCACGTAGTCCTCTGGTTCACATACAACTGTCACTCGGGCATGGTTTTTGGCTGCAGCTCTTAGTAAGGTCACTCCACCTTTCAAGAAACATTATTTTAGCATTTCCACATCAGCTGATGAACGTTTTTCAAATACAGTCATTGTACACAAAGTTCTCTTTCATTCTTGACTTACAAAGAAAAACAAATAAGAAAAAAAAAATACCCAGATAAATCTCCATACCACAAATAGCTAATAAAACAGATGAATTATAATTATCTCAGAACATAATCCTGGAGAGTAACTATCTTTGTTTCATTAATAATTAAAATTAAAAGAAAATCTCATTAAAATTCAAAAAAATCCCCTCCTTCATCAGTCCTCAAAATGGTTTTTCTAACTTACCAATATCAATTTGCTCAACAGCCTCCTCAACAGTTACATCTGGAGAAGCCACTGTCTTCACAAAGGGATACAGATTGCAGGCAACGACTCTGGAAAGGACAGGATGTGAGTGACATTGAAGACTCAACTTATGTGGTGTATAGCTATCTAGGAAAAAATAAGTCAGTACTAAAATGTGACCAAAAACCAGAAATATCCAAAATATAAATGGTGAACCTGACATTCAGAACTCTAAAAAGTTGTGCTAAAAGGACTGCTTGTCCTGGAGCTGTGGAGTGCAGATGATCTAGTCAGCTGGAGCTCTGATCTGGTTACACATTGGTCCCTGATTGGGGAACCTCATCAGGCTATCATAAACTTGAAATACTTCCACAGAAATGAAAAATACCAAATTACAAATAACATCCTCATTTTACACTGTAATCACTTTTATCTAGGATGTTTAGATTCTTTTACCAAAGAATCTAACTGTGCACAAGGATGGAAAACAAGGGAGCATTCTAAAGGTGGAATATCTACTTGTTTTGCCTTCACAGAAGTCATAAAAATGATGTTAACAGGAAGGCCAAAAGAACAATTTAAAATACAGAACTAATTTAAAAATTAATGAAGTGGACTTCCACTCCCAGGACTGCAACTTCCTGTGGGCAGGCTCCTGAGCCAAACAAGTCTTAAGTGGTGAAAACAAATTAATACCCCCAGGAAAACAGGAGAGAGAAACTCCCAGTTCGTTCTAATAAGTCTACTCCCTGATACCAAAACCAGATAAACATGTCACAAAAAAACTAACGGCTACTATTTCTTATATATGTTGACACAAAATTCCTCAAAAAAATGTCCTAACAAACTGAATCGAGAAAAACAGAAAAAGAATTACATATTATGACAAGTTGAATTTAATCCCAGTAACGTGGACTTGGTCTAAAAGTATCAAAACAAAAACAAACACAAAAACACAACAGTTAATGTGATGTCAACAGAATAAAGGACAAAAAAAATCTAATCATCTCAAAAGATGCACAAAAAAGCAACTGACAAGCCAGTGATGCACGCCTGTAATCCCAGAGGCCTGGGAGTCTGAGGCAGGAGAATTGGGAGTTCAAAGCCAGCCTGAGCAACTTAGCCAGACCCTTCTCAAAATACAATGGGGATGTAGCTCAGTGGTAAAGTGTTCCTGAGCTCAATTCCCAGTACTAAAAAAAAAAAAAACAGAAAAGAAAATCCAATCTTACCACTGATATTTAACATTGTGCTGGAGGATTCTGACAGAGAAACCCACAAAGAAATAAAAAGCATCATGAGGATTAGAAAAAAAGAAGTGAAGTTATCTCCACACACAGGTGACATGATGATATATACATATAGAAAATCCCAAGGAACTCACAAGAAAACCTACTAGCAACAATAAAAAAAAAATTCATGAAGGCTGCAGGATATATGATCAATATGCAAAATGCAACTGTACACATTAGCAAGGACCAATCAGAAACTAAGATCAAGAAAA
>JAJEJO010004670.1:348105-379574 GCA_020662805.1 Glaucomys volans
TCTCAGTTACCTGCCTTTTTCTATCTCATTAAAGATGTCGCTTGTGGTAAAGTGTCACTGGATTCAATCCCCAGTATCAGGAAAAAAGAAAAAAAATTATTGACAGGGCATCTGTAGTCAGAGGAGGAGACAGGATGGTTGAAAGAAATGCATAAAATAAAGCAGAGAACAGCGTCAGGACAGAAGGGAGCTACAATTTTAAGTAGGCGTGCTGGAGAATTTCTTGTTAATAACATACTTTTGAGTAAGAGCTGATCATTGAGGGGAGTGGGGAAAGGTGGCAAGCCAGGAGGGTGTTTGGAAGAGAATGTTCCAGCAGAGAATACCAAGAGCACATCCCCGCTTAGTATGGCTAATGCAGTCTAGCCGCCTCAGAGAGCAAGACTAAGAAGTGACTGCTGGCAGCAGGATTGGACTAGGTTAAGGGCCAGTTGCAATGACTGGCTCTTGCTCTGAATGAGAAAGGAAGCCTTTGGAGAACCTAAGCACTCCCCAATCCCAACCCATCCCTGGAGCTGAGGATTGACCCTGGGGCCTTGTGCATCTGAGGCTAATGTTCTACTGCTGAGCTATATCCTAAGCCCTTTTTATTTTGAGACTAAATTGCCCAGCCTCCTAGGGAGTAGCTGGGATTGTAGATGTGTGTCACCATCCCTAGCTCTGCAGAGAACTTTGAGCAGGAGTGACATCTAATTTGCTTTCACAGGCTCACTCCCATGGCATGAGAGCAAAGGTGGAAGCAAGGAGATGTCAAAGGAGGCTGTTGCAGTGATCTAGAACCCAGACACTAGGTGAAAGATAAGTGTGGCATAGCCCAGAGCAGCAGCAGCAGAAGTCATGAGAGGTAAACAAATTCTGGATCTCTTTCGAAGGGAGAGCCAACAAGATGTACTGATAAATTGGAAGTGAAGTGTGAGAGGAAGAGAGGAAGCAAAGATGACTGCTTGCAAAACTAGAAGAATAGAGTTGAGAGCAGCTAAAATTGGGATGAACACACATGTAGTAGTCATGGAAAAGGGTAGAACATTTGATGCCTATTAGTCTGTGTGTCGAATGCAGTAAAAAATGAATTATGAGGAGAACTGAGAGCGATCATTAGATGTTGGGTTGCCCTTTCAAGGATTTAGGAAAGTGGTAAGGACAAGGGTCTAGTTGGAATGGGAGAGAAGGAGTGAAGGAATAAGAGATGCGGAATCAAGATACTTCAGAGTTTGCTGTGAAACAGGACTTGTCAACCTCAGCTCTATTGACATTTTGGAACCGATTATTCTTTTTTGTGGACCCTGACATGCATCATGACATGTTTAGCGGAACTAAACAGGGTTTCAGTTCAGCATGAGGTGCACACCTGTAATCCCAGCAGCCCCATAGGCTGAGGCAAGAGGGTTGCAAGTTCGAGGCCAGCTTCAGCAACTTAGCAAGATCTTGTCTCAAAGTAAAAAAAATAAAAAGGGCTGGGGGGGGGGTAGGACTGGGGAAGAGCACCCCTGTGTTCAATCCCAGTACCAACAAAGCCAACCAACCAACCAGGGCTTCTACCCACTAGATGTCAGTAGCATCTCTTCTCCATTTGTGACAACCAGAAATCTCTCCAGACATTGCCAAATGTCCCCTGGGGAGCAAAATGTTCCCCAGTTGACCACTTCTTCAAAAGGAGCAGAGTGACATAGGATGGTAGCCATTGGTAGGAGGGGGCCCAGAGAGGTTACTAATGGTTTGTTTTATTTTAATTCGGTACAATAAAAAAATCATATTAGTATGTGGATGAGACTGATTCAAGAAGAGGAACCCTAACAATAAAGAGAGAATAAAGTTTTATGATAGAGGAACCTTTCTAGGCAGAGTGGGTGGGGTGGGGCAAACTTCTTGAAGGAAGTTATTTTTGAACTGGTATCTTTCAAAACTGTATTCCTTGGAGCAATATGTGGGAGTGAAGAGACTATTTCAGGAATTGAAATCAATATGTGCAAAGGCCAAAAGGAAGAATATGGTGAATGGGAGAGCTAGGAGCAGCTTGCTGCGTATCCCAAGTGTAGAAAGTGAGAGAAGGGATGTAACTAGGGTATTAGAACAAGGCTATTCAAATAGGGCCCTGAGGGGGTTAGTCTTAATTCTAAGAGCGTGGTAAGCCACAAAGGAGTTCCAGTACGTGATTAACAACAGATTTGCTTTAAAAACAAAGTGAAAAAAAAAAAAATCCTTTCTGTGCTTGGAAGGAAGCAGAGGGGATGTAGGAAAGGATTGCCAGAGAAATGATGGTAGCTGGCATTAGGGCATTGATCATAGTGCTGGAGAAAGTGGAAGGATTCCAGTCAATGTTTCCGAAGTAGAATCTTAGAGGATGAGTGAATGATAGAATGTGGTGGGTGTGGGAGAAGGAAGAATAGCCAACCCCACTTTTTTGAGTAACCGCCATTCATGGAGATAGGAGCAGGTGAGAGAGCTCCCCTTGGGCACTTTAAGTCAGAGGTGTCTGTGAAACTTGTTAGGGGAGATGACTCAGAAGTCATCCCTGGTTTATAATTTTGTCCTCTCATGTCATCAGTGGTAGCAGAATCTCTGATTTCGATGACATGGGCAAGGGGTTTCCAGAGTGACAAGGAAGTTTGAGGCTATGTGCCCAAGACGAAATAGCTCAGGATACCATGAACGCCAATGACAGAGGGTAAAAATGCAGGCAAATATTTTTAGAATTGTTTGGAGGCAAGACCACAACCAAAAAGTGACCATTGTAGTTAGTAATGGTGACATTGTCAAGGTCAGTGGTGGCACTGGTAGCACCAGCCTGAGTGGAGGGCTAGCAGCAGAAGCCAGACTAGAGGAAGATTTCCAGGCAGTCTTCAGACTCATCTGCAGTTGTTGGTGACGATGTGGAACTGTCCTTTTAAAGAAGGCAGATGGATGGCTCTATTCATTCAGGGTTAGGGTTCTGCATGAGACTGCAGAGAAAAAAGAGCCAGGGTTTCAGGATTTTGGCATGTGGGATTGACTTGATGGGCCACGAAAACTAAGCAGGATAGGGAGGAAGTAAAGGCAAGAGGGAAGGTGTCAGCCTTGAGGATGAGGAATAATCACGAACTACGGCACAGTGGGAGGATGGGCGGTGTTGTGGAGAATGAGATTTTTAGGGGTAGAACAGTCTGGGTGCTGAGAATATTCAGGGTCTGATCACAGGAGTGGGAAGCTGAGGTGGAGTGCTAGCTATGAGTGTGCCCGGGACACTGCCACATGGGTGTGCCTGGGACACTGCCACAGCGCATTTCCTGCCCTGGGGTACTTGTTCACAGGACCAAGTTCTACTTTCCAATGGGTTCTTATTTGAACAATCAATTACATGGCTCAAATGGAGTTTTTGTTGATAATAATAATTTCATGAATAAAATATAACTCGGTATGGAATACTAATTCTAGGAATACATGAAGTAGGAATTTCTCAAAGGCACTTCTAATATATTATGTTCAGATATTGGTATCAAATTTAAGATTTTGAAATATGCTTTTCATTTTGGTATTACTTTAGTTCCCCTAGAGAAAGAACTTAAAGTCAAATTATCAGTATTTTATGCACTTCACTATAATACTGGATTAATTTTATTATTATTATGTTGGATGTTGGTGTCGGGGATTGAATCCAGGGTCTCCTGCATTCAAGGACACTTGATCATTGAAGCTTCACCTACTGTGTTGTGCCTGTATGATGTGCATTCTGGACAAAGACTTCTTCTCTCCCTTTTTTTTTTTTTGGTACTAGGGATTAATGCCAGGGTGCCTTACCGCTGAGTCACATCCCCAGCCCTTTTTAATTTTTATTTTGAGGCAGGGTCTTGCTAAGTTGCTTAGGTCCTTGCTAAATCGCTGAGACTGGCCGTGCACTCTTGATCCTCCTGCCTCAGCCTCACTTGGTTTACAAGTGTAGGCCACCACATCCAGCCTGGCAAAAAGTCTTTAACTTTGCCTTTTAATCTGAAGTTCTTTTTTCCAGCCATGCAACAAGTAGGCCAGTCATTGTCTGGGATTGGGACCCCACTTTTTCCTTTGTCACTCTCCCTGTTTATTCTTCCCAGATATGAACTGCCTGGATTTTCAAGTATTTGCTAATGCCTACATCTCTCTGCCAGCCCCACTGAACTGTTGAGATCTTCTACCACTTATCTTAGATCACTTGTGTCAACCCTTTGTCATAGGTGTGTTTAGAGTTCACTGCTTAAGTCTAGCTTCTATCATGTTGCACGCTTTACTGAACAGCCACTGTCAGTGCTAATGGTCGGTACTTCTCCCTCAGGACCTGGACTCCTGATACCTGTGTTTCTACAAATAAAATACCACAGCGGATTGATCCCAACATAAGCAAACAGTTCTTATGCTATCTTTCCATCTAAAGGCTCTTAGACCCAAATTCTTAAGACAGTGTGTTAGCTTTCATGGAGGTTTCTCTGAAGTCAGAGGATTTATTAAGCTAAGTATGGTGACATGCACCTGTAATCCTCACTACTCAGGATGAGTAGGAATTTGCAAATTCAGAGAAAGCACTGAATTGCAGAAGAAATTCTGTCCATGATGGTTGGAATGCAGAATAAGTAGCTGGTGAACAACCCAAGCCATTTTGTCATGCCTGTGTTTCCTTGTTGGTTGGCTGAAAAATCAAAAAACCCACAAGATTAACATGAGCCATCTGGAGGATATGCTCCTTTATGGAGACTATGATGACTGAAAAATGACCTTCATTGTTACAGTAAGATGCATTCACTGGGTGGAGATTTGGGATGCTAATGAGATGTGATGCGATGTAACAGGGTAGCATGATTTCAACATGGGAAGGCAGTGAGCAAGCATGGAGAAAACTGTCATGAAACTGCATAACCCTGCCCAGCCCCTTAGCAGCTCCATAAAAGTTAAAACCACACACCAAACTGGGTGACTCACCATCTCAGATCACCAGCACTCCCATCTTAGGCTGTGTATTGCCCCTTTACACTAATCTCTGGCTGTTACTCATGTATCTGGTATATCCTTACATTTCTTTATGCAACATAGTCAAGAACATGGAAGTTCCAAGGAATGGTCCCCCTGTGCTATTGGAGACTGACTTCCTTGGACCCTTGTGTGATGACAGGGAGGCTGAAGCAGGAGGTTTAAAAGTTCAAGGCCAGCCTGGATAACGGAGTGAGACCCTGTCTCAAAATATAAACAAACAAACAAACAAACAAACAGGTCTGGGGATGCACCTTAGTGGTAGAGCACTTACTTATCATGTGCAAGGCCCTGGGTTCAGTCTCCTCATAACAAAAATAAACAAACAAACAAACAAATAAATAAACATTAAAAAAAAGTTATTGAGCCCTATGGAAACTAGCAAGAAAGGGATCAAGTCCTGGGGTAAGTTCTGCCACAACGCTGTTAGACAGCAGTTGGAAAAAATGTCCACCAGTCCTAACAGCCAAGAGCATTTTTATAATGAAAGTTTCAGGAAAGAAAGCATAAATTGTTTACACTGAAGTTGGGGGTGGGAAAGCTTGAGGTGGGAAGGGTTTTGGATAGGAAGGCAGCCCATAAGGAGACTTGTTCCTTCTGGATTTGTTGGGGTTAGTAGTTTGGAAATTTATATGTAAATGGATGACAGTAGCATCTGGAGGTCAGTCAGCAAGGGGGTTTTAAATAGAATTTTAACATATATTCAGAAATCTCAGTCTTTTTTTGATTTTGCCAGTACCTATTAACTGATTAATTTTCCTATCTCTTCCCCACATCCATCCTCCTGCCATTGTAATTAAATTTAGGACATCTTAGAATTTTCCCTTTATCAAGGCATCTTTTGATATGTGTGTATATACATAAAAATATATATATATATAAATTTTTTACATATACACATATATCTATATAAAATTTATTCTATGTTTTTTGGAAGGCAATACTGGGGATGGAACCCAGGGGCACATCACCCCAGTCCTTTTTATTTTTTATTTGAGACAGCATCTTGCTAAGTTCCTGAGGGTCTCCTAAGTTGCTGAGGTTGGCCTTGAGCTTTCGAACCTTCTGCCTTGGACTCTGGAGACAAGTGTGGGCCACCCCACTGGCTATTTGCTGGTGCTTGATCATTCCATCCCTGCATGGTAGATTGATTCTTTTCTCTCCTTGGGTCCTTGATCTTACTTTAACTACAACACCTGTGTTATTGTACTGCACTCATTTTCCTATAAAGCTATCTACCCTATTATATTGAATTCTTATTATGGGCAGGAAATATGTTTTATTTTTCTTTACTTGAAAGCCTAATATAATAACTAGTAGATAACTTACACTAACTGTAGAGGATTATGAGATCTGTATCTACTACTTTCTACTCCCCGTCTCTGTCACTGCAAATTCCTGGACACTATCATTCATTCAGAGAGAAGCTGACACTGGTTAACAGTCTATTTCTCTGATTCAGTTTCTCTGATTTTCTTGGTGAAATCAGTTTCCCCATTAATGACATGTTCAGTACCCCGGCTTTTTAGTACTTTGCTTTCCAGAATGAAAATGACACTAAAAACTTTACCAATTTATGCGTCTAATATCTCAAAATTGTCCTTGAGAAATTCTAACTGGAATTTTATGGCTCTGTTAGCTCAGCTACTGAGGAGGCTGAAGCAAGAGGTTTGAAAGTTTGAGGCCAGCCTGGGTAACTTAGTGAGACACTATCTCTTAAAAAAAAATGGGGATATAGTTCAGAAGCAGAGTAGCTTGCCTATTATTCCTGAGGCCCTAGGTTTCACTCGTAGTACCACCAAAACAAACAAACAATAAAAGTAAAACTGTGTTGCTTTTCACATTTCAGCCATCATCAGAAATGGGCCAACATGAACTATAATTTACTGTCTGAACTGGGACAACTATGACAATCTATAACTTCCAAATGGATTGTTTATTCCATTCATATTTCATGGGTTCTTCTGATATATTTAAATTCATGTCTACTATTCTTCTGTTTTTTGTAAGTTTCATGTCTTTCTCCTTCTTTTGTACAGAGGGTCTATTTTCTAGGAAACTCTTCCTATTTCTTAGAAAAGAGGTCAAGGAAGGAGCAATTCCTTTCCTGCTGTTGGGCGTGACTCTAGCAAGTGTGGCAGTCATCCTTTAGCTCTGAGAGAATCACCTGAGGCTAAAGAATGATGAGAGGAGCCCAGGGCTTTGATGCCATCAGGAGGTCTCTGAATTAATCTAGTCCTGGGGTACCGTGCCTTCAGTTATCAGGGTCACTGATGCTTAAGGCAGCTGATCTGGAATCTTGCACACAAATTGTTTAAAACACTCTAAAAGACCTAAAAGTAAATAAATGCAATCGTTTCAGAAAGAGACTAGCAAAGGACGGGATGGACCTGCACCTAATACAGGGTGTTGTTGACCATTAACTGTTGGAGCCTGTACTGTGTCATGGTAGCCACTCGTCACATGTGATTATTGAGCCCTTGAATTTTGGCTAGTCTGAAATGAGAAGTTCTGTGAGGTAAAATAGACACCAGGTTTTTGTTGGTTTATATATTTGTTCATTTTTGTCAATACTGGGAAATGAACCCAAAGCCTCGCCCATGTTGGGCAAGCATTCTCCTCTGAGCTACATCCCTGCTTTGTACTTTTTATTTTGCTGAATTGTCAAGGCTGACCTCAAACCTGCAATCCTCCTGCCTCATCCTCCTGAGTTGCTGGGATTGCAGGCATGCGTCACCATATCCAGCTATGGGCATCTTTTCAAGAACAGGGAGTTGTACAACTAGTTAGAACAAATAGAATTTAAAAATTTTAAAACAAGAAGAGGGAGGGACACCAGGGACGCAGGCAGATCAAAGGCCACGTAAGGACACAGTAAGAAGGCATCCACCTGCAAGCCAAGGCAAGAGAAGTCTGAAGAGCCCAACCTGCCAACACCTTGACCTTGGACTTCTATTCTCTAAAACTGTGAGAAAGTAATTTTCTTATTTCAGGCACCTCGTATGTGGGATTTTGTTACAGTGGCCCTTGTAAAACTCTGGTAAAACTACAGCTGACATAGACACTCCTTGCATTTCTATGTCTATCTCTGAGGAATGTCTATCTCTGAGGATGGCTGAAAAGTGATTAGCATGCACCAGTATGATTTTTCTTAGATTTACTCACCAATAGGTCCACTTACAAAATAAAATAATTGAATATATAGGTTTATTTTTAACATGTACTCTGTGACTGAATACCAGGAAAAGTGAATTTCCATACTCAAGTATTTAAAAAAAAACCTTATCAGCATTAATTTTAAAATAAATGATTTATAAGTATTTATATTAATTTCTTATAACTTCATCCAACCAAATTATACTAATTTCTAGCAATGTATATATGCCTATTACAAATGTTTAGCTGTTCTAATGCCCGTGTTCGCATTATAAATACAGAGCTGACAATAATATATCATTTACTACTTGCTGCACACTATTCTCTATACTTTACATGAACTCATCTAATCGATGTACTTTCTCAAAATTTATTCATAAAAATTCAAATCTATAATAATGCATCATAGTTTCAAAACTTGAAACCAATATCCTAAGCATTTGGAGAGAGAAGTTCAGTCTGAGAGGTTAAGCTAAGCTCTTCAATCTAATCTTTGGAAAAGTTCCCTATAAAAATCAATAGCAAAAGAAAAATATTTTTGATCACCTGGAACAATAAGAGCATAATAAAATACTTGGGTGTTTTTCTTGCAGCAAAAAGCATGTCATCCTTTACAAGTAGAAAAAAGACTCCATATGGTCATTTATAAGATGAAACGCAATTGTCATCTGTCTTGTCTCCTTTTCCCCTGAAGAATATAATTGAGGATTAAGATTAACTATCAGATCCAAGAGACCATACTGCATGTGTTGGTTATTGAACCTGGATGTCAAAAGACCTTTCAAGCAGAAGCATGCTTTGGGAATAGCATCAGTCTAATTTATTATCACATTTTATCATTAAATATAAAGGGATATCAAATCTAAATAAATATATATATATATATTTGCAAATATAGCTAGATGTCTTTTTTGCTACATCTGTCAACCCTGTAGGAATGTTGAGGTTTAAAGGGATAACACAGCCAGAGAATTTAAACTGAATATAAATGTACCTTGTAAAGTGGAGTCTTCAAGATCCCCACTGTCAGGTGGGAGGTCAGACCCAGGAAGCAAGGTTTGGGGCTTGGCAGGTAGAAGAAGATGCAAGATGCAGTTAGGATGGAGGACATGCTTTATTCAGAGGTGACAGCAACCTTCAGTCTTCAGCCTGTTTTAGCCCTGAGCCAGTTCCATTTAGCCTCCAGTCATTTCTATTTGGACACCTGAGTCCTTTCCATGGACCTTTTCTATATGCAGTCCAGACAAAGAAGGCACCTCGCGTGCGGGATGTTGTTACAGGTTACACCAGTGGGCTCTGGCTCACAAGCAAGCGTTAATGCCTCTGAGTACACATGCTGAATCAGTGTTTATGACCTTGACTATGCACTAGCCGTAACATACCTGATTCATGACCTTGACTACATACTGAAAACAAAACAGAGCCTGCCAGAGGCTCCGGCAGGGGAGCCTAACAAATATTTTTAAGTTCAAATTTTGTGAAACTTCGACTCTTTAATGCTGGGTTTCAAATCAATGTTTAAGAATGTGTCTATTTGTTTCAATTTTTTTGTGTTGACTCAGCATGGATATGAATAGCAGGAGAGTTCAGGCCCTTAAGTATTGTAATAAAGAATCAGCATACTCTTTTTTTTAACTTTAACATACTTTTTGTCCTCAGACAAAAACTTTGTGTTGACCCAAAGTGAAAGGAATCTTGAAGAATTACATTGAATTTATATTTTATCTTTATTTTCATGGATAATGCAAGCTAGACAGGGGCCAGTGTACCTGCAGTTAATAGAGCCTAAATGTGAGCTGGCCCAGTGCTCACTCGTAGGGCTGCCCCTCCTCACCAGAACTTCATGCTTGCAGAGATGTTAAGGGGAAGAGATGAGAATGGATGAAAGGCGGGCATTCAGGACTCTGGACTTCACAGCAGTAGAGAAATGGAGAAATTGAAGAAGGGACAATCAGAACACTTAAGCCTTTCCCTGCTTGAGTTACGCTCTATTCTTTTTCCTCCACATTTTTTTATTGGTGCATTATAGTTGTGTATGTTTACATATACATACATGTATACATATATATGTGTATCTCGTGGGATTTATTGTTAGATATTTGTACATACACACAATATAAAAATATAACAATATAAAATGGCCATTTCACTCCCAGCACTTCCCCTTCCCTTCACTCCTCCCATCCGTGTAGAGAGACCACCAGGAATGAGCAATCCTGAGAAACAGCAACTAGATGGTGGCCACCAGAACTCCCAGGAAGAAGATCCCAGGTACAGCTAAACCTGGAGGCACCCCATCACTGAACCTCCAGGTCCTTGCCAGCATCCCCAGACAGGGGCGGCTGCACCCCTACATAGAGGTGGCAGCAGAACTGCTGGCACCCCAACCCTCCAGTCCCTGGCCAGCATCCTAAGATGGATGTGGTGCCTGTAACCAGACCTGGAGTCTCTCTGGCAGTGGACTCTGGGCAGTGGTGGGAGTGGTGGTTGCAGGGGTTGGTGGCAGCAGGCAGCTTGTCAGTGGCATCTGCAGTGAGCAGGTGGTGTTGGTCGCAGGTGGGGGAGGTGAATGGCAGCAGTGGTGGTGGTGGCAGCTGTGGCTCCAGGTGCAATGGCACTCAGAAGACCTCCAGGCACCCTCAGCAGTGGCAGCAGCATTGGCAGCCCTACATATTTGTTAAAACAATTTTTAAAACTTTTAAAAATTTGTTCTTTGTAGGTTTTCATGACAGTAGAGAATATTTTGATGTGTTTATACAAACATGAACTACATCTTATTCTACTTAGGATCCCAGACTTTTGGTTGTACATAATGTAGAGATTCACTGTGATATAATTTATCCCTGTACATAGGAAAGTTAATTCAGATTAATTCTACTGTATTACTTATTCCCATCTCCCCTCCCTTCCCTTCATTCCCCTTTGTCTAATCCAATTAACTTCTGTTCTTCCCTTCCCTCCCCCTTGTTGTGTGTTAGGGTTCACATACCAGAAAGAACATTTGACCTTTTGTCTATGGGATGACTTATTTTACTTAGCATAATAGTCTCTAGATTCATCCCTTTTCGAGCAAATACCTCAAAGTCATTCTTTTTTATGACTGAGTAATATTCCATTGTGTATATATACCACACTATCTTTATCCATTCATCCATTGATGGACACCTAGGCTGGTTCCATAGCTTAGTTATTGTGAATTGAGTTGCTGTAAACATTGATGTGGCTGTGTCACTGTAGTATGCTGATTTTAAGTCTTTTGGTATGTGCTGAGGAGTGGGATAACTGGGTCGAATGGTGGCTCCATTCCAAGTTTTTTGAGGAATCTCCTTATTGCTTTCCATAGTGGTTGCACCAATTTGCAGTCCCACCAGCAATGTACGTGTACCATTTTCCCCACATCCTTGCCAACATTTATCATTACTTTTATTCTTGATTCTTGCCATTCTGACTGAAGTGAGATGAAATCTCAGTTTAGTTTTAATTTGCATTTCTCTAATTGATCAAGATATTGAACATTTTTTCATATATTTGTTGACCATTTGTGTTTTTTCTTCTGTGAAGTGCCTGTTCAATTTCTTTGCCCATTTATTGATTGGGTTATTTGGGGTTTTGTTTTGTTTTTTGTTTTTTGTTTTGTTTTGGTGTTAAGTTTTTTTGAGTTCCTTATACATCCTGGAGATTAATGCTCTTTCTGAGGTGCAGGTGGCAAAGATTTTCTCCCATTGGTAGGCTGTCTCTTCATGCTCTTGATTATTTCCTTTGCTATGAAGAAGCTTTTTAGTTTGCCTCCATCTCATTTATTGATTCTTGATTTTACTTCTTGTGCTTTAGGAGACTTGTTGAAAAATTTGGTTCCTAAACTGATATGATGGAGTGTTGGGTTTACATTTTCTTTTAGTAGGCACAGGGTCTCTGGTCTAATACCTAGGTCCTCGATCAACTTTAAGTTTTGTGCAAGGTGAGAGATAGGGGTCTAATTTCATTTTGTTACATGTGGATTTCCAGTTTTCCCACCACCATTTTTTGAAGAGGCTATCTTTTCTCCAATGTACATTTATGGAACCTTTGTCTAGAATGAGATAACTGTATTTATGTGGGTTTGTCTCTGTGTCCTCTATTCTCTTCCATTGGTTTTCTTGTCTGTTTTGGAGCCAATACCATGCTGTTTTCCTACATATTCTTTATGCAATGAGTTTGTGCAGTTGTTCTACAGAAAATATTAAGCAATCAACAGAAAAGCATCTTCTCAAAGTGTGATGAGAGCAAATGCTGAGCACACTGCCACACTCTCCACTGCCAGGCACTGAGCACACTGCCACACTCTCCATTGCCAGGCACAGTGGTACATGTCTGTAATCCCAGCAACTCAGGAAACTAAGGCAGGAGGATCTCAACTTTGAGGTCAGCCTGGGCAACTCAGTGAAACCCTATCTCAAAATAAAAATAAAAAAGGGCAGGGGGTGTTGCTCAGTGGTAGAGCCCCCCCTGGGTTAAATCTCTACCCACCCACCCACGCGCATGCACACACACACACACACACACACACACACAGAACATACCACCACTGGGAACACTTGTTCCTTGGGACATCAGTCTCAACTAGAACTTCTAAATCAAGGCCTGTCAACTGCACTTGAACAATGCTGTCCAGTGAATGAAGAGATTCTGTCACTTGTTTCCATTAAAACCCAAAGAGGGACCTATTTGCAGCCCTATTTTTTTTTTTTTTTTTTTTTTTTGCTGTCCTTGGGATTGAACCCAGGGCCTTGTGCTTTGGAGACAAGCACTCTACCAACTGAGCTATATCCCCAGCTCTGCAGCCCTATTTTTCAGATACAGAAAGTAAAGGCTTGAAGAACTTCAAGGTCACAGCACTAGGAAGTGGCAGGGTAGAGGGCTAGTGATAACAAGATACTCTCCAGGAACACAACTTTCAGCCAACAAGGAAGAACCACTGAAAGCTTCAGTTCTAACCTGTACCAGTGAATTTTTTTAAAAAAAATTAAATTTTTTCTAATTAGTTATAAATGACAGTAGAATGTATTTTGACACATCATACATTGGTGAAGTTTAACTTCTCATCCTCCTAGTTGTACATGATGTAGCATTATACAGGTCATATAATTATATATGTGCATACAGTAATAATATCTGATTCATTCTATTATCCTTCCTACCCCCATACCTCCCTTCACTCCCCTCTGTCTAATCCAAAGTACCTCTATTCTTCCCTAGAACCCCCCCACACCCCTTATTGTGATTTAGCCTCCACCTATCAGAGAAAACATTCAGCTTTTGTTTTTTGGGGATTGGCTTATTTCACTCAGCATGATAGTCTCCAGTTCCATCCATTTACTGCTAAATGTCATAAAGTCATTCTTCTTTATGTCTAAGTAATATTCCATAGTGTATACATACCACAACTTCTTATCCCTTCATCTGTTGAAGGGTACCTAGGTTGGTTCCATGCTTTAGCAATTGTGAATTGAGTTGTTATAAACATTGATATGCCTGCATCACTGTGGTATGCTGATTTTAAGTCCTTTGGGTATAAACCAAGGAGTGGGATAGCTGGGTTAAATGGTGGACCCATTCTGAGTTTTCTGAAGAATCTCCTAACTGCTTTCCATAATAGTTGTACCAATTTGCAGTTCCACCAGCAATGTATTGAGTGACCCTTTCCCCCCACATCCTCACCAACATTTATTTTTGCTTATATTCTTAATAATTGACATTCTTTTTTATTATTATTATTTTTAGTTGTTGATGGACCTTTATTTTTTATTTATTTATATGTGGTGCTGAGAATCAAACCCAGTGCCTAATACTTGCGAGGCAAGCACTTTACCACTGAGCTACTTTACCCCAGCCCTGATAACTGCTCTTCTGACTGGAGTCAGATGGAATCTCAGGGTAGTTTTGATTTGCACTTCTCTCATTGCTAGAGAGGTTTGTACCAGTAATTTTGTAACAGGGTTTTTATTGTTGACAAGAACTATTTTTTGTCATTGTTGAGGTGAGGTAATGAGATTATATCTGATTCCAGAAAATTAAGATATAAAAAAGAAAGTGTGTCAAAAATTCAAGGAAATAATGTGTATAAACGAATTGAGAGTGCCCCTCCCTCCTTCTCTTTTGCAGTCCTGGGGATTGATCCCAGAGCCTTGCAAAACCAGGCAGGTGCAAGTGCTCCCTTCTTATTTGTGTGATGTGGGAATTGACAACCTTGCAGAGAAGGTGGTGAAGGGTTATGGAAAATAATATTCCTATAAAATAACTCCCCAGTAAAATGAAGGGACGGTGTGGCTTGGGAAGCAGGGAAAGGAGACTGATCAACCATTAAACCTCTCCCAGTGCATTCCTGATAACAATGGGCCCTGGGGAAAAGGGTGGATATGGAATGCTAGGCCCTAAACCTTGACCTTCCCAAGGTCAACCTAATCCTGAATGACATTGGGCAAGATTTGAACACTCATCCTTCAGCATCTAATTTTAACCTGTACAGCTGGCCCCTGATGGTCAAAACTGCACTTACACAATGATTACATCCTCCTCCTCCTACCCTATAAAATCAGGATCCCCCCTGTAACTGATGGCCATTTTCCATCCGGAAAGTGAACCCGAATGACGCCTGACTCTGCGAAGGAACAAAGGCTTCTCTGAATCCGTCGAGGTCTGCCTCCCGTTTTTTCCTTTTTGCGCTTACAGTTGGCATGGGGTGGTGGGTGAGCCTAAGCTCTTCTCATCCTTGACTCTCTGTCTTACTAAATTTCCCTCTCTTTGGGCCACATTGCAGTGTACTTATCCTATAACTCATTGCTTTAAGGCCAATACTCACTTGAAATTTCAGAGTGAATTTTACCATCCTTCTGTGGCATCCTTACAAGGGGTCACCTCTTTCTTGCCACATGGATGTTCTCATCACCCAGTGATGATCGGACAATTTTCAACAAGTAGAAAATATAATTGCTGTGATAGCCAGCATTTTTCAGGGCCAAGAAATCATGGACTAATATTGAAATGAAGGATAGGATTAGATCATCTAAAAGGTTTACTCAACGAAAGACTATTTATAAAACCTCTACTATGTGCATTGCTTATAGATTGGCTCTGGGAACATTAAGATGGGAAATAGTTTCCAGACAATAAAACTTTCCAATTATACCTGGTGAGCTTAAGACAGTGCCAACATGGAATGCAAAAAGGGTGTCAGTAGCTTGGCAGGAAATCCTGTTTCCTGACTTCCTTATGTAGGGATGCAGTCGGGAAGCACTCTTCTAGCAAATGTTGCATATCAATTCTCTTGATGGTACACAACAAAGGTTGTTCAGAAAAACACAGAAATTAATCAAACTAGGTGACTAGGTGTTTTAGTCAGCTTTTTTTGTTGCTAGGGCCAAAAGACCTGACAAGACTAAGTTTGTTTGTGGGCTTATGGTTTCAGAGGTCTCAATCCCCAGACAGCTGGCTGCATTCCTCAGGGTCAAGGGGAGGCATGGCAGAAGAGTGTGACAGAGGAAAGCAGCTCAGAACATCAACCGGGAAGGGGAGAGAGAGAGAGAGAGAGAAGGAGGAGAGGGGAGAGGGGAGAGGGGAGAGGGGAGAGGGGAGAGGAGAGCTCTATGATCAACAAGGACAAAATATAAACCCTAAAGGCACACCCTCAGAGAACCGTTTCTTCCAATTAATCCCTATGAGGGGATTAATTCACTGATTGGGCTAAGGCACTCATCACCCAATCATTTCACCTTAAAGTTTCTTGCATTGTCTCACACATGAGCTTTCTGAAGACACCTCATATCTACACCACAACACTGGGTTTGTCAGAGTCCGCCCTCCGCCAAATAGACCCCAGTGATGCCCACCTTCCTGTCTTCTCACTTTGTGTCCCCAACCTTCATGTTGTCACAGGTGTGATGGAGACCACACTGCAGAAGTGAAGAGGCAGATTCCAGCCTGGGTTGTCCCTTGTTTTCCTCTTGCTTGGGTCACTAACTCAGGAGAAGCCAACAGCCATGGTGTGCGCAGCCCTGTAGGGAGGTCCAGGTGTGAGGCCTGGACAGCCATGAGTGAGCTTGGAAGCAGATTCTCCAGCCTCAGTGAGAACTTTCAGTAACTGTAGCCTCATCTGACACTTCAGACTCCACCTCTTGAGATGCCCTGAGCCAGAAGCACCCAGGTAAGCAAGCTACTCCTGGACCTCAGACCTACCAACATTGTGAGGTAATAAGTACTTATCATTTTAAGCCTCTAAATTTGAAAGTAATTTGTTACAGAGCTAACATAGGTTTGAAATGAAAAGTGCTTTAGAAAAGTCAGACTCTGAATATAAAGAAGTTTTAGATCCCAACTATGTTTATTTACAACCCACACTGGTTGAACCTAGTCTAACTAGTTTTAATTATTATTCTAAAATAGATGGTAGACTTAAATAACCTGGTACTAGGACAGGTAAACCAATCCCCTATTTTCTACCCTTAATGTCTGTTTTCTGCTTTCTTTTTCTACTTTCTGTAACCCACGTTTTCTTAAAATTTTTTGATGAAATTGATGAACTTAATAATATTCTAGCTTTTTAATTGCCCTTGTGAGGGCTTCACAGCAATGAAGGATGTTAGTAATAAAAGAGAACATCTTAGGAACACCTTAACTAATTGGCTTTGCTTATCTTCTCCTTTTTATGCATGCACAAGAGTGTATGAATTTTAAAAAATCGTGTCTAAGTAATTCATAGATAAGTGATAAAGCATTAATCATATTTCAAATGGCTATGCTTCCCTTTTTACTAGAGCATAAAATAATGGTGCATATTACAAGCAGTGGCATTTTTGATTAGATGTAGAAATACAATTCTGTGTGGTATTGTGCTGGAAGGATCTGCAAGGAGTCATTTCAGGTCTATCTATCTGTTATTGCTGTGAGGATTCAATTTTACCAGTCTAGAGAAAAAAACAAATAAACAACAACAAAAAAAGGAAAAAAGATAAAAAGAAAAAAGTAAGACAGGTTGTTTCAAAATCACAGGATGGTTAAATATAGGGGTCTAGAATTTAATTCTTCACATTGCAGGTCAGCAGAGGATGTGGGGCCTTGTGCCCATATGCACATGTGCCTGTTTAGGGGAGTTTGGCAGAAAATTATTGATCCCCAACACTTATTTCCATCCCCCCGAGAATGCCTTCCATAGTAGTTTTTTGTACATAGTAGTTTTTCTACAGTTTTTTACATCTAGTCAGTGGCATTTATATCCATCCACTTGATCGGGTCAAATAACCTTGACATCTTGCTTAACTTCGTTTTCTCATCCCTCTGATGGTCAGCAAATTCCATTCATTGTGTCTTCAAAAGTGTGTACAAAATTGAATCCCTTGTACCACCATCGGCTGGCCAAGTCATTCTCATCTCCCTTCTGGATTATTACCTTTTAACTGGCTTTCCTGGTTCTGCCCTTGCTCCTTGCAGCTTATTTTAAACAGAGCAGCTAGCGAGTGGTCCTTTTAAAAAGCCATCTGCTTAAAAAGCAGATCCAGCCATGATGTGCCTCTGCCCTAAAATTTCCAGAGCTTCCCCTCTCACTCTGGGTGAAGGCCAAAGCACCTCCAGAGACCTGCAGACCGGATGTAGTCTGGCCCATTCTTCCCTACCCTTCCACTGTTGGCCATCTTGTTTGCTCCACTGAAACCACAATGGACTCTGCTGCTTCTTCAACCTTCCAGGCTGCTTCCACCCTCAAGTCTCACTGCCTTCCCAGCTTCACATCTTTCCAGAGAGGGTGTTCCGGACCATAGTTCACATTCAGTCTACATATATTAATTGAGCACCTACTTTGTGTCATACCATATTCTAGAATCTTGGGAATTAAACAAATAGACAAAAACCTATCCTCATGGAGGCAGATAGTGAGGAAGACATATAATAAAGACATAAATTTGACTCTGAGAAAGAAAAAGTAGAACATATTATGGAGGGTAAAAGTGATACATTTCAAAATAAATCTGCTTATCAGGGTGACCTCCTTATGAAGTTGTTTAAGGAAAGGCTTGAAGGAGGAGAGGGAGTTAGCTACTCAGGTATTTGCGAAATCCCTTCACATCCTTCCATTCTTTCTCCTCCTTCCTTGCACAATGTCTTCTATATAGAGCCTTTCTACCATCTAACACTGTAAAATTTATTAAATGAGAAGGTGATTTTGTTGACTTGTTTTATCTTCTCTAATAAAACTACAGAGTTAAATTTTCTGTTATGTGTTAAATTGGCTTCAGTGACATAGAAGGAAGGACAAGGTAAGAAATGATCATGCTAGAGTTGGGGATATTGCTCAGCTGGTAGAGTGCTTGCCTCGCATGCACAAGGCCTTGGATTCAATCCCCAGCACCACACACACACACACACACACACACACACACATGGATGATCCTAGACCTTCTTTTAAAAAATATTTTTTATATCTGACACAGTAATTGGATATATATGTGCATATATATATGCACATATATATCAGTGTGATGTTTTAATTCATATATATAATGTGTAATGATCAGATCAGGGTAATTGGCATAGCTATTGCTTCAGACATTTTTCATTTCTCTCTGTTTAGAACATTCAAATCCTTTCTATTAGCTATTTTAAAATATTCTATTAATCGTTGTCACTATGATTTTCCTGCTGTGCTATAAAATCTGATGTTCTTACCCCTATCCAACTACATTCCTGTGGCTGGAATTTCTATTTCCTTCTCATACCCAGGTGGCTAAATAAAAAGGGATTTGGAGTAGACTGTATTGGAGAACATTCAGAACTGGATTCCTGGGTTCTAGATTGCACTAGAGAGAACAGAAGTGAGGCTAACTGCTGTAAGTTGCTCAGACAAAGAGAGTTCCTATACATCCACTGAGATTAGCAGAGGTGGACCTGCCAGTGGTTCAACTGCAGACATGATGATGATGTTAACTCCTGTTCTATGAAGAAGTGAAGATCTGGAATCAAAGCTCAGACATGAACTTAGTGAGAAAATCCTGCAGTGACCTCCAACCTGTGACCTCCAGCCTGTCTGTCACCAGATGCTAGGCTCTTCTTGCAGCCACATGCATCCCCCAGATGGTGCAATGCAAGATTCCCAAGACCTTATGGGCAGCACCTGTTGGGGCTGCTTCTGCTGAGCTGCCCTGCACCTGTCTCTCTGGGTCTGAACTTCCTGGATCTCTGAACAAAACACCGAGGGAGAGCCCAGCGTTTGGCTATGAGCATGATGAGGGGTGTGCTGCGCGTGGTCTGCAGCAGCACGGTGTGTCCCTCACAGCCTGGTGGAGGAGTGTCCTGCCAGAGCCTCTGTCCTGCAGAAACCAGTGAGCATGGCACGTGGGGAAAATGACTTCACTGCATCGTTCCATTATGTGCTCAAGGAGACGCCCAACCCACTCAGAGTGCTGACCGGAACCCCTGTGGGATGCAGGGTGGGGGGGTTTTCATTTTTTTTTTTTTTTTGGTCCTGGGTATGGAACCTGCGGTGCTCTACCACTGTTCTATTTTCCCCAGTCCTTTTTATTTTTAGTTTGGAGACAGGATCTCTTTAAGTTGCTGAGGCTGGCCTTGAACTTCTGATCCCCCTGCCTCAGCCTACCAAGTTGCTGGAATTACAGATGTGTGCCACTGTGCCCTGTCTCTGCAATGAAACTTTTTTTTTTTTTTAACCAGAAACTTTATGGGTGTCTAATCATTGACACTCTCAAGATGAACTGGACGCTGCCGCAGCTGTCCTCATGGGTTGGGAGTTGTTCCTTCACAGAATCCATGCCTGAATCTGCTGTATAGAGTTTTTAGGTGCCTCATTCAACCAGTCCTGGAGGTATTTTGTCTTTTAACCTTGTCCCCAGTTTGCTCTCTCCTGGCTTGACAGGGGAATCACACGTGACCCAGGTTGGCCTCAGAAGGCAGTAGGCCATAGAGACGCAGCAGCAGCACAGTGGGTGTGTCTTATGACTTCTCTTTCCAAATGATGACATTCCTTTCATCATCTCCCCTCTGCCACTAAGACCAAAAAGTGTGACAAAACATTTTTATTATTTTATTGTGTGTTTTGGTACTGGGGATTGAACCCAGGAGTACTTTGTCACTGAGCCATAACCCCGGCCCTTTTTTATTTTTTATTTTGAGACAGGGTCTTGCTAAGTTGCTGAGACTGGTCTGGAACTTTCAATGCTCCTGCCTCAGCCTCCTGAGTTGTGGGGATCACAGGCATGCACTACCATGTCCCTCAGCAAAATGCTTTAAAACTTCAGTATTCCTGTTGTTTTTTAAAACAAATTACTGAAATTATCCTTTGGCAGAATCTTCTTGAGGACTCAAACAACCTACTCAGAAAGCATGAACTTGAAACAACTGTAGAAGCAGTAGAAAAACAAGGTGACAAACTGGAGTGACGCTGGCATTTGTCTGCACGTGTCCACACAGGAACACACATCGTGGGTGAGAAAATGGCCTGATGCAGGGGAAAGTCCCTCAGAAAAGCCTCTTTCAGCGAGGCGCAGTGGCAGATTCCTGTAATCCGAGCCATAGGGAGGCTGAGGCAGGAGGATCCCAACTTCTAGCCAGCCTGAGCAACTCCCAAAAGGAAAAATAAAAAGGGCTGGGGATATAACTCAAGAGGAAAGAGCCCCTGGGTCTATCCCCAGTCTCCCACTCCCCACCCTCCACACAAGAAAAGTCTCTTTCATTGGAATGAAAAAATATGATCTCCAGCTGGGTTGTGGCTCAGCAGCAGTGTTTACCCTGCATGGAGGCCCTGGGTTTGATCCCTACCACTGACAAAAAAAAAAAAAAAAAAAAAAAAAAATCTCTTTAAGAGAGAATAGACTTTGGCAAAAAGTAAAAACCAAATAGGCAGGGTATGGATATGGAATTCTGTTGGAGTTGGTTTAGGAAATTAAGGACTAAAAATTCTTGATAGGAGAGGACAATCTCTCTGCATTCAGAAAAGGATTGTCTGTCTCTTTCTCCTTTTGTTAGATGGGAGAGAAAGACCAGTATGCTCCTCAGGTAAAGACGCCAAGAAAGGATGACGGAGTCCTTAGGGAGAGAGAGAAGAGCTTTCGTTTCCCGCTAGTCACCTAAAGCCAAAAAATAAGGGCTGCAGGGGTTTTTAATACCTTTAGAACTGGCTTAATGACAAGGAATTCACAGCCCCTGTTAAGCCAGATGAGTCAGAGTGAATCAGATACAAGCCTGAGGGTAGGCAGTATCAGATAAAGCTCCAGTTTACAATAACTAATGGTTAGAGCAAAAGCAGTCTTTCTGTACAAGAGAAGCCCTTGCCAGCTTTTCACACTTGGGTGAATGGATTATTTAAAGTTTGCTATGAAATTTTATGATGAAAAGTCTTATCTTTCATTAGTTAAAACAAAAACACAGAAAGAAATCCCTGGCTCTAGTTAGTTCAGTTAGTTCCAGGTTTGACACATGCCAGTCACCCTCTTGCCATGGTAAGGAATGCTATCACCCCAGGACCTTTGAGGTATGCCATTGCAGTTATTTTGCAGCTGATGGATTTGTGTTGCTTCAACTAGCTTCCCATTAGTCCAGTCCCTCTTGTGATGGACACAGAATGAATTGCAAGAGTAACTTGATCATTTGGGGATCAGATCTGCGGTCTTCGCCTCATTTGCACAAATTAGCTGGCTTAATTGAGCACCCACACCACAAAAAATAATAAAAGGGTTATTTATGGTATGCCAAAAGGCAAAACCTTCAAGTGTATTTGTGACAAGCATAATATTTTTGATTCTTTATAAAAGTTTAAAAATAAGAGAAATAATAAGCAGAGTAGTACATGATACTTCCAGGCCGGAGGTTTTACATTCTGAATAATTACCTGAAGGAATGTTTTGCATTTCTTATCAGTCCCTAACTCCTTTTTTTTTTTACATAAAATTCTCACAAACCTACTGAAAAATCATTGCTGTGTCTACATATCCCCACCGGCTAAAGTAAATTTGTGAAACTTAGTGGAGTCAAATTTAAAATATTATAATATTAATTTTGCTTTTTTTGAACCGCAAACACATTTCCTGAAATGCCTTTTCCTTGGCATTCTCCTTCTTCCTTTTCTACCTTTAGCCAACCAGATATAGAATTGGAAATGAAGTCAGGTGCAGTGGTGTCCACCTGTAGTTTCTTGGCTTGGGAGGCTGAGACAGGAGGATCAAGAGTTCAAAGCCAGTGTCAGCAATTTAGTGAGGCTCTAAGCAACTCAGCAAGACCCTGTCTCTAAACAAAATATAGAAAGGGCTGGGATGTGGCTCAGTGGTTCAGTGCCCCTGGGTTCAATCTCTAGTACCAAAAACAAACAAACAAACAAACAAATAGTGTTATGTCCTTTGATGCAATTTTCTATAAGTTATGTAGGTATTAATGTCTAATTTCAAAATATAACTGGTATACAAGTTCATAGCACATATCAAACTTTAATTTAATTGGAAGGCTAAGAAAACCAGTATGAGAATATCAGACTGATGTATACGACAAGTAAAACAGTAAGTAAAATCTGAAATTAGATTTCTGAGTCATATGCTAATCTTGTTAATGCCCCTACAAGACACTGAACCCAAGCCTTCAGGGTTAGCTTTTCTTCCTGATAGAAATCATTTGTAGTTATCAATTTCTACAAGTTAAACATCTGACATCATAGTAAGCCCTAATTGACAGTAACACGAGTCTAGGTTCCATTCTCTAGTCAGCTGGCTCTGGCATGGACTTATTTATGTGATATTAAAAGATAACAGAATCATCACTTTTGCCTTTTCTCCAAGTTTCTAGTAATTTTTCTTAATGAAAGTTATAAAAATGTGAACATATGATATAAAGTAGTAAAGGGTGGGTGCTTTTTGGCAAGCTTTTACAGATATCTCTGTGCCTTCAGACTCCATTTTCCTATCTACAGATCACCCCAGATCAGTTTTCCTGAAAACACTGAGGAAATTGGTTTATCTTCCCTGTCTCATGTCGATCTGCTTTGGAAACTGATGACTTTTTTGTGTGTGAACCATGCTCGCACGCACTGCAACACAGGCCTCCCAGGACAGAACTCGGGGACCCTCATCCAACTCACTTCCCTTCCTTACTCAGTCCTTTTAGTCCCACGCCCTTACCACGCACTAGACTGTACAGATGTGTCTGACTCACCTACTGTTTTGGAAGTAAATAGAATTGCAGCATAGAGAAAAAAATTCAAACTGCATGCTAGGTTGCCTTATTCCTGTTGCCCAAGGGAAGCACTCCCAAAGGTTAGAAGCTCAGTGGAGAGTTCTCTTTGTGGCTGCAGCTCAGCTTCTTTCCTTGATCTTCTGCCTACAACCCCACATTTCTTGGCAGTTGCTTTCTTATTCATACTCAATTTCTAATTCCTTTTTGGGAAGACCATTTTCCTATACATAGGGACATGTCTGATTATCTTCTACTATGGCTTCTTTAGACAATGATCCACAGCCTGGCCTTTCTGGAAAATCTGAATCATTCATACTAGACTGTCATTCTGGGGACTCCGACATGACAGTGTAAGATGAACACTAGATTCCAAGGCACTAGAGTCCCTCTTTTCTTCTCTCTCTCTTTTTCTCTGGTACTGGGAATTGAAGCTAGGGATGCTCCACCATTGAGCTGAACTTGCAATCCTCCTGCCTCAGCCTCCTAAATTGCTGGGATTACAGGTGAATGAATCTGTACCTGGCAATTCCCCTTCCCACCTTCCTTTTTTCCCACCCTTGCTCCAGCTGGAAACTTCTAGCCACCCAAGTCAGTACCTGTACAGGCACATGTGTTTCCTAAGGACAAGGGTTACTTTTCCAAGAGGAAGAGAAAATGAACCTAAATAAGACATAAACTGCCAGGGTCCTGCTCACGTGTATACAGCACCTCACATTTATCACACCAAGTGGTAATTAATACCCCTGTGTTATTCTTCTAAACTATGCCTCTTTCAAGCACTTTTGAGACATTTGCCCTTTTTCGGCATCCTTTAATACTGAAGTCAACTGAGTAAACTTTGAAATGACTTACCTTTCTAAGAGCTATTGGAGCATCTCCTTTTTGTTCTTTAAGGAGAAGAAATTCTATGGGAGAAATTATCTGTCCTTCACCAGCTTGAGGAAACTTACAGCAACAGCTTAAACATCTAAATAAATAATGAAATGCAAAAGAAGTTAAAAAAAAAAGTAGAAGGAAGAGCCGGAAATAATTTTTGTCCCTCATGCCCATGGTATCATCTCCTTTCCCTCAGGAATTGGTGAGGGAGTTGTTCCAGCTAAACTTATTGTTTGGCAAGAAACTGGCAGAAAGTTCTTAGGCATTGTTATGAGTTTAATTGTGCATCTCCAGAAGATCATTGAAGTCCTGATCCCCAGTACTTGTAAGTGTGACTTTATTTGGAAAGAAGATGTTTGCAGATGTAATAAAGTTCAGATGAGGTTTTACTGAATTTGGGAGGTCCCTAATCCAGTATGACTGCAGTCTTTGTCATAGGGAGAAACACTCACACACGCACGCACCCCACTGTGTGAACATGGAGGCAGAATGGAATTAATCATATTGCCATCAAGGCAAGGAATACCTGCAATAAGACTCAGATAAGGAGGAAGATCCCCATTCAGATACTTTGGAGGGAGGTGCCTCTGCCAATATCTTGATTTTAGAATTCTCGTCTCTGGAACTGTAAGGAATAAAATTGCAAGATTTTTGTTTTGTTTTTAGTACTGACAACTGAAGCCAGGGATTCTTTACCACTGAGCTACACCACCAGCAGTTTTTATTTTTTTATTTTTAGACAGGGTCTCGATAAATTGCTAAGGCTGGCCTCAGACTTGTGATCCTACTGCTTCAGCTTCTCAACCAGTTGGGAAAATTTTGTTGTTTTAAGCCACCAAGTTTGTGATGCTTTGTAAAAGAATCCCTAGGAAGTGAATACCAGCATTATCATGGTCATCCTAGGTACCATTAATGACACCGGCCATGTGACATTCACTGTCATTTGCTTAACTGTGCACTAGATGAAAGTAGAGATGATGGACTCCAAATATTGAGGTCCAAATTCTGGCTCGTCTTTATTAGGTGTGTGACTGTTATGGTTTGGATGTAAGGTGTCCCCCAAAAGCTCCTGTGTGAGACCATGCAATAAATCAGAAGAGAAATGATTGGCTTGTAAGAGTCAATGATTGGCTTGTAAACATCAATCAGTGAATTAATCCCCTAATAGGAATTCACTAAGTGGTAACTGAAGTGGTAGGTGGTTGGAGGAGGTGGGATTTGGGGCGTGGCTTTGGGTATATATTTGTATCTGGCAAGTGGAGACCACTCTCTGCCTCTTGATCATCATGTACTGCTTCCCTCTGCCACACTCTTCCACCTTCCATGATGTTCTGCCTCACCTTGAGCCCCAGGAATGGAGCCTGTCTTCTATGGATTAAGACCTCCGAAACTGAGAGCCCTCAAATAAACTTTTCTTCCCTAAAACTGTTCTGGTTGGGTCCTTTAGTCACAGTAGCAAAAAAGCTGACTAAAACAGTGACCTAGAGCAAGTTGTATGAATGTCACCTAGTATTCTATTTTTTCTCAACTAATACGATAGCCTTGAAAGACAGACATTAACCTCCCCATTTAAGAGTAGAATCTTCTGGTAGGAAGATGGTGGAGCAGAGTAAGGAAGCACAGCCCAGCAGTTCCTCAGCACTGGACATATACAACTGGAAGGCTGCTCCTCAGTGAGGTGAGTAACAAAGGAATCTCACTGAAACCTAATACTGAATTGTAATAAAAATCTATAGAGTTACAGAAAATTGGTTCTTAAGCATAAGGAATAATACTTTAGAGATGCACCAGCTCCTGCCGCCAGCAGAGCCAAGCAGGGAGCACAGAGGAAAGCGACACGTGGCTGATAGAGAAGTTAAAAAATAAAGAAAAATCCACCTAGACCGAGGGAAACCTGGGGTTCACAGAGGAAGGCTGATTTTAATGGACACAGATTTGGTAGGAAAAGTGCCTCAGTGAAAACAAATCCAAAGTGGTCCCCTGGAGTGAAAGTCACCAAAAGCCCCATCCCCCAGCCCCTCAGGGAGCCCTCAGCCAGGAGAACTTGCTGGCAGGTGAGGAAAACCATTCCAGGAGGTGAGAGCTGTTCCAGGGCAGCCCAGGCAACTGAAGGACCCAGAACTCAAAGGAAGTTACATGAGCAGCCCAGGAAAAAATTCCCTGCCTGAACCAGAGAGACTAAAACAGGACCCAGAACATTTTGCCTGGACCATTCAGCCTCTGGATCCCAAGGGAGAAAAATCCCATAATAGCTGGCACCCCATAAGGGCTATTGTGAAGGCACTGCAGCCACACAAGCTCATCTGCACTCAGGGCAGACACTGAGACTGCCCAGTTCATCAGCACGCCCCAGTCTGTCCCACCCAACACTGGGAGATTGCAAGCTGAGAACCACGACACCCAGCTGGCAGCTCGGCAAGGAACACAAGGACAACAGCCAAAAATACAGAGCCAAAAATAAATATAAAGACTGAAAATCCAGCCTTGCTAACAGATTTGACCACCACAGCAGAAACAAGCCCTCTATCTCTCATTAAGATTATTTTCTATTTTATTTTTTTTCTTGTTTCTTTTCCCATCCATAGTCCCATTTTTTTTGTTCCTTATAAATTTTAATTTTTTTTTTCAAATTTTTCAAACATCATTTTGTTGTATTATTCTTCACTTTTTTTCATTATGCTTGATTCTGAGTGTGCATGTGTGGTTGTGTATGCTCACTACACAGATAGGTTTGAATATATATACATATATAACACACATGTATGTGTACACATATATTCTCATATAATTTTACTTACACATTAATAGCTCTCTTCTGAATGTGTTCATTTTTTAGCCTAGATTCGACTTAGGTGGGGTGCAGTTATACAAGGGCTCTGGTTGTCTTGATCTTACATTTTCTGATTCATTTATACCTAGATTTTGGATCCTTCTATCTCCTCTTCTTCACTCTCTTCCCCTGGTAACAGCAAAAATTTCTTATTCCCTCCTCCTCTCTTTCTTTTTTTCACTACTTTCAATTAACTTATTTCTTCTTCCTCTTCTTTTTGGTATCAGGGATTGAACCCAAGGATGCTTAACCACCAAGCCACACTCCCAGCCCATTTTTTTTATACTTTATTAGAGGGTCATGCTGAGTTGCATAGGGTCTTGCTAAGTTGCTGAGATTGGGTTTGAACTTGCAATTCTACTGCCTCAGCCTACCAAACTGCTGGGATTACAGGTGTTAACCACCATGCCCACCCAACTTGTTTCTTCTTCTTTGCAGCTAATGTTTGCTCCCTATCTTCTGCCTTCCCTCTGACCACTTTTTCAAACACTTTGAATTTTCTCTTGCCTACCTATCCTATTTTCTCTCATTTAAGAAACTGGTGTCTCATTAAATAATAGCAATTATATGTAATTGACTATGTAATTCTTACCCCATTCAAGTTGTTGTGATTATTAATAGAGTGGACAACATAGTAGACACCTGCTGTCAAATGCCTGCTCTAGTTCATGTTCTTTTATTCTTGGTACTATTGTTAAATGCTGACCCCACTCTTCCTATATAGGTGGCAATTAGTGTTATACATGTCAAAGTAGACACCAGACATTATCTTAAGTTTGTATAACTGTTGCTGACATCAGTGCCATTCCTGGCTCCCCTCTCCCTCTTAGAGGGCCTGGAAAGAGATTGGGACACTTCAAGATTATAGAGTAGATTCTGCTCATGAGAAATACTTGCATCCCAACCAAGCAACCGTGAATCTCACCTCACACACAACCTAGCCCCACCTGAGCCTTAGCATTACTCCAACTCAAAGAATGGAGAAGACAGAAACCCCAGACCCAAAACAAGCACCCAAGGAGGAACAATCAGAGAAGGACCTCAGGTCTCACACCTTGACATCTACTCATATATCAGTAACAGAGAGAAGTCCCAAAACAAATTAGATAATTACATATGAAAGAACATGGGTTAAAAGGAGAAAGGGAAATCCATCTCAACTGATGTGAAAGTCTAAGACCTCTGAAAACATGAGGAAAAGGCAAACAAATCCCCCAACAATGGATACTATTGATATTGAGGTGGATGAAATCCCAGAGAAAGATTATAGAAAACATATTATTAAAATGTTTGGTGAACTAAAAGGAGATCAAAATAGTGAATTAAGAGAGAAAATACAAGATCACTTCAATAAAGAAATAAAAATAGTGAAAAGAAACTAATTAGAACTCCTAGAAATGAAAGACAGAATCAATTAAATTAAAATTTTACTTAAAAGCATCACTAACAGCTTTCAAGGTATATGAACTTGAGCACACAGAATGGAATAAAAGGGAAAAATGATAGAACATGATCGGAATATATGAGAACTCTACGACAACAGGGTAAATGAATTGAAGTACAGGTTATATGAACTTGTGGACACAGAATTTAATAAATGGAAACAATGATAGAACATGATCAGAGTATAGAGCAACTCTGGCACAACATCAAAAGACCAAATCTGAGAATCATTGGCATAGAAGAGAACATGGAGATATAAGCTAAAGGCATTAAGAACATTTTCAATGAGATAGTTACAGAAAACATTTCCCATATTGGAAACGAGATAGCCACATACAAGAGGCTTACAGGACTCTAAATGGACATAATCAAATGAGAAGCTCTCCAAGATGCGTCAAAATCAAGATGCCTAACTTAGAAAAATAGGAAAGAATATTAAAAGTTGCAAGAGAGAAACATCAGGTCACATTAGAAGCAAACCAATAAGGCTCACTTTGATTTCTTAATTCAGACCCTAAAATCTAGGAGGGCCTGAAATGAGATATTTCAAGCCATCAAAGAAAATAACTGCCAGCCAAGGTTACTATGCCCAGCAAAGGTCAGTTTCAAGGGGAAAATAAAAACTTTCTATGAGAAGAAAAAACTAAAAGAATTCATGACCATGAAACCAGCACTACAAAAAATACTCAAAAGATAACCTGCACACAAAGGAATTAAAAAATAATCCCCAAAGCTCCCAAATGGAGGAAAATCAGTAGAAGAACAATCCACTAAACAAGAATCAAGACAGTATTAAATATAGCAAAAAATTAAAATGGCAGGAAACCACAAACACATAGCCATACTAACACTGAATGTTATTTTCTCAACTTCCCAATTAAAATACATAGAGTAGGAGAGTGAATCAAAAAAACAAAATAAACAAACAAAAAAAACCCAAGCAACAACATCCTGCTATATGCTGTTTACAAATGACTCATCTCATAGGCAAAGACACCCATAGGAAGAAGGTAAAAGAATGGAAAAAAAAAAAATTTCAATGCAATGGACTCCCCAAACAAGCAGGAGTAGCTATTCTTATATCCAACAAAGAAGGTTTCAAACAAAAATTATTCAGAAGAGAGAAAGAAACCCACTACACCCTAGTCAAGGGAACAATTCAACAAGAAGATACAACAATAATAACTACTTCTGCCCTCAGTATCTTGCACCCAATTTCATAAAAAAGATATTAAATATCAGATCCCAAAGCAATAATACTGGGCGATTTCAACATACCCTTGTCATCAATAGATCATGAAAAAATAAAATTAATAGATATATCTTCAACCTAAATAATACTAAAAATCAAATAGACCTAATACTCACCCACAGAATATTTCACCCCCAAACTGCTAAATTTACCTTCTTCTCAGTAGCTCATGGAACTTTTTCCAAAATAGGGCATAGTCTGTGTCACAAAGTAAATCGTAGAAAATGCAAAAAAATTAAATTGCTATAACACCATGAATCTTATCAGATCACAATGAAATGCAACTGGAAACCAACAATAAGAAAAATAATAGAAACCACAAAGACCTGTCTCTCTCTCTCTCTCTCATTTTTTTTTTTTTTTTTTTTTTTTAGTACTGAGGATTGAACCTAGAGGGTTTTTTCCTCTGAGCCATGTCATATCCCCGCCCTTTTTTTTTTTTTTTTTTTTTTTGAGACAGGAACTCACTACTTGTGTTCCCCTGCCTCAGCCTCCCTAGTTGCTGGGATTGCAGGCATGTGCCACTAGCCAGAGAACAATACTGTCTTAAAAGAAAAATGGACCAAAGACAAAATGAAATTAGAAATCAAGAAATTCTTAGAAACAAATAAGAACAAAGATACAATATATTTCAATTTTGGGGACAATATGAAAGCTGTTCTAAAAGGAAAATTTATAGCACTGAGTGGCAACATTAAAAAAAGAGAGATCCCAAATAAATAAACTTATGCTCCATTGCAAGGCCTTAGAGAAAGAAGAACAAACAAATTCCAAAATCAGTAAGCCACAGGAAACATTTAATATTAGAGCTGAAGTTAATTAAATTGAAAATTTGAAAAAAAAATACACAGGATCAATGCAATGAAGAATTTGTTCTGATTCTGCAGCTTCCCTGGCGGAGAGACACCATCTTCAGCTGTCTGAGCCCTCGGACCTAAGCTCAGGCCTTCCAGCGGGGCCACGGTGCTGTGTCTCCTGGTTGCCTCTGCCCAGAAGCATTGATCATTCCCAACCTGGAGGTAGTGAGACAGCAGCTATCTTGGGTCACCACTTGATCAAGCACCTCTCAAACATCTGGTGAGTTACTGGAAATCTGCAGGGACGCCTTAAGTCTTTACAGGGAAATTGCAATCCCTCTGATTTGCAACTACTAGAGGGGAGGATATATGAGCAGCATGAGAAAACACGGGAAGAAAGTGTCCCAAACAAACCTAGATGATACAACAAGAGAACCCAAAGACAGCATGGTAGAAGGAATGACAGAAAGGGAGTTCAGAATGTTCATAATTAAAATGATCCAAGAAGAGAATGATGTGACGAGAGAGCAGATTCAGGCTATGAATAATCAGCTAATAGAGCAATTGCAGGAAGCAAAAAATCATTTCAATAAAGAGTTAGAAGTTCTGAGAAAAAAACAAACAGAAATCCTTGAAGGAAACAAGGAAATGAAGGAAACAATCAACCAAGTTAAAAACTCAACATAAAGCATAATTACCAGAATAGATCACTTGGAAGACAGAACCTCAGACAATGAAGACAAAATATTTAATCTTGAAAACAAAGTCGAACAAACAGAGAAGATGGTTAGGAATCATGAACGAAACCTCTAAGAAATATGGGACATCATGAAAAGACCAAATTTAAGAGTTATTGGGATTGAGGAAAGCACAGAGATACAAACCAAGGGTATGAATAATCTGTTCAATGAAGTAATATCAGAAAATTTCCCAAATATGATGAATG
>JAJEJO010004670.1:392175-505831 GCA_020662805.1 Glaucomys volans
TTTCTTTCTTTCTTTCTTTCTTTCTTTCTTTCTTTCTTTCTTTCTTTCTGTCTTTCTTTCTTTCTTTCTCTGTGTGTATGTGTGTGTGCACGTGTGTGTGCACCTGTGCGTGTGTGTGTGCGTGCGTGTGTGCATGTGTGTCTGTGCACACGGTGAATATGTAACCCAGGGGTAATTTACCACTAAGCTACACCTCAGCACTTTTTGTTTTTTATTTTGAGACAGAATCTCACTAAGTTGCTTTGGACCTCCCCAAATTGTCGAGGCTGGCCTTGAACTTCCAATCCTCCTGTCAAAGCCTCCTGTGTTGCTGAAATAATAGGCGTGTGCCTCTATACCTGACTAGTTATTAGATTTTAATCAATGGACCTAAAGACTTTAACATCTGGATCAGTTCTTTAGAAACTGATTTTGGTGATGGGCACCTTTCCCAGTTCATTGCCATTGCCGACCAACACTTTTCTGGTATTTCAAAAATGAAATACTAGAATGACTTGAAAATGTCAATGGATGAAGGTGCACAACAGAAATATGCTTTTTTATTATTCCTTTCAACAGATGTATAATTATTGTCACATTGTCTAAACTGTAAATCCCTCCTCTCAATTCCTGTGTTTAATCTTTCCATGAACCATATCAAGCAGTTCTTGGACCCATGCTGGCGTACAGACCCAACTTTGAGCAGATCTGCTATGAATCCCTCTGCTCCTTTTGGCTTCATGTTGTTGTTTAACTTGGGCCACAGATAGGATAAGGGAGTGCAGTGACTTCCCTAATCTCACCCCCATCTGCCTTTGAAGAGGCCTGCAGGCTATAATTAAACCTATGTAGGGCCGATCTCTTACCTGTAGTGTTCTGATGTAATGCCTGACACCAAGGCATATGTCCCTAGATTCAGTGGGCATGGTTTCATGTGATCACTCCAATGAGTATATGTTAGGGGATCCCAGGAAGAGTGCACTTAGCTGAACCAGGGAAAATATCCTTGTTTTACATAGATATGGATGAAATAATGAATACTTCCATTTCTGTATGACAATCATGGTCACGACAGTGAAGTTATTAAAAAAATTGTTAGAAGCACAACGTCCTTTGCTGACGCTGAGTCCCTCGTGGCAAGTGCAAACAACTTAAGCTCATTCATTTAATTTTCTTCCAGTTCAAAACTGTGATTTTTCAGGTCAGCTCAGGATTTAGAATTCATTCAACATTTTATTCCAACTCATTTCAAGGCTTCTTCCCTACTCCTCACTGGATGAGTCTAACACCCCAGGGAATGGACACAGCCCACACCCAGAGTCTTCAGGAAAGGGTGTGTCCAGCTGCCTGGACTTTTCTCTCAGAGGTGGACAGCACCAAGTCTGTCGTTCCTGGCATGTCAGCTTGGAGAGTGCTTCAAGAGATGGAGATCTGGCATTTCTATAGCTGCTGCTGCTTTCTTGCAGATTCAATGACCCAAAGATCCCCCAGAACTGCTGCAGCCCCTCACCCATGCTAGGACCCAACTATGTCCACTTCTGGTGCAGGAGATTCTAGGAATTTCTTAGTGGGCCCTTAGGCGCTCGCTCTGGCGCTCTCTCTCTCTCTCTCTCTCTCTCTCTCTCTCTCTCTGTCGGTAATTCCTGTTCTTAACCTAAAGGACTATGGGAAACTTCAGCAGCAGGTCACTGGACTCTGGGGCTTGGTTTTGGTCCCTCAGTTTTTTGTATGCCCATTTTTCAGCTCTTTTTCTTTGTAAAGGCCAGGAAGTGTGAGGACTATCCTGTAAAACTGTAGTCTCTGTGAGTCCCTTAGGAAGGGCACAGTGGTATAGATGTTGAGGAAGAGATAAGGGACTGGGGAGAATTGACATTGACTGTCTTGATCACTTGGGTCCCAGACCAGAGTCTGGATGCTCCCCTGGAATGGGAGAAGAGGATAGGTTCTAACTCCTGAGGATGGCTATGCTGGGTAATCAAGAGAACTGGAATGGGCCAGGATGCAGCAATGATGGCTTGAATGATGGCTCCCATCAGATAGAGCTGGGGAAAAAAGACTTTGGCTACCAGATGAGCCTAAAGAGACTCTACATTCACCTCTTTCTCAGACAGCCTTCCCTGCCATTGATGGTCCCTCCAGCTGGAGAGGACTAACTTCACTCAGGAATACCCAGAGGTTTGCTAATTGCTAAAGTATGGTTGAGCTCTCAATGGGCCTAAATACACTGATACCTCCAGGTACACTGACCATTCCTGACACCAGACACCTTAGGTTTGTACCCTACTTTGATTCTTCTTGACTTATTGACCACCCCTGCCAACCCTCGAGCCCCCAGTCTAGCTCACCTCAGCTCCTCTTCATGGGGAAGGAAGGGGACAGTGTTGAGATCATTCCAAACCCATCAGCCCTCAGTTATCTTTTATATTCCTTAAACCTCCTATCTGAGTCTTCCCAAAGTAAGGAAAGATACTCATATTATAATTCCAGCTAGGAAATGTGGAGGCAGCCATGGAATCCACATGTAATCAAACTAATGTTTGTTGTTTAGAAATCAGGATGGTGGTTGTATTGGGGAGGAAGGGACATGAGGTACAAACCATATTCTCTGTATTGATTACATAGTTGTGTTCACTTTGTGTACATTCATTGAGTTGATGATTTGGCCTTAAGACTCTTAGATTTTCTTTTATTACCTAATGTCCAGTATGTCATAGTGGTTGGGCAATGGCCTGGCAAAGAAATAGATTCTCCCCCAGAGTAAACATAGACTGTTGACAGTCTGATTTTTTAAAAAAATCATTTGATTTGATTTGATTTTGGTACTGGGGATTGAACCCTGGGGCACTGTACCAGTGAGCTACATCCCCCTATTTTTATTTTAAGAAGGGGTTTCACTGAGTTGCTTAGGGCCTCCCTAAGTTGCTGAGGTTGGCCTCAAACTTGCAGTCTTCCTGCCTCAGCCTCCTGAGTCACTGGGATTTCAGGTGTGTGCCACCATACGTGCCAACTGATGAACTGATTTTAGTTCTGAACTCCAGAACTATAAGATAATAAATTTGTGTTGTTTTAAGCTGTGAAGCTTATGGTAATTTATTACAGCAACAATAGGTAACTAACAGTCTTATTTCAGAGGAAACTAGGTGCTAGGCAGGCCCTGGCATGATTACATAGCCAATGATTAGAAACCCTAGGATTCCAATTCAAGTTTGCCAGCATTCAGAGACCAGATTTTTTTCACTAACCTAGTTTTTTTGTTTTGTTTTGTTTTGTTTTGTTTTGTTTGCGGTGCTGGGGATTGAACCCAGGGCCTTGCGCTTATGAGGCAAGTACTCTACCAACGGAGCTATATCCCCAGCCCTAACCTAGTTTTTTTCATTTCAATTAAAATGTTATAGTCTGGCAAGATTGGTACTATAAACTTTTGCAATTCTCTAAGGACAATTTAGAAGCTCAGTGCATGATCCCAGTTGCCATAGGTCATTGATATGGGTTAAGTCGTGATGTTACAATGATCTTGTGCCTTTGCTTGGCTACTCACAATTTACTACTTGATATTTTTAGCCCCATGAGCAGCTTCGTAGGCCCTCAATGTATTCCAGTTAGCTAAGGAAAGGAGTTATCTTCCTCTACATTACTCCATTCTTTCCTAAGTAGGACTTTGCTCTTAAATTAACCATGGCATTTTAATTTCCTTTGGAAATGAAATATGTGAACTGTCACATGTCAAGAATGCTTCGTGAGAAGGAAATTCTAAAGTGAATTCTCATTCAGTAGGGGTAAGGTAGGGCTGAGGCATAACTCAGTGATGAAATGCTTGCCTAGCATACATGCATGAAGCCCTGTATTGTATCTCCAACTAAACACACACACACACACACACACACACACACACACACACACACACAAGATAAGATCATTTGCCTTTTTAAAACTCTGATGGTAAAATTACCTATTATGTCAATATTCACCACCAGTTTATCTGTAGGTAAATTTTTAAGTCAGGATTGGTTTGACAGAAAATAATTTAGGATTAGTGGAATTTGCTTTGAGAGGTAGTTTTAATGTAAGCAAGGAACAAAACCAGTTTAAAATATCCAAATATTCAGAGATGTAATCTAGGAGCTTCAGAAATATTGTGTTTAGAGAAGCTGTGTTGACTGTTCCCTGCCTGAAAATGGTGATGATCCACAGGATGTCTCCACCTTTACTTTGCTCTAATCCTTCATCTCCTCATTACACAGTTTTAAGAGTGTATTTCAGTCATTTCTGACTTGATATTGGGCCAAGACTCAACATCATTAAGACTTTACACATCAGCATGTGGTCCCAGCTGTGGCTACAAGATTCCCCCAGGGGACACACACAGGGGTGAGGCCAGCCAGATCCATGCGTTCTATTTGGGTTTGGTGCCAAAAATCCTATTTGGAGTTTCTAGACCTGGTGACTTGTGGAATACGCAGGGCTGAAACTGTTCCTATGTGTTTTTATCAAAGGCCTAACTAAGAGAACCTTCTCCAGATCTTTTCACTCTGGTGGCAAAACATAAAAAATAAAAAATTGGGATTGGTAAGATGGATTCTTCCCCCTGGGAACTAGAAGGAGGTGGTCTAATGCTGTACTTCAGGCCAGGCTTTTCTTTCCAAGAGTAAATAGAGGGTGGCAAGTGGTGAGAAGAGGCAGAGGATAGAGCTCCTTGCCAGGGGGAGAAAGGACCTTATTCTCTTGCTAGTAAGACAGCAGATGGGAAAGCCTTTCTTTCCTTTCCTTTCCTTTCATTTTTTATTTTCCTGTTCATTTTTAGTGCTGAGGATTGAATGTGGGGGCGTTTGCCACTGAGTTATATCCTCAGTCCTTTTTATTTTTGAGACAGGGTCTCACTAAGTTGCTGAGGGTCTTGCCAAGTTGCTGAGGCTGACCTTGAACTTTTGATCCTCCTGCCCCAGCCTCCTGAATTACTGGGATTACAGGTGTTTGCCACTATATCCAGTCTGGGGAAGTCATTTGAATGAGACAAGTAAAAAAAGACAGATCTACTACTGTCGTGTATATCTAAAAGTAGAAATTTTTTAAAAAGAAAAAAAAAAAAGAATAAAAAGGAACAGGACCTCTAAGAAACCCAATTCAACTAGAGAAGCATATTGTTTTGCCTGTTAATTCATTATACCACTGAGAGTTCTGTCCTTGGCCCCAATACTGTGGCTCAACAAGGCCCTCAGAATTTTACCTGGCTTCTCCTTAGGGAAGAGAGCAGAGAGAACTGGAGCTGTGACCTGACCCCAGAGGCTGACAATAATGCACATGGTCCCAGGATGGGGTAATGCTTTGGTCATAACTGACCTGCAGGCCTGCCCTGGGATATCAGTGCGGGGTGAACCAGAAGCTGCTCCTCTTCCCCACCAGCCTTCCACGCTGCGCTGCCTCATTCCTCCGACCTTCCTCTTCAGTGGTGGGCGGGAGGCAGCTTCCAGTGCTCCGGGAGCCTTTGCTGCAGTACAGCTGCAAACAGGAATCAGTGAAGCGGCTATTAGGTCCCCACTCTCAGGCAGTGACACAGTTGGCGTCACACTGACTCTGTTACATATGAAATCCCCAAAGAGAATAATACCTCATCTAAACTTTCATTATATTTTGTAACACAATGAATATAGATCGATAATAAATTTCGTTCTAATATAGCATTAGTTTCAGAAGAATTTTCCCCTTTCCCTTTTTCACTCTCAAGAAATCAAATTATAACTCTACAAAAATAAAGGTTTTTCTATTTAAGAACTCTGTGAAGAGAACAATGGCGTCCTTTTAAGTATCAGCATTTTAGCTTCTATTTAAAAATAAGCTTGGGGGACTTTATTCAATAAAGAAATGTATTTCTCAGAACACAAACTGGGATCTTTTGGAAAATTAACCTTTTCTCCATGGCAGTGGAATTAGACCATATGCTATTAAATTAAAATAATTTAGTTTTTTATTACATTTTTCGAAATTAGGAAGTACATCAAACCTGTAGATAAGAATGGAAAATAAAGTAAATGAAAATCCACTATGTATCTACCACAAAGCTTTATTAAAATAACATTATGCTGTATATACTTGAATGATTTCGAAAGAGATGATATAGGCCTAACAGACACCACCTGTATCCCCCATCCCATTGCCCTCCCTTACTCTTGGAAGTAGCCACTACCATGGATTCAGTGTTCGGTCATCATTGTAGCATATTTTTACTATGTGTATATAGAAGAAATGGACCTATTTTGCAAAATTCACTACTTTGTATATCCTTCTCTAACTTGATTTTTAAACTCAGAATTTCAGACAGGATTTTAAAACTGTGGAACCTGGGGTGAAGACAGAGCTAGATAAACTCCAAGCCTTTAACTGGTACACAAAGCCTTCAGGAGTTACATGCAGCCCTGGAATTAGAGACGTATACCAATTTTTTTTTCCCTGAGAACAATGTCCATAGCTTGTATAAAATTGTCACCTCCATCTTTGACCCTGAAGGGTAAAGAATCACCTGATGTAATCATCTTTCTTCAAAATGTTGAGATTTCATTAAGGTACAAATTTGCTTTTTTAAAATCATGATGAATGATTTATTTTATTTATTTTATTCTGTATGTTCTTTAGTTTTGTCCCTCTGTAGAATTTTATTCTACTTCAAGTAACAAAATGATGAAGTCTTATGTTTTATTTATTTATTTGGGGGTGGGTGGGTACTAGGAATTGAACCCAGGGTGCTTTACCACTGAGTCACATCCCCAACCTCTTTTATTTTTCACTTTGAGCGGGGTCTTGCTGAATTGCTTAGGGCCTCACTAACCTCCTGAGGCTAGTCTTGAACTTGTGATTCCTTTGCCTCAGCCTCCCCACTGGGATTACTGGTGTGCACCACCACACCCAACAAACTCCTCTATTTTAATGTATGGTGTACAATACAAAATACAATTTACAGAAATTTCTATCTAGGAGACCTAAAGAAACACCATGTTCGCCTAGATGCAGCATTATTAAAAAAATGATGATTCTAATGCTGTTAGAAGGCTGATTTCTTTTGGGGAGGGAGCTTTCAGCAATGCACATTTTGAAGGTTGGAAATGATTTAATAGAACTGAAGACACCATTCTGATCGCTAGAGGGCACTAGCACAACTAAAAATAGAGAAGACATCTTTGTAGTAAAATATAAATGCCAGAGGAGTCCCTTGCAAGATCTTCTCATATTTATTTATTTCTGTTTACAAATTTTCACATCAAGCTTCTAATATATTTTAAAACTTTCATGTTCAGACTCTTAATGTTATCAATCTCATAAAACAAATGTGAAGTGGCCTGAAGGGATGACCTTAAGTAAATGAGGTGGGTATGCTATAGTTGGATTCTGGCTACTTATCTAGTTGTTGGATTTGCAAGACATCAATTGCTGGTCAATTAATTGGTATCTTTATAAATAAAGAAACATGATTTAGGAGTTTACATAGAAAAAGACAGTATTCACTTAAGACTTAACTAAAAATGCTTTGTCATTACTTGGGCATTCACTGCCCATCTTCAGTCTATGGGAATGTTCCAGACCTTTCTTCCTTCCTTTTGCCAATTAAGAAGTAAACTGTGGGCATTTTGCATCCTGTAGGCTGTGCTGCTGGGACTCTGGTAGAAAGCAGTTATTTCCTGGGGACCTTTCCTATCACCTGCTTGCTTTTCTGGGTCTGTTGAGAGCTCTAAGGTAGGGAGGATAAATTTTCCTTCTCCTAATTGAGAACTACTCCAGGGCTTTCTATGTGCTAACTGCCAATTTGCAATTAAGAACTAAGAAAAGCCATTGTAATCCAGCATTTTAACACTAGAACATTGAAATAACTCATATTTGTAAAACACTTTATAATTTATAAGGAGTATTTATCTACAAACCTCAGAATAATTCCTTGAGATAAGAAAGTAATATATGGTTATTCCTAACAGGTGGATTAGAAACCCAAAACTTCTATAGCATTCCATGCTATAGACTACTGATAACAGTAGTGGTCCCTAGATCATGTGGTTAATATGCTGTAGTAATGACCTCTCTTCAGGTTTTCTTATTTCTGGTCTACTCTGAGATTAATATAAATTCATTCTGAGAATTCATTCATTCATTCATACATTAATTATATTCTGAGAATATAAATTCATTTGCCCATTCTTTTTTTACTTGTTTGGAATTGATTTTTTTTAATGTAGTAGGGGAAGCAAAGGGGGTGATCCCCTTCTTGCCCATCATAAGGGACACAGCTGACAGCCCTTTACCAAAAAGACAGGTTAGCAAGAGAAGAGCATAAGAAATGTATTTGATCAGTTTTAAGGGACGCAGGAGCCTTAGGGAGCTGTTATTTAAGGTCTCCCCTTCAGGCCTGCTTCACATTAGCTTCATGAAACTGATAACACTGAGAGAGCTTGAACATGAAAGTTTCAGGTTCAGTGAAGCAAGAACAGCGGAACAGAAATGTGATTGGACAGGAAGCTCATGATGTAATGCGGGTCGGCTGCGTGGGGAAACCTCGCGAGGCCTGTCCGTCTTGATTCTTCTTGGCTCTCTGGAGCAGGAGCCCTTCGAAATAGGGGTCTTGTGATATACTACCGAACCAGGTGGGTCCAAGAATTTCTTTATGGCTCCTCCCAAGACAGAATGGCTTGGTCAGATAATTATTTTCAGGTTTTATGACTTGCTTTGGGGCAAGGAGGTTCTAGCATCTATGGCCCTTCTTGGGAAAGATCCCCATCCGAGTGGCATTCACATTGATGAGGAGGTAGGATACATACTAGTGAAGAAGCAAATTATATCATGTGGTAGAAGTAAACCATGTGTGGGGTGTTAGAAAAATGAAGAGCAGAGCAGAGGGAACTTGGAGTCAGGGCAGGGCTGCTCTAACCAGGTCGTCCTTCCTGAGAATGGGTGAGGGGTTTGCTCCGGCAACATCCAGGGGAAGGACCAGGGAGAAACTACTGAACTGGTCCTCAAGCCGCAGGGTCCCTGGTGTGTTGAACATCATGAAGGAGGAGGCCCTTACAGCTGGAGTAAGAAGGGGACAATACAAGGGGGACAGGGTCAGAGAGCTGTGCTGTGGGGGCAGCTCATGCCACAATAAGGACTTCGGCATTTACTTTGAGTACAACAGATGACCATGGAGCAGAAGAACATAATCAGCAAAATTTTTCTTTTTGTTCTTTTGGTACTGGGGATTGAACCCAGGGTTGCTTTACCACTGAGCCAATCCCTAGCCCTTTTATTTTTTATTTAGAGACAAAGTCTCACTAAGTTGCTTAGGGCCTCACTAAATTGCTGAGGCTGGCTTTGAACTTGCGATCCTCCTGTCTCAGCCTCCTGAGTCACTGGGATTACAGGTGTGTGCCATAGAGCAAATATTTTAACAGGATCACTCTGATTACCATACGGGGATAAGACTGTGTGAGTGGGGAAAAAGGTAAATGTAAAAAACAAATACTTGATCATGGTAGCAATCCAGATGAAAAGCCTGATTTAATTAATTAATTAATTTGCAGTGCTGGGGTTGGAACCCAGGGCCTCATGCAGCTAGGCAAGCATTCTACCAGGGAGTTACATCTCCCGCACAACCTGATTTTTTGGTGGATTGAATTTGCTGTGTGAGAGCAGAAGAGGTAAGCACATCTCACAGGGTGTGGGCTTAAGTTCCTGGGAAAGTGGGGGTTATACTCCCCTGGGGGGCTGAAGGCTGTGTGTGGAGCAGGGTGGTGGGTTCAAGGGGGCAGGCTGGAAGTCCAGATTTGAATGGGGAAATTGATTTGGTGATGAGGTGTGCATTTGGAGTCCTGGAGGGAAGACTGGGCAAACCATCCTGCTGTGGGTGTGCATCTGGACATCATATTGTACTATGCCTCCGCCCTGCTCGGCTTAGGAGGACAGCTGGAGAGGAGGAGCTAGTAAAAGGAGGAGCCATGCATGCTAAGCAAGCTCAGAAAGGAAGGAGCAACAAGATAACAGAAAGGAAGTCTAGAGTCCTGGGAAGAAAGAGAGGGTAGAAGCTGCCCACTGGGCTCCATCCATAAACAGTGCAACCCTTGTGCATTTGCCCACCCTGGAGCATTGAATGGACTTGCACTGTGGAAAGTTTCCTCTGAAAGAAAACTGAGGGGTGTGGGGGGACTTATCTCATTCATACCCCCCTATCAGTTACAAATTTGCTTTGTTTTTAGAAATCTTACTTTCAGCCGGGTGCAGTGGCATGCACCTGTAATCCCAGTGACTTGGGAAGCTGAGGCAGGAGGATTGCAAGCTCAAGGCCAGCCTTAGCCATTTAGCAAGAGCCTGTCACAAAAAATAAAAGATAAAAAGGGCTGGGGATGTAGGTCAGTGGTGAAGTGCCCTGAGTTGAACCCCCAGCAAACACACACACATACAAAAATCTTAGTAGCAATTAAATTTTACCATCTAAGAATAAATGAATAAAATTATTTGTTAAGATAATTTAAACTATCAGATCTTATTTCTGTACTTGTTAAAATTTTATCATTCTTAGGCATGTGTCATTTGATTATTTCAATAATCTCCGAGATTGAAAGAGCTTGCATTATCTCATGAGTGCAAAGACTGAGGCTTAGAGAAATTAGTGTAATTACTTTCTTGGTGGATTCAGCATTAAAGATTTCTACAAAGCATATACTTAAAAATGTGCATTTGGGACTAAAATTTGAGGCATTCCATATCAGCATGAAGCATGAAAACTATCAATTTTATCTGCGTTTTTCTTACAAGGATACTTTATAAAGACACATATTAAAGAACATTTATTCCTAACATTCTGGAAGAACCTTAGAGAATTTTCACCCAGACAATACATATAGCCCTTTTACATTTAAAATTCATAGGAAGGTGGATGTAATAGAAATAGGGAAATCTTTTTTATAGAGAAGCTTTGCAAGATTTACCAAAATCTTAAAACTTTTGAAAGTCCAACTTTGATCTAGCAAATCTATAATTAGAAATTAAACTAACAAAATAATTAGAGATAAGAGGAAAGGGTTGGGTGGAGATATATTTATTATGTAAAAATATTAATTGAAGATAACCTAAATAAGTGTTATTGTATCAAGACAATAGGATGCTGTACAACTGTAAGAAATGATGCAATGTGACATCAGTGACATGGAAAATACCCACTTCGTGGTTAAGTGGGGAAGAAAGCAGGTAGTTAGGCAGGGTGTATGACATCATCCCATTTTTATTACAAATCGTATCTATATATTGAAAAAACCCCTGGAGGTCAGCACATTTTTTCCATAAAAGGCAGATAGCAAATACATTAGGCTGTGTGGGCCATATGGTCTCTGCTGCAATTGCTTAGCCTGGTTCTTGTAGTGCAAAAGCAATAATCCACAGTTTGTGAGTGAGTGGGCCTGGCTAAATTCAGCCCCTGGGCTGTAGTTTGAGAGTCTGCGGCCTACATCGTTTGCTGTCCCCTTATCTGTAATTGTAAACTATGATTCTGTCCAGTAGCTATAATTCTCTATTTACTTTGCCGCTTTTATGCTTTTCTACAAGGTCATAGATCACTCTTTGTTCCCACCAGAAACATCAAATGTGATGAAATTATGATAAAGCATTTAATTATACTTCATTTTCATATTATTATTATTATTTTACATGATCAGTTATTATTAGTAATTCAACCAGAATAGCCATAGGTCATAAATGCTGTAAAACATCAGAAAAATAAATAAATAAAAAATAAAGGCAGCCCTTGATTCCTTGGAGACAGGGCATATTCTCTTTTTTAAAATATTTTTTAATTAACACAGTGTAATATTTCTGGAGTACAGTGTAACATTTTAATATATGTATACAATGTGTGATAATTAGGTCAGGGTGGTTGGGTGGCATATCACCTCAGATATTTATCTTTTCTTTGTACTAGGAACATTCAAAAATCTCTCTACTAGCTGTTTTGGAATATTCAACTAATATTACCAGCCAAGTTATCCTACTGTGCTATGAAATAATAGAAGTGATCCCTTATATCCATCTGCAGCCTGGGCCTGTTAACCATCCTCTCTCCATCCCTCTTGCTCACATCCTTCCCAGGCTTTGGTAGGCACTGTTCTATTTTCTACTTATTTGAGATCAACATTTTAGCTTCCACAGATAACCCCTCACCCCCACTCCTATTCCATCAACAACTCTTGCCATGCAGCAGGTTCTGAAGCATGGATTACACTATTGCGTGTCTCCTCCGCCAGCCCCTCCTTGCCCCCATCTTTTCTTTCCTGGATGATTGTTGAGATCTTCTGTCTGCTCCTGCTCATTCCCACACAGCAACTGGAGTCATTTAAGAAACCAAAATATAATATCTACATGTGCCATACACAGAAAAGAGACAAAAACTTTATTCTATGAAGTTGTTCAAATGTCAGTACATTTTTAAAATTTATTTTGACACAGGGTTTCCCTGTTAAACAGGCTGACTTTGAACTTGTGATCCTTCTGCTTCAGTTACCTGAGTAGCTGGGATTACAGGTGTGTGCCACTATGCCCACTTTCATTATTTGGTTTTAATAACGCCCCTCCCCCCCGCCCCTCGCTCTCTCTCTCTTTTTGTGATGCTGGGGTTGGAACCTAGGGCCTTGCACATGCTTGACAAGTGCTCTACTGCTGAGCCACACCCCCAACCCCTTAAAATTCAACTTTGTATTGCAACCGCTAAGTCTCTAGCAACATAGGTAAGGCTTGAGGTGCATCTTTGTGACTTGAAGAGTTTATTCTCTTAACAGTCAAATAAGACTTGGTGTTAGAGCAGTGATCTGAGCACCAAGAAGAAATCAGAATTTCATTGACCTAACCTAATGCAGGTCATTATAGGTTCCTGGATAGCTCTGGTGGGATGCACTCCAGGAAGTGGGATGAAGAGATCCATGACTGACTTGGGGGAATTTGAGTGCAGGTTAGGCAGGGGAGTGATGGGTGGCTTCCAGAAACCCATGCCCCTCACACTCAGGAGCTGAAGCAGGGGGTCTCCCCTCTGACTTGAATTACCTTTCAGTTTTAATTAGACCATTGAGGACTGGCCTTACCATCCTGGGGTGACACTGAAGGAGTGGAGAAGTGTGACAAGCTTCCATTTGCATGTACAGAGAGTGCAGAACCCCACTCTGGGAGGGATTGCCTGGTTACAGGGGTGGGACCAGCTTCTGTCTGAGGCCAATTAAGGTCTTTCATCACACAGTTCAAGAGATTTCATCAGCTTCCTTCTCCCCACTCCAAGCTGCTCCTCTGCCTAAGTTTCCATTTGCATTTATTGTCAGCCAGCTATGGAATCATGAGCATCGTTTAAATATAATCTAACTCTCACAATAAGACTACAGGGCATTGAGCTGTGCTCTCTTTGTATTTCAATTTTATTATTAAGAAAGAAGGGGCTTATTGACAATATTTTTCCTGACAATAACTCATTAGGTGCTGTCAACAGCAAAAAATTTAATGGACTCTAGCTATGTGAGCCATATGTGTTATTTCTTTCTTTCTTACCCTCAGGGCCATTTGGAATGAAAGATTCTCCGGAAATGGACAACATATTGTCAAGTTTGAAAGCATATGGGGCTGAACAGGATTCTTGTGAAGGCTCATGGTCTTATAATTCAATATTTATAAGCAATTAAAGTTCACAAAGTCTATAAAAACATGCCACAGCTGTGAATCAAATGAGTGCCTTGACCTACCCAATTAGATAAAGAAAGCATCAATATCATAATTAGGCAGCCAGTTCTCTTCTGAGAATTAATGTAAATAGTGATTATACTTTAAAATCAAACAAACACTATTTTCAAGCAAGAAGAAAGAGCCTTTTGCTAAAAGATGCAACATTCTGGGTGAGAGAGAGTAACTTCATATTTGATTGGTGAATTGACCAGGGGAATTGTTTTTTGATATCTCAGCAAAACTTTCCATTCCATCCCAAGCAGTCTTGCTCTCCTTTTACAAGGGATTGACTGCCTGCCTGCAGATGAAAAATCATTGCTTTGTCAGTTTAGGTTGATGAGCAGAGAAGTTCAAGCCTTCCAGCTTACTGCTGAATTATTTAGAAATTTCAAACCACGCCCCTCTGAAAGTGTGAGTAGCAGTCATCTGCCTGCTGAGGTCCTTCAGTTTTGTCAAGGAAGGAAACATGTTTCAGATCTAGGCAGGAAGCTTCTGACGTGGTGGGAACATAAGTTGAACAAGTGGTCACTTCCCATCTCCAATTTCCTACTCCCATGATTTCCTTTCTCCTTCCTGTATTCATGGGTCAGTTTCCAACTACAGAAGTCATTCAAGTTGTATAAACTTGCAATACATTCAAGAAATTCAAGTGACAGTGTATAAAGTAAGGAAGATGACCAGAAGTTGTCAATTTTCATTTGTAAGGATATTTTAGAATCTTCTCTAGATGGAAGGAAGGTAGCAGTCCAAACTGTTTTGCTCTTTAGGCAGCAGTTGAAAGGGGACTTCTTTACAATTTCTCAAAGTAGGTGAACTACGAAAAAAGTTTCACTATGAAAAAATAGTGGGGCAAGGGTCGAAGTGTTGTTGCAGTCAGTTTTCGTGCTAGTTGTTTCATGTCTGTTCATGCCTATAGATCCAAAATAATTGGTTTGATTATCTGATCCTCTTTAAGTAGAATTGTTGGGTATTTTATTGGCAGCATGTGGCACAAAGTTTTGACATCTTGATTATTTTTCCTTAGGAGGATTTAAAAATCATTTGATGTCATTTTCCCCCAGAGTCTTGCTCTACAAACAACTTAAAAGACACAAATATTTTTTGAGATATTTGTATAGCAAGTGTAAAATATGCTATCAGTATGTTAGATAAATCTCTACCAGAGAGGGTCTGAGAGTACAACATCTTACAGGGTGTAGACTTTAGAAATATTATCCGAAGATGATTCCAGAAGTGAGTTCTTAAATTTGAATGTTACCTTTATACTTTTAGACGTGATATACTCTTGAGCATACGGGAAAGGTGAAGGCAAATCACTTGCCTCCTTTTCTTCCTTAATACAGAGAACTTCCTTGTTTCAGGATGTCAACCTTGAACATTACTCTTTCTCTAACTTGAACTTGTACCTAAGTCATTCATATTATTAGCTCAGCTTGTTTCTATTTCTTGGTCAGAGTCTAATTCTAATATTAAATAAAAATGTATGCATTTCGTATAGATCAGAGAGAGCAAGCAACCCATTCTCCTGTTCCATAGTCAGGTTCAAAACCATTGGATTTCTGCCAATGATATTTTCTGGTAGTTCGAAGTTTGTTTCAAACAGAACAATGAAGCAATAACACACTTTTTCTTCCAGCTTTTTTAGTTGACAGTGGAACATTTCATAACAGAGTGAATTTATTATTATATTCAACACCATGCTATTGTCATCCTTAGTCACCTTTATGCTTTACTTACATTTTTAAAATAAAATTTGTAGAAATTCATTAGGCCTTAAATTGAATGTTGTATACGAGTCAAACTGCAGTGCATTAGCGTTCAGATAATATATTCCATTTCCCCCACGAATCCACTCTCCCTCCCTCCTTCCCTTTCTTCCTTTTTGTCTTCCGTTTTTTGCTTAATATCTGTAGTGTTTTATTCAAACTTGAATACAACATCCCTTGTCCCCAAGGAGCTCATCGCTGAGTGTAGGAACTGAAAATGTAATCTGCTTTATGACTCACAAACTTTCCTTGGCAGAGACCTGTTACCTATTGTTCATTTGTACAGTTTTTTTCTTCCTTTGTTTTTGCTATTTTGAAAGCTATTTTTGTGATTTATTTGATGTTAATTGCTTCAATCACCTCTTTAAAAGATACAATTACTTGTGTTTTCTTTCAGCCCCTTAGCAACTTCCCAGTTCTTCTAGACCTTACAAAGATAATTTGGGCTGTGGTGAATTCATTAACAAATTCCCTTCATAATTTCGGATTCTCGTCAGACTTGCCAGTATGCATGTACCTTCAAAATGAGCATTCTCCTTAACCTACTTAAAAAACAAAAACAAACAATAACTCCAATTCTTTGAATAGTCTTCTTTTACTTTGAAAGGATCCATTCTTGCTTTCTTTTAAAGGAGAAAATTTGTTTTTTTTTCCTTTTTTTTCTCAGCTATCCTAGACCATAATTATCTCAGAATTTTCGCATATCAGAGGCATGCAGTGCCTGGAGAGAAATGTAACATTTGAAAAAATCATTTGTTTCCCTAAAGATCACTGAATTGACATCAGTTTTATGATGTTTTCCACTTGTTAATAGTGACAATTCTTACACTGTGAGAATAATTGATACTCAAAAGTCCTATTGAGGTCACCCCTGCTTTTTATTTTTCCAGAAATTAGATTTCTCACATAAGTTTGATTGTTGACCTTCACATGCCTGTGTTTCAGGACACACTGAAATATTAATCCTTTGAATACCTAAGTCTGTTTTTCAAATCCACAAATATTAAGGCTCAATATTATCAAATATTTATCGCTAGATTTCAAAAATATTCCTTTCTTTTATTATACATCATAGGAGATGATTGTTTACTTTCTACTCCATTAGCTGCCTTATTAGTTATTCATATTTTTGGTTTTTAAAAACTTTTATTTTGAAATAATTTCAGTCTTACTGAAAATTTGCAAGAATAGTACAATGAGCTGTTTTTAATCTAGATTTACTGTTTATTAACATTTACTTTATTATTTCCCAGCATGTCTTTCGCCTGTGTGAATTTACATGAATCATGTGTATATGATAGACAATGGATATTTAAATAGATGATAGATGATATTTAAATAGAACATGCATTTTTCCTCTGAGTCTTTTGGAGGTTGCAGGCATGATACTCCTAAATAACTTATTTTGCATTTCCTAAGAATAAGGGCTTTCTCTTACATAGTCATGGTAAATCAGGAACTCTAACATGAATCCAGTCTGACTAAGCCACAGGGCAATTTCACTAATTGTCTCAACAATGTTCTGTATCAATTTTTCTCCAGTTATGGATCCAGTCCAGGGACACACGTTGTATTTGGTTGTTGTATATCTTCAGTCTCCTTCAGTCTGATATAGCATTTAGCTTTTGTTTATCTAAAGTGGCACTAATGCTTTTGAAGGACATTGATTAGTTACCTTGTAGACTGTCACCCTACTTGGATTAGTCAGAGACCTCCTTGTGGCTATATGAATATATTTGAGGGAGAAAGATCACAGAAGGGGTATTTCATCTTTCTCAGTAGCTACATTGCATCAGGGTACTCCTTTGTAGTTTATTTCACTCTGTGACAATACATGGGGAGATACTTCAAGATTATGTATATATCCTATTTTTCATGAAAACTTTATCTACTAGCTTTAGTACCCACTGATGATTATTACCTGAAACAATTATTACTACAATGATGATTAAACATGTTTTTTTCTATATTATAATATGAGGAAGTTTCCTCCTCTCCCTTATTCATTTGTTCCATTTACTTATATTAGCATGTATTCTTTATTTTAATTATTTGGGTGATATGTTGTTGCTTTCATTGTTTACACTGATGCTCTATTGTTCTAGATTTGGTTAGTGGGAGCTCCTTTCTGATTTATTTTGATATTCTTATTTGCTTTTTTTCAAAAGAGTTGTTGTTTATATTTATTTGCCAGCTGAATCACTGTTGGTCAGCTTTCCATCACTATGACAAAATACCTGACAAACTTAAACTACAAAGAGAAAAGGTTTCAATCACCAAGTTGTAATGAAACAGTAATATTATAAAAGTACAATTTTCCAAAAGTTTGAAACAAGATTCATATAATATTATGGCTAGTGTTTTAAATAATTAACTCATTAATGAAGAGAGCAGTAAATAGTAAATCTGGTTAAGAAGAGTCTTAGAGTGTAATAATATATAATATTACATTATATTATACTATAATTATATAATATAATAACATATAATAATAGATAATATTATAATAATGTGATATAATATAATATAATAATAATGTATAATAGCTAATAAAAGACAGAATGCTAAAATGAAATTATAGATATGAAAGTGGTTAATTTGCTGCATACCAATAAATTTGTAATCATGTGTATGATCTTTCCTGTGAGCCAACGTCTGTCAGTTAGCACCCTACTTCACTGAGTCCAGGCAGTGTGTTTTATAAAATAGTAAATCAAACAGAGTTACAAAGGTGTACTTTCCAGAGATTTAAGAAATCCTCAGAGAAGTCTGCTGTACAATGCTTCATATTACTTTGCAAGGACAGAGAGTAGCTTTTGCCTTATTCCAAATTTTTGATAAATTTTCTTATTACTTCAAAGTTGTATTTCTCCTAACATGCCAGGTCAGAACTTTGGATTCTATTATTCAATTTTAATAGAAAACCCAAAACTTCATCGGGTCTTTTGTGGTTCTTCCTAAATCTCTCTTATTGCAATGTAAACTCATCTCACTTGTGAAATTAGACTTTGTCTCCTGTAATGATCTTTCCTGAATGGAAGTCTGTTATTCAGAAGGCTCTCCACCTCCTTGTCTTTGAAATAATTAATTCTTTGTGTGTCTTCTGTCTTCTTACCTTTCAGTGTTATTTGCTATCTTTTTCTCCCCTCACGGTTCTTACAACTGCGAAGTCCCAAATATGATACTGTGTTCCGAGAAGTTTAACAAAGCATGTGTATGTGACATCTATACAATTTCAACCTTCTCATCCCTGAAAATGTTTCACAGAACAGCACTATAGGATTATTGCTTTTATAACCAATCAATTAAAACATGGTATATCATAAATTGCCAGTTTTTAAATATTCCTTATTTTGCTTGCTCACTAATTCATTTCTGAAGCCCTGCTTCATTTACCTATTGAATTCAGTAAAATCGTTGTTGTCCAGCATGCACAATGTGAAATTTCATCTTCACCATTTCTCAGTGTTTGGTGTAGCAGTGTTACTCATTCATATTGTTGTACAACCAATCTCCAGAAATTTTCATATTGCAAAACTGAAACCCTTGGCCCAGTAAACAACTGTGGATTTCCTCCTTCACCAGAACCCGGAAACCACCTCTGTACTTAGTTTCCATGAATTTGACTACTTAATTTCTTAGACAAGTGGGATCATATGGTATTCGACTTTTACAACTGACCTATTTCACTTAACGTGGTCCTTCCATTCATTTTTGTACTAACCTGTGTCATGATCTCCTTTTCAGTGACTGGATAGTATTCCACTGCAGGGATGTTCCACATTCAGCTCTCAGTGGACACTTGAGTTGCTTCCACCTCTTGGCCAATGTGCATAGTGCTGCTATGAACATGAGTTTGCAAACTCTCACGAGTTGCTTGAGATTCTGCTTTCTGTTCTTTTGGATGTGTACCTAGAAGGGGAATTGCTGAATCTTATGGTAATTCTATTTTTAATGTTTTGAGTGCCTGCCTTGCTGTTTTTCATAAGTATACATTTTATATTCCCACTAACATTGCTAACCATCCCAATTTCTCCATATCTCTACTCATACTTGCTATTTTCTGCTTTTTTTGTTTGATTTTTTAGCTGCCATCATAATGAATATGACACAATATTGCACATTGTGGTTGTGGTGGTGGTTTGCAGTGGGGGTGGAGATGGGGAATTGAACTCAGGGGTGCTCTACCACATCTGCAGCCCTTTTATTTTTCATTTTGAGACAGGGTCTTACTAAGGTGCTTAGAGCCTAAGTAGCTGAGGCTGTCCTTGAACTTGTGATCCTCTGCCCCAGCCTCCCCAGCTGCTGGATTACAGGCATGCACCCAGCACATTATGGTTTTGATTTGCATTTCCCTGTGACTGGTCGTGTTGAACATCTTTTGCTTGTTGGCCATCTGTGTATCATCTTTGTTTATCCATTCATTTTAAACCATCCATGGAGAGCATTTGACAGACCCAGACCTTGAGTTAATTGCTAGAGAAGCAAAGATGAATAGAGTAAGTTTCTTGATCTTTAGAAGTTCATAGTTGCTTAGGAAACCAACCTGTAAACAAATGACTCAAAGACAAAGTGGTAAGTGCCATGAGAGAGACGCACAAATGCTTCCTGGGCATTCACCTTACTTTGTGTTTTTAGTATTTTTCTTCTTAGTATTCACTTCTAAGTATACTGTTGATCACTTACACACTATTCTTTCAGAAATAATTTAGAAGTCCATCCCTTCAGCGGCTCACACCTACCTTTTATTATTCATTGGTGATTGCCATTGAATGAAATAGATCTCTGAAACATTTCAGTCATTACACAACAGTCTGTGTCCTATCATGACCCCAAGATCTGACATATTGCCTCACAGCTGATTCTTATTTCCTTTATAGGAATATCTTACCTTTGCAATTAATTTAGAAGGTCAATATTGTGACCCTCAACTATTGTCTGTACTTCTGCCAGTATAAACATGGTTCAAACACTCTTCTGCATCTCCCCCAGTCCTTTCTGCCTCTTTGACACAATCAGCATGAGTCAAGAAAAGGAGGAATATAGAGGGTAAAGAAAGAAGATTTGTCACCGGTCTGTGACTCATTAACGTAGGGTCCTGCCTAGACTTTGTAATGGCTATAGATTAAGATAAAACATTCCTTTAAAACTTCAAGTTTATATTGAGCTGCCCATGGTTTTATTTATTTTTATTTTTTGGTACTAGGGATTTAACCCAGGGGTGCTTTAACACCGAACTCCATCCCCAGCCCTTTTCATTTTTTCTTTTGAGATAGGGGCTCATTAAATTGCTGAAGGTCTTGCAAGGGTTAGCAAGGATTGCTAAGCCTAACCCTAACCCTAACCCTAACCCTAAGTTGCTGAGACTGTTCTCAAACTTGTGATCCTCCTAACTCTAGTCTTGAGCTTGTGATCCTCCTGCCTCCTGAGTCACTGGGTTTCCAGGAGTGAGATTCTGCACCTGGCCTGGCCATGGTTTTAAAGGTTTGGCAATCAAATGTCTTGATCCAAACCACAAACCTAATAGCTCTGTGTAGCAATGATAAAAGTTCATTAATTTTTTTCCCCAGAAGGTTAAAATAGTAATAGAATCAGACTCATGTCAAACATAAACTAACAAGGATGCACACATATCTTTCCCTGAAAGAGAAAGATCAGTGATTTCTACAAGTTTGTATTTAGCCACTGATCACTCATCAACCTCATGTTACTTAGAAGTCAAAGCTGCCCCAGTCTCCTGGAACAGCTGTAAATTGGACTGCATCTACTCAGATGAAGTGATTCCAGGTACAGCCTGTCATTCTGTTTCTACCCTGGGCCAGCACATTTTGAGAATAAGAATATGACTCTGTTTAAATATTTTGTTAAAACTGGAATAGTTAAGAAAGGCCACTCCTTTTTTTTATTACTGGCAGTTGAATAGATTTGCACACTAGAGCCTGACCAAATTATGACAACATGTCTACTTGGCCTAATATAAGAATTTGATGTCATTTGGTTTCCTGAGATTTATATGCTCAAGTTTTTCTGTAGAAAATAGCAAATAAACTGTGAGTACCTAACAGATAGGTTATGATGCTGACAGATTTTGTTGTCATAACACAATGTCATCAGAGTGTATTCCTTGTCTGGTTAGCAGATTAGTATGTGGGAGATTTTCACAAGGTCAGATTCTTTTCAACATAGCCAAATTCCTTTCAAAGATAGCCATTTCCAAAATGGACCCAAGAAGAAATAGAAAACTTGGATAGTCCTATAATCGTAGACAATGGATATGAAAAACCATGAACTAAAAACTGTAAAACTTTGATAAATGAAATATCTCAACAAAGGGAGATAATTGCCATCCATAAATCAGAAGTCTTGATTTTATTAAGATGCCATGGCTCCCCAAATTGATTCAGTGCATTTCCAGTCAAAATCTTGGCAAGATATTTTAAAGCAAATTGACAAGTTTATCCTAAAATCTATATGGAAATTAAAAAAAAAACCCTAGAATGGCCAAAACAATTTTTGAAAAAAGCAGAACAAATTTGGAGGACTTACAGTAAATGATTTCAGGCTTTACTATAAAGCTACAATATTCAACAGTTTGGAACTGATAGAGAATCCAGAAATAAATCCACACATACATGGTCCAATTGATTTTCAACAGAGCTAGACCAATTCAATATTTTGAGTTTGAGATAGCTTTGTGATTTTTCAAGTAGAGCTATGAAGTAGGCAATTGCTATTTGGAATTTGAGCTCAGAGAAGGAGTTTGGGATTACAGATAGTTTTTTTTTTTCTTTTATGTAGTGGTAGGGATCAAAGCCAGGACTTTGCACATATGAGGTGAGTGCTCTATCACTGAGCTACATCCCTAGTCATGCAGTTATAAGTTTGGTAGCTACTATGTGTAATGGAAGCCATGTGCATGGATGAATTGGTGCAGAGATTACAGAATAAGAAGAATATAGAAATACAAATTTCAGAATTAGTCCTCAGCAGTGCTGCAGAATTTCAGCAGTTAATGACTAACCAGAGAGGGCAGAACCTACAGAGAAGACAAGGTAATAAGTAATGGAAAAGCAGAAGTCTGTTACAAGGGAAGAGGTAGTTCTAGAAGAAAGGAATAGTAGTGTTGAATGCTGCAGAGAACTGGCCAAAAATTTTTTAAAAAAGTAAATAAAATAAAGTGCAATGAAACCATCCTTGCTAATGTTGATTAGAGCAGTGTTGGGGTAGTTATTGGGGTAGATGATAGACTGAAGTGCATTGAAGAATATTTTCCAGAAAATAGCAGATTGGACCAAATCGACTCATCTCTGTTTAGGAGTTTTGGAGGCTTATTCTGAAGTTCTGCTTACAGATTCCAAAATGTGAATGAAAGTCCCAGGAGCTGGCAGACACCATCTTAACTAAGTGATCCAAGTTAGCATCTTTAGTAAGAGGATAAACTGATTCCCTGCGTCTCCTACTGTGATTAACTGAGAGGATCCAGCATAACTTGTGTACAATTCCTGGCAGCCGTGGACAATCTGGATTTAGTCATGAGTAAACAAGGAGAAACCCAAATTGAATTGGCCTGTCTTCTGAAAAAGTCCATGCTGTAAAAGAAGAGAGGAGGCAGAGGCTCTGCTTCAGATGAAGCAAGACTAGCAAACACTTGATTAAATTAGTGTGTGGTATCCATAAGGGGAAAAAAGCTACAAAAGATATTACTGGGAAATTTGAGAGAATTTGAGTATGATCCGATATTCTGTAATGGTCTTAGGATAATATTAATTCCTGAACTTGTTATTTCTCCTGTGAATGTGTAAGAGTGTATTTTGCATTTAGGAGGATGAAGCATTCAGAGATGTAGGGTTATATGGCTGCAGTTCACTTTCAAATGATTCAGCAAAAGTAAAATGGACATACACATATAATGTACACATGTGCACATAAGTGTCCATACACACAAAGCAAATGTGGCATCCGTTGAGCACTTGGTTTCTTTATTGTTGCAACTTCTCTGTAAATTAAATCTCTTTCACAATAAAAAATTCAGGAATTATCCAAGCCCTGTAAGATGTGCTAATTTTCATTATTCACAAAATGTATCACACACAGATTAGAGAGAATGATTTTGGAGATTGTTAAGTATTAGTAACAGCCCTTATCTGTAGCCATTAATGTAATTTGAAACTTAATTTCAGAGGTGAAAGGAGGAACTGGGAAAGCTACTCTCCATGACCTTTCCTTCACAATGCATTCTGCCAGACTTGCTGAGATTACCTCTCCTGTCAAAAATCATCACAGTGATCTTACATGAGAACATAACTAGATTCAACCAGCATACCCAGAGATTCCCTAAGAGTGATGCTGGATTCACAGGGGAAGCAGGGATGAATGGGATGGACTCTCAAGAGCACATGGTCCAGTGTGAGGGCTCAGACAAAATCACAGCACTTGGCAATAATCTCAGAACTTGGCAATAATACTTCAAAGAGTGAGGAAAGTTATGTTTCTCAGACTGAATTGGCCAGAGTGGTAAGATTCTACCACCAACCAAAATGTTGGGGAAATTTATATACAAGGAGGATATGAGAGAAAATGAAGACCACCATCCACTGGCACTGTCATTTTTATAGAGCAAGTTCACTTGCATACAAAACCTGTGAAGGACAAAACCAGAGGAAAGTTCTTTAAAATGAAATTCACTTTTCTTTATTGAAGAAACAAGGGGACAGGAATAAAAGCTTAATGAATGGTGTCAACCAAAGAACGTGAGGAGTTCTGAGGAAGTCAAAACATTTTTTATAACTATTCGGAGGAAATGTGGCCACCTGAGTCCTTAACAGACATATTTGATGTGAGTAATAGAAATAGACTTTGGACCAGCCTCATCAAAAGCACAGTGCTAAGCAACTCGGTGAGATCCTGTCTCTAAATAAAATAAAATAGGGCTGGGGGGATGTGGCTCAGAGGTCGAGTGCCCTGAGTTCAGTCCTCAGTACCATAAAAGGAAATAGGCTTTGGAAAATTCACATTTTAGAAATTCACACAGAGAAAAAAAGCTTACAGCACATCACTGGCTCTTAGTGAGTTATAAATACATGTGTGACAGGTAAATTTAGTGAATTACTGAACAAGTTACTAACCAGTGTCCCAAAGACTTAAAAGCTTGAACTTAATTTCAAAAGCATTTAAGAAAATACGAGGAAAGTTGCTTAAGAAGAAAAAAATGTATGAATACATGTACATTTCTGTATTTACACAATACTTGAATATATTCATAAAATTTAAAAATGAAGTTTCTAATTGAGGGAAATACTGAACTATATTATAAATACTGTCATTGACTTAATTCCTCCAAATCTTCCCAGTTTTAACTAAAAAGGCAAATAAAATACCTGTTTCAATATGAGAAGCAAGGATTAAAAAACACAGTATCAATTTTTATGTGAATACTAAAACAACATTTTGAACTATTGATGTTTTTAGTAGGTATAGAGTCTTTTCAATTCAATACAATAAGACTCATTTTATTGAATAATTCAATTAGTTCACCATTTAATTAAAATGGAACAGTTATGTGATAGTAAGGCAAATTTGTTGAAAAACAAACAAAAAGAGCTTCTTTGTGCTTTGTTTCCATTAATAATCTTTTTGAAAGCAATTAATTTATGCGTGGTTAAACTTGCAGATGTTAAATATGTATCTGTTCTGCATTGTATTCTCTTTTTTTCTTTTCTGCCTTGCTTTCTTAAGTTACTTTCTGCCATGTACTTTAATGCAAGCTGTGTAGTAAGCCATATTACATTTCAAACTTTCTCAAAAAGTTAAGTTCAACATTAATGGTTCCTTCACTCTGTAACATCCTGTTAAAGCTTCCAGCAAGTTGACTAATGATGAAAGTAGTCTTCTGGCTTTCTGACTGCTGTGTCCTGGAGAGCTTGGAAACGATGTGTTACAAGGAATGAGGTGCATATTTAACAGTCAGGAGGAACTCTTGCACCAAGGATGACTGTCAATCAAACCAGCCCTCCTGCTCTTTTATAGCCAGAAAAATGCAGATAAAAATGAATGCAGCTGACAAAATAAACAAGGAATACAAAACTGGAAGAAATCTGAAATCTCCTTAGTTAATCATTGTCACAGGTCATTGAAATACAATTCTATCATGACATCATTAGAATCAGAAAAGTGTCTTGTTATTGGATTTGCAGACAGAAATAAATATTGCTTAATATTCTCAGAGTATGTTGACTTTGCACCACTTGTCTAGTCTAGCTTAAGGGACTGAGTAAGAGACTTGGATGATCTTGTCAATTCAGTCTCATGCATCTAGTACCCGTTTCTAGCTATTGTTACCAACATCTGGATTTTATTTGTGCTGCAGCTCCTATTAAGGAAGAAGGCACTATGAAAGAGCAATACCTCCATGGCGCTGTATTACCTTCCAGTCTTCCTAAATCGACATCACCCTGCCTTGGTTTCTTCATCCCCACTGAGATCACATCCTACTCTCAGTGTCACAGGATATGACCTAATAGCACTCTGGACTCTGCATGCTAAATTGCTACCTTCCCTAATGACACACCTTACCTGTAAGAAGGGAAGAAAAAAAAAAAAAAAACCCAAAACCTCAACCTCACATAGATTGCAAGGTGTGAATGGAATGCAGGGGAGTTTTAGGTAGTCTGTCACTACTTGGCACGGTGACACTGGGGTAGGGACTTATTCTTCTTGCCCACGAGATTGTCACTCAAAATGACAGCAGAAATACCAGTAGACAAGAGAGAGACTTCAATAGATTGAGACATGACTCAGATATTTCCTGAGCTTTGTTTATCAAACAGTGTAGAGAAGAAACACTCTGGAATAGTGGGGAAATTCCAAGGTGAAATAAGAGGAGATATCTCTAATGGGGCTTTTAATGGCAACTATAGTTCATGCCATCTTTCCTATCTCCCCTGTCTGCCTTAAGTTAGAGTGCGTTTTTAGGGTGGCTTTTTTTCTTTTTTCCCAAGGAGAATACTTCATGACCTTTTTAGATTTAGAAGCATGTCATTTGATTTGGAGATAATGTTTAAACTTTCTGTCCTCAGTTGCAGATGGGTAGAGGAGGAGAGTGATACTTTCAATGGAAGAAACCCAAGTCAGTAAATTTGGGAAATATTCTGGCCTTTAGAGATAGACAACTTTCTAATCCTAAACACAGTCCTGACTGATTCAGTTTATTTGGGCCAACCATCACAAAATATACTTTTAGAAATTTTATTTTTTATTTTTCTCTAGTATTGTAACAATATTGCATATACTTCTATAGGATTGAGATTGAGACTTTTTTTATTCCTGAAGCTGAATTTACAAGGGAAAGAAAAAGTCTTAATAATTTTATTTTGCTGCATTTTATATTCAAATAAGTTATTATAGAAGATGTGGACTAAATGGAAAGCACAAGTCAGGGGTACCTAAAATGTTTTTCATTTATATACTCAAGACAATAAGCTAACCCAGAGGGACTTGCAGGCCAACTAATCAAATTAGAGCTCATTCACGTGTCCATGTAATATTGTTAAAAAGAGCATTCACTGTGTGGGAGACAGGGAGGGACAGTGCATTATCTGCCAGTGAAGAATGCCAAGATGGTAACTCGTGTCCCTATTCACATTTTTGAAGAATATTTGGGTCAGTGTTTACGAGTGTGGCAAAACAAATTTCTTCATAGACTGGAACCGGTTCTTCAATGTTCAGAAAAATCATTGCTAGTTGTGACTATTGTTATGATTATTATTAAACTGAAGACTTCTGCCACCATTTCATATTCTCACTATTTCATACTAGGAAATAGATTATTCCATGTTATCATCTCAAAGAGCTATATATATATATATTATACGTCATATAATAATATATATACACACACACATATACAGACATACACAAATATAATATAATTCATATGTAACATAATTATAAAATAGTATAGACTCATTACAAAACAAAATTTAAACAATTCAGAAATTAACTGTTCTGACACTTATTTTGTTCACTTTAAGAAAATACCAGGGGCACTGGGGCTGTAGCTCAGTGGCAGAGTGCTTGCCTCGCACGTGTGAGGCACTGGGTTCGATCCTCAGCACCACATAAAAATAAATATATAAATAAAGATATTGTGTCCATCTACAACAAAAAAAAATTGTTGTTTTAAAAAAGGAAATACCAGGGCATCCTTTCACGGCTGCATATATTACCTATTCTTTTTAGGGATTGCCTACATATGTATTTATACAAACAATCCTATATGAAGATTGAACTCAAAAAAGATGAACTCTGTTTTCCCCCTAATTTTTATAGTCATTCATCCAAATAATTTTTTTTGAAATTCCTGAGTATCTTTCTGGAGAAAAACTTTCAGTGTGATGGCAGGCCTAGGGTCTGGTGGCTTTACATTAATTAGATTTCTGAAGTACATTTGGTAGCCTCTCATTACTTAGTTCTTGGTGGAGGATACAAGATTTTCTAGATTTAGAACAGCCCATGATCTCTAACTTTGTGTTAAAGTTTGGAAGACTTTTTAAACAAATTATATATTCATTTAAACCTTCTATTCATTGGCCATAATGCTAAGTTTTCTTACAATATTAAACTTTCATTGAGTAAAGTTTAATGTTAAATAAAACAGTTGGAGAAGGCCAGGCATCATCTTGTGCCTATAATCCCAGCTACTCAGAAGGCTGAGGCAGGAGGATCCTGAGTTTGAGGCCAGCCTGGGCAACTTAATGAGATCCTTTCCCAAAATAAAATTTAAAGGAGGCCTGGGGATGCAGGTCAGTGGTCAAACACTTGCCTAGTATATGACAGGTCTTGGGTTCAATTCCTAGAACTGCAAGAAGAAAAAGAGAAAAAAAAAATGGAGGTAACATTTATTCTAAATTTTAGTTGTAACATGTCATGCATGCACAGCTATGCATACCATACATTGTATAAATTACAGTAATAACATGAATCAGGAAATAGTACTTGATAAGGTCCTTAAAAGATTTGAAAGCATGACCTGGATTCTACCTCCTTCTATATACTGGAGGTACTATATACTGAGTATACTGCTATATTGAATTTTATGTTAACAATTGCCATGGTTTTCTTTATAGTCTTCCTACTTTTTTATATGCCTCTAAACAGCACACCTACTTTCCTTAGTTTGGAATTATATGTAAATAGAATCATATAGCATGTGTGCTTCTGGGGTTTGCTTTTTGCCCATCATTCTGATTTTGAGATTCATTCATGTTGCTGTTTGTAGTAGATTGTTATTTTTACTAATATCTCAAATTGCATTACGTAACATGCCATGATTTGTTTATCCCACTTTGCTGGTAGTGACTATTGTGTTGCTCCCAGGATTTTGCTATCATCCTCGTAACCTAACCACAGTGCTGCAGTAGACTTTTTTCTACTTGTCTCTTGGTGCACATACCTAAGACCTTCTGGAGACAGTGACATTCAAATTTTTCTTTTTGCCTGAGATGTGCAGAAAAAAACTTTATCTTCATCATTCACTTAATACACACATGCACACACACACACACACACGGGTGAAAAAATGTCATAAAGCAATATGTACCCTTACCAGTTGCAATGCATTCTGATATTTTCACCTGATTCTGCTTAATTTTTAGATGAGTGGGTTACAGCTCACAGTTGGGAATGTGCAGCCCTCCACCATACACCCAGGAGGGTGTTTCTATATGTGCACATATTCAATTTTATTAGATATTCCCTTTTGTCTAACTTATTCTCTAACCATCCATGGATGGGAGTTCCCAGTAGTTTTATTTACTCTAATATTTGAGTCGACTAGTCTTTAATTTTTTCCAGTCTTCTCTGTGTGGAATTATAATTCATTGTAATTTTAATTTCCATAAGACTGAGAATCTGTTCGTGTTCATTGGCTTTTTGTGCTTCTTTCAGTAACCTTCCATTCCTTTCACTGGTTTTCAATCCATCTGCTTCTTTTCTTTTTGATTCGTAGGAACACTTTACATATTCTGGCTGCCAAGCCTTCATATCTTGTTCAATTTGTGGTTTACTTTTCACTCTTTTAATGGTGCCATTTTCTGAATAAAAGTTCTTAATTTCAATATGGATTAATTTTTCAGTCTTAAGGGTAATAATGAGGTCTTGCTTAAGAAATTCCTTTCTACTCTGAGATCATGAAGGTATTCTCATAATCTCCAGAAAGTAGTGTATTTTGCCTTTTAAGTCCTTCATCAACCTGAAATTGATTTTCATATGGTTCAAAATAGAAGACCATTTTTATTTTTTTTTCCTATAAAAACATCCTCAGTTGTCTCAGAACTCTTTCCTGCAGTGTCTCTTTTCCCCGTTTTCCATTGCTGCAGAGCCAACTTTATCATATAATCTCTGTGGGTCTGTTTCTGGGCTCCCTGTTCTGTTCCATTGCTCTGTTTGTCTATCCTCATGCCAATACCACACTGTCTTAATTAGGTACCTTTGTAATAAGGCTTGATATCTGGTAGGACAAGTTTCTTCAACTTGCTTTTGTCCTTCAGTAATGTCTTGAACTTAAGCTCTTCTATGTAAATCTTTAGAATGGGTTTTAAAATTTCCCCAAAATAACTTTTGGAGTTTTTAATCAGAATTGTAATAAATCTCTATACCAATTTGAGATGAATGACTTCTTTAGAATAGAAATTTTTCCTACCCAGGAAAATGGTCTGCCTTTCCATTTTATTTGGGCCTAACTTTAGTGCTCTCTTAGAATATGTTTTACAATTTTCTCCATAGACATCTTTTCATCTTGTTGAATTTATTTACAGATCAATGTAAGTATTGCTCTTGTAAATCATTTATATTAAAGGGCAGTGTTTTAAATTGTTCATTTATTTATTTTGGTATTAGGGATTAAACCCACGAGTGCTTTACCACTGAGCCACATCCCCAGCCCTTTTTATTTTTTATTTGAGAGAGACTCAAAGTCTCACCAAGTTGCAGAGGCTGACCTTGAACTTGTGATCCTCCTGCCTCAGTCTCCCAAGTTACTGGGATTACAAGTGTGCACCACTACACCCAGCAAAGTGTTTTTACATGTACAACTTCTTTAGAGTTTCTTTTCAGTTCTAATAGTCAATCTTTAAATCATTTGAGTTCATACTGACACCACCACGTCATCAATAAGTAATGGCAATTTTTTTCCTTTCTGACTTCTACACTTTTAAAAAACTTCCTTATAATAATATCCTGGCTAGGATCTCAATTACAGTTTTAAATAAAAATAAGACAGCAGGATTTTGTTTTGTTTCTGACCTGGAATATCCTTGATTCTGGCACCAAATACTGCACTTGCTTGTTCACATTTTCCTGTTGTTGGAAGACACTGTTTTGTGCTGTTTCCGTGATCACTGCAGATTTCTCTCCACCTTTCCCCATGTCTGGTGCCCTGGGTAGCCAGCTATGATGGACCCTGCCCATGGCTTTCTTGGCTTCCTTCTCTTATTGCATTTAGCTCATGAGAATTACTGGTGGGAAAGAGAGGAAGGCTGAGAGAGGGAGAAGACAGGCAGGGTCTTTATTCATCTGACTCTTTCACTGCATGAAAGTGTGGTCACTGTGTGACCAGCCGCATCACTAGGAAGAGCATCCAGCTTCTCTGTGTGTGTGTGTTTTCTTCCCAGTTAACCTTTGGTTAGAAATTCTAACTTAATTCCACTGTAGTCAGAAAGTGTGATGTGTTTGAGATCTTTGAAATTTCTTGATATGACCTTTATGGCTTAGCTCATTGTTGATTTTCATGTAATTACCATGCCTCCTTAAAAAACTGTGTTCTGCTTTTGCTGAATGCAATGTTCATTCTGTTGACAGTAATTTCTGGAGTGTCTACTATGTGCTAGGCACTATTGTAGGGGATGTGTATACAGCAGTCAACAAAAAGAGTCCTTAGCTGGGGGTGTAACAAGGTGGTCATGCTTAGCATGCACGAAGCCTGGGATCAATCCCCAGGACCAGAACAAACAACAACAAGAAAATCCCCCTGCTCTTGAGGAAGAAATAGAAAACAAATTTAAAAAGCAAAACATATTATATATGTGATATTGACAAAGGTGAGGAGAAAAAATCAAACGAGAAGAGGGTAGGTGATTGTCGATACTCTTGGTCAAAGTTGGTCTCATGATCAATAAAAATGTTTTGATCTATGCACCAGGGGGGTGGGGAGAAAGTTGGTCTCAGTCAAGACTGAAGGAAGAGCGCAAGTCATGGAAATAATTATCACATTGAAAGACCAAATGTTTGTTGTTATTACGAGCTTCTTATTCCAATTATTGATATTAGCTATGTATTCTATTCACTTTTGAAAGATTTTGAAAATTTCTAGAAGTGAAGTTCCTTTCAAAGTTACAACTATTTATATTGTTTTCATCAACCTCATATGAAGTCTGTTTTTTCTAAATGTTTAATGTAAATTTTGGAAGTTCTCTCCTTTTAGATATCTCCCCCCCAAAAAAAATAATATTGTAAGCAATACTGTTTTACACAATCGTTTATGATAAATTCATAGAGTTTATGTTATACATCTATTCTACTAATATGAACATTTATAACATTTTCTCTCTAGGAAAATACCTTCTTAGTTCTAAAGAACCAATTTTCAATTGGATCAAACATCAGTATATACACAGTATTTAATTGTGCTTTAATTAAAACTTTCCCCTGATCCTACTACAAAAGGTTTAATGAAACCGAAATAACTCAATTTTAATACCTAATTTGAATTTTCTAAAGTCTACATTTCATGTATTGCAGGAAAAGGCCTGTTTTTCCTAAGTAGTTGGATGTGTATGAATAAATTATTTCCAGGCTTCAGATTTTTTTATCCATTAAAAAAAGTCAAGTTGATACCTAGGTTTATTTGCCTTCCCAATCTTACCAAATCTTGTTTACCAAGGTATCTTCCAAGGTAAACAAAGTTGGCACTAGGATTCTTCGTAGGAAAGATTTGTTTTTTAGAAAATATATATTTTAAGTCTCTTGGGAGGAGAAGGGAAGGCAGATATGTGGGAAAGTGCTTTGCATAGGGCCAGGGAGACCAAAGCAAGCAGGAGGAGGTGCAATCTTGGACGTGGTGAGAGGCTGGAGCCTGAGTCGGGAGAATAGGCAAGAAGTTCTGGAAGGGGTTGGGTTGTGGCTCAGTGGTAGAGCACTTGCCTAGCACATGCGAGACCCTGGGTTCAATCCTCAGCACAAAATAGATAAATAAATTGTATAAAGGTACTGTGTCCATCTACAACAACAGCAAAAATTTTAAAAACTTATAGAAGATGATTAAAGCTTGATTAAAATCTTTTGCATTTCTTCAATATAAATATCCCCATTTTGCAACTGTTCAGAATATTACAGTGGAAATTTTGAAAGTTAGCAATGTGACTTCCATGTAAATGTAAAATGAACATATGTCAAATTTTTTTATTCAATTCATTAATGCAGGAATTCATATTCCAGTAAGATCAGTTCAAATGAAAATTTTTGTTTTTTCAATATGGTGTCTCATTATTTTGCATAGGCTGGCCCAAATTCCTGGCCCCTCTGCCTTAGCCTCCTGAACGTCTAGGATTGCAGTCATGCTCTGCCTCTCCTAGTTCCCTCAAATGAGAAGTTTAAAAACAGCTTATAAGTATGAGATCAGGAGTGCTTATGTGAATTCACTAATGGATGCAAAACTGCTTAATTTCTTATAGAACAGTAACATTGTATGTTTGAGGTCAATCTTTTCTATAAGACAAAAATAAATTGTGTCTTTACTAGGAAAATTTTTTACCTTGCTTTGGACAAAAATTCTTTGCATTACTATCAGTTTCCTAAAATCTCTAGAGAGCTATAAAACAGCCTCATTAATAGGAAGATGATCAAAGGTGTACACCCAAATAAAATCAGTCCATTTCCAGAGGGCCCAGTAGACTATACCTAGGTCTCAACTGAAGGACCCATGGTGATTTCTTTCGCTCATTTCCAAGTCATCTATAGATAAGTCATGGCAAGAAAGGCGGACACACACTAATTCGTATAATCATTATAAAAGAGGCAGAATGGTCTGAGGATGCATGCAGTAATCTACTTCAGTGGAAGTTGGAATTGATCACATGTAAGAACAGAAACCAGCTGGGAAATCATGGAGAGGAGAGTGGACAGTTTAGGAGATGTGATCAGGGGCCTTCCAATCTCATCTGCATTTTAATGGACAAGGAGACCAGGACCACAGCTGACTCCTTGGCTGCATTTCATAAACTGATAAGTGAGAGTTAAGAGTTCTCTTCCTTCAGCTTCCATGGAATAGTTTGGAAAATCAAAAAATCTCAAACTTATTTGTTAAGAGTAATGCCTTCAAACATAATAGTGATTCCATTGCCTTTCCAAAGGCGAGCCCAGGTCTTCAAAATCCCAGAAGACTCTGGCTGCTTCTGGTTTGATATCTAATATTAAGGAAAACCACGAGTAGTGTGACCTGCTCATAATGGATAAAGGTCCTCCTTACTTACCTTGCCTGACCCTGTTCCTTGTGGAGATCATAGATTCCTCTTTGATGAGCGTGGGGCTAACTGGAGTTATCAGAGGTCAAGCAGGATCTGGTTCCAGCAATGAAATCTGATCTCAGGCTTATCCCCGGTTGCCCATTCTAGACTTCCTAATGCTTGAGTGCCACTTGGAACTATATGGAAGAAGTTCAGGACAGATTTCATGAGGATATTGCAAATAGCAATATAGCAAAGTAGTTAAGAGTTCTCACTCTATAGCCACACTCCCTAGGTTTGAGTCTGGATTTTGTGCTTTTCCAATTAGATGGTCCTGGGCAAATCACTCGATTTCACTCTGTCTTAGATTCCCTACTTATTAAAGGGGTGGACTATAGCTGTGTCTTTCTCATAGAGTGAAAGTGAGGATTAATTAAATTGATAGGTATAAAATATGCCTAACACATGTTAAGTATTACATAAATGTTAGGTTTTGTTCTAAATTGATGGTTTTAGTTCAGATCGAGTTCACCAAACCAAGCTTGAAGAAATGTTTCCATAAGTAATAGACTTTCAGATATGCTTGAATACACAAAAATATATATAATGTGTGTATATGTACATATATCATAGATATACATTAAAGATATATGCACACACATAGATAATAAATACATACCCACACACACTTGACGAAGTTATATATGAGTTCTATCAGAAATAGAGCCACTAGGACACATGCACATGCATACATAGAAGTCTATTTCACAGAGCTGGATCAAAGACTTGTAGGGTCTTGGGAGGCAAGTCTAAAACCCATGGGCCAGGTGAGCAAGCCAGAAACTTCTGAGCACTAACCAACCCTGTGGTCCTCAGGTAGAATTTCTTCTTCCTCAGGGAAACCTCAGTTTTGCTAGTAAGATGCTTTAGTTGATTAGATGAGATCCACCCAGTTTATCAAAGATCATCTCCTTTACAATCAACTGATTGCACACGTTAACAACATACATCAATCACCTTCCCAGCAAAACCTAGAACAGTGTTTAATTGAATAATGGAATACTACAGTCTAGTCGAGTCACATAAAACCAACCGTCTCAGGATGCTGTGGACTCTAGATTGTACTTCTTGGTGTCTTGGCTCTTTAATGAAGGATTTTGGAGAGAACTTTCTGGCATTACTTCTGCTGCTCTGCTGGCACTGTACAGTTATGTACAAGTATTATTGATTGACAATATCCAGCTCCCAATATCCTTCCTTTTCCTTTATATTTTCTCCTCTTGAGAAGCACCATCAGGGAGAAGTCAGTTGTTCTAGGCACAGGGGTTTGTCACCATCATTCACTAGGAAGGATAACTTTCCTCATGGTAGGGAACCTCAGAGTCAGGGGCAGGGGTCTTACTTTTTTTTTTTTTAATTTAGAATTCTAGAATAACAGGATTTCAGCTGAAAAGCTACCCTTCTTTCTCATTTTACATTAGGGAGACCAAAGCCCAAAGTGTCCAAAAGTACAAAGCAGACCTGTGTCTGAAACAGGACTATAGCCAGCTTTGCTAATTTCCAGTCTCCTTTGATTTCATCTGCATTTTTGCTCTTCTTCTATTTTTGTTCTACACATTTCCCTCCACTATTCAAATTATTCAAATTCAAATTCAATTTAAAAAAAATTTAAGACACAGAATTAAATCTGATGATGCTCTAAAGAGTCTTCAGACTTTTTCAGACTTAAATCCAGGTAGTTATAATGTCATTATTTTAATTTTTTTCCTTGCCGTAATAGGATGGATGAATTCCTTGATGCTATGATGCTAGAGATAAACCTAAGAAAATCTAAAGAGAGAATAGATACTTCACTTTGAATCACTAAAAATCAAGATGAATATTTATTTCTAAAATAGCTTACCCTATGTAGAAGTGTGTAGAAAACTTACAGAACCAGTAAAAGCTATAAGAGGTATCCTCCAGAAACCAGAAACCAGAGGTGTTTGCTTTAAGAGGACACTCATCTGTGTGGACATGAGGGACACAATCTTATGCTAGAGCTACCCATAGGTATGTGTCTCCTAACACATCCATGCAAGAGCCCTTTGGTGACCATCATTATTTTCTTTTAACTCTGAGTGTCTAGAACAGTCCTTGGCATATATCTGGCCATTCATATATGAGGTGAATTACTTGTATCCTAGAATTAAGGTCTTTTTCTGGCCTTAATATGGCAAAACCCACTCCAGTTCTTCTGGGATGGAGCACATTGTCAATGCTTATTAGTTATTTGGAAGATACACTCCACAGAATTACATTCTCCATGATGCTCCTGGAGCTGCCTTCACATGTTTGCAAAAGGGAAAGGAAGACATGAAGATAATGTGACATTAAAAATAACACAGGGTGAATTACAGCTTGACTTCATCATATAGAGTGAGAATGGGGAATGAGATATCGATTTTTATGAATATTTTCTTTTTTATTATAAGAGATTAATAACCCATTTATAAGAAATATTAATATTTGATATTTACTTAGTTCTATATTAAACATCTAAATTTTGGGTTTGTTATATGTAGCAGAGCAGTAGTTCAGAATTTTTATACTTCTTTTAAATATCTATAGGATGGATAGGTAAAGTTATGTTTCCTGTATTGTGGGATCAAACTTGTGGGAGGAAAAAATGGAATGGCTAAAACACAAGTTTGTTTTGGAACTGAGATCAGGTTATCATGACCCTTCATAACACCACAGTACAAGCAGATGCTGAGGTCCAGCCTAGCAGGGGTCGTGGCACAGCTTGGTGAGGGGAAGGCGTCGGCGACGAGAGTAAAGCGACAGACTGGAAGATCTGAGGCTTAGTTGTAACTTTACTGTAACATGGTTAATTCTAAGTCCAACTACCATTTCACACACAATCTATATATATCTATACATTCAACTTGAGTACATTCTTTTGAGGTTACATAGAAGGGGAGGTGATAAAGCTCTAAGGGAATGTGATGGACATAAGTATAATCAAAACAAATCAAGTTCTACTTAAACAAAACATTACTAAACCATTAACTGGTTCTGGTTTTCATCTTACTAGGAATGATAAGAGCCGAGACCATCCTCATAAACTATATAGGTTTTGACATGTCATGGTTTAAAGTTATGTCAAGGATAACGAACAGTTGTACTTAGACATCTCTGGGAGGCTGAAGCATAAATACCTTTTGACCTGTCTATAGTATATAAAGTGGAACTTCCTTCTTCTAATAGTTAATTGACACCCAAGATACAGCTTCCCATTAATCTTATATGCAATCCACTGAGGTCCCTGAACTGTGAAAACAGTTTCCCTAAGAGGGGGGCACATTCTGGTTTGGGTTAAAGCAGACAGGCAGTCTGGCTGCATTAAGCTAACTGAGAGCAGTGGGCAATAACTCTTGTTGACCTGACCCACACCATTTTTTCTGTTTGCTTAAGGTAATATTAATATGAAATCAATTAACTTGAGCAGTGTTATTTTTATGTTCCAAATCACTTAATATCTGATTATCTACTGAAATCGTTACGGATACCAATAAGAAATAACACGAAAACCAGAAAGAGCATGCCACGTCCACATTTCCCAGAAGATTAGACCATGCAAGAATCTTCATTATTCCCAGTGGAACCGTGTCAAGCACTGAGGGGAATAGTGGTGGGCGTGGCATTACCACAGTACAAACAGATCCTTTCCTGGTCCAAGCCACATGTATTGTCATTCCTCAACAGGGTCTTAGCTAACAAGTCCTTTTTTTTTGGTAATATTTGTTGAAAGTTGAAACTATTCTAACTTCATACTGACAAATTGATCATTCTTAGAACTGCATTTCATTAAATTTTTTTTTGAATTACAAGACAAGTTCATTCTCAGGAAGTTTGAATAATTTAGAACTGTGAAATCTAATCCACTTGAATTTTTAAATTTGCAAAAGTTTGGATCAACCTTGCATGACCATAGCATGCATTATTTTTCATAAGATTGTGAATCACTGTGGATGGGGACAAGTGTGTACATTCATACTTTATGCAAGTTGGTACTTGGCATGTGTAATAATGGCAGCAATTACTTCTATGCATTGGACATTTAGTAATAGCTAGCCATTATATTAACTTAATAATATTAGTAATGTTAATTAATTGAATAAACTATATTTATTTGATGTAGGCATGGTTGTAGGCATTTTAAGCACATTATGGTGTTTGATACTTACAACACCTTTGCAAGAGGTTTACTTTCCTTTTAAAGGGAAAAACTAGACTAAGAGATATAAGAATCTAAATAGAAAGTGTCAGAGCCAAATTTCAAGGGGAGCTGTCTCGGAATCCAGTAAGGTGTACTCCCTGTCTTCCAAAGGTTCTGTACACAACAAATGTTGCATGGATGAATGGTCTTCCTTAGAGTACTTATAATTTGCATAGCAATTGCTTAGTCTGCATTTAATTTTAAGGTAATGGGGATTCCAACTTTAAGGGATTTTGCCTTTTGTTTTAATGGCACAAGAGCCAACACCCAGGTGTGAACACTCATTTATAAGCTTTGGATGTGTTCCAATGATTCTGGTACACCTTGTTTGCTCACACCCCCACACAGCACATTGATCTGCCCGTCATACACCCACCAGGGAAGAGACTCCTTCTTACTCACACAAGGTACTTGCTTCTTAGATCACCTTTGATAAACACATGTTTGACTGAAACCATTTTGAGTAAGATTTTGGGTTTAAAGGTGTGGTGGTCTGAGGGTGCACCTTATTGAAGAACGCTTGCCCGGCATGTTCAAGGCCCTGGGTTCAATGCCCAGCACCACAAGAGAAAAACAGAGGTGTGATGAATCAACCTCATTGTCCTGTGCTTGCAAAGGCAAAGTGTACACAATCTTCTTGATCTCTCTAGCAAAAGAGTTTTGCTAAAGATCTATAGGTGTTCTCATGGCATAGAAAAGAGTGCCTGGGACAATTTGCAAACTTGGTCAATGAGGAATCAAGATATGAAAGCACACAAAGAGGAAGTGGTCCTGTGTTACATGGAATAATCTAGAATTTTCATATTGGCATTTATCTTAACTCATTGTTGAGGAAAGCAATGACAGAAGAGTGACAATTCTGAACTTTATCCATCATTTTCTATGTCAGGAGATATTCAAAGGGGTCTAGTTGAATTTTCTCATTCAATTCTCTCAGTAAATACTTCTCTAATGCAGGCACTATTCACTTCATTTTATAAACGAAGACACGGAGCCAAGAGAGAAACTTGCCAAGAGCCAGAAATTGAGTTGAATTCAAATCAACGTCTGTGTAACTCCGAGCCATGTTCTTAGCTTCTTTCCAAACTGCTACTGAGAAACCTCTGTGGCCTCAGGGACTGAGACGTTGAGACAGGGCAGGATGTCAGTGAAGTTCTGAAACTTCATGTCTTCACAACAAACTCTTTTCTCCTCCACCCGTCATTCTCACCATTCCTCTCTTTCTTCCTCTCTTTCTTGTTCCTGTTCTGGGACCACCAGTCCCATGGCCACCAGGCTCAATATACTGGCCCCTCCCCATTGTCCCTCCTGTTTGACTTGTTGCAAAGCGCCGAGCTTCTCTGCAGCATGCTGTGAACTTATCTCTGAGTTTTCCTCCCTCTTCTCCTACTATTTGAGTTTCGTGTTCATTGCTGCTCATCTGGGACCTTCAAGCCCATTTCTGACCAGTTCTCCCAGCTCCTTTATTGGTGTTGAGTTGTTATTGTGCTATGGTTATTTCATTTCAACCTAATGTGTAATCATTATTCTAAGATTCATCTCAAAGCTAAGCTGTGATTGTTCTTTTTTGATTCTTATTTTCTTTTTTATTTGGAATTACAGACAACTTTCTCAGGCAAGGCTGTGAACAGAACCAAGTCCTGGGTCCCTGCTGCTTCCAGGAAGAATTGGGAGATTTTTTTCAGCCAGAAAGAACCATTATCCACTAAGGTTGTGATCCTTACATCTAAGCAGCCACAGGAAGTAGTCACATGCTTCTTTACTGTAATATGTCCCAAGTTATTATTTTGTAAGCAGGGCACTGAAATCGGGGTTGCCAAGAGAAATATGATTTTCCATAGATGAAATCATGTTTTGAGAAGAAAATCAGTGTTTGCTGGAGTGAGATGTGTTTGCCTTGGGTGACTTGAGGGGAAGACAGCTGTTGCCTTTGCTGGTTCAGCTTCTTGCCCACGTCAAGAGACCACAACCCACCCACTCATGGGGCCAGAAGATCCTAAACAAAGGAAAGTCTGTATTAATATTTAGTTGAAGATCAAGCCTTCAGCACTGGCAAATGCAAGTGGGAAAATAGTCATTTTCTTCCAGGGAAAGGCATGGAGCTTTGAGAGTGAAGAGGAGTGAGATTCCAGGTAAGGGATCATGAGGGTGATTTTCAAAGTAAGCCGTGGTTAAGAACAAGAGGGATGCCCTCCCACTTTATCACCCTCTGTGAGTGTAAACTCACATTCTGTTTGTCCTTATCCCACTCTCTCCTTCTCTCCCCACTCCTTCCAGGGATCTGACAACATAGGTCTCCTAAGGGAAGGACAGGTACTGGTCCCCAGTGTGCCCTCAGGTGGAGGGACCTGACCAGCAGTCTACTCCCCAGGCATGTGAGCCCAGGGGCTAATGGCTGATAATCTTTCCAGATCTCCACTAGTAAGGAGGAGACACAAATACTACACAGCAACGCGAGGGGCCCCAACACACCCAGATTGCATGGAATTCCAGTGACACCCGAACCTTTCCAGCATGCCTCAGCTCAATCCTGTCTCAACCACACTGTACAAAGTACTATTCTAACCTCGCTTGGCCTTTTCCGGCTCCACTATCATTTGTTACTATGCTCTTCCCTCAGCCTCCATGGCCTCTGCAGGTCATCTTCACCAGGCAATGCACCTCAGGTCTTGCTCAAATGCTGCCTTGCTGAAGACAGTTCACCAAAGATGATAGAAGGGTATTCACTGCTCTTTCTCTTTGGTACCATTGATTGAATCCAGGAGCACTAAACCACTGAGTCAACTCCCTAGCCCTTTTATTTTATATTTTGAGACAGGGTCTTGGTAAGTTGCTGAGACTGGTCTTGAACTTGTGATGGTCCTGCCTCAGCCTCCCAGGTCATTGGGATTAAAGGCATCTGCCACTACGCCCAAGCTCATTCCTCGCTCTCTCTTAAGCCTCCCAAATGCTGTCATGATCCCCCTTTTTGGAATTGTACATCTGTTTCATGTGGCTACTACTTGCCTTCTTACTTCAGTCCACCTTTTTGTTGATTATGATAAGCACTATTCTGTAGTAAATGAAAACATTTTGTGTAAAGTAATAATTTCCCAACTCTCAGTCCTCAGGAGCTTTGAATTTTAAAGTCTCTTAGAAGTAATTTAAGGCATGCTCTACCAGTTTCAACTCTTCAGTACAATCTCCAACCACATTATGGTCTGGAGAGAAAATGTACCAGACACAGCTCTTGGTAACTCAGACGACAAAGTCAGGGTCCTCCATGTATTAGAATTTGGGCCTAATCTGTTCATTATCTCAAATATGAGGTGTCTGGTTGGTCAGGCGAGTCGCCTCTCCAACCCTCGCTTCTTCCTGAAGTTTTCCTCCAACCAAGGAGAATGAACTTCCTAGGCAATGAACTCAGAAATCACACAGAAAAGAATATTCTTTCTATAAACAGACCCTAGAGGGGTCAGTCCCCTTCCTCTCCTCACATTCTTAGAATAATCTAATTGGAAAGGAAGGGAACCTGTAGCAAAACAAAGGAGACAGACAGAGTCCTTTGCCTTCATGGAAGGAGCTGCATGGACGGCCCTTGTATTTTGCACATGGAGGGAGTGGCCTCACATGCTGTCCTTCATGCCATATCTGCTCTTATTCTGAGCAACCAACTGTGCTTGGTTTTCTATTCCTGTGCTTTCCAGTAGATCCTGTTGGCTCCTAGTTACCCACTCATACCTAACCTCTTGACTCCCATGGAGGCAGAGAGTATCTACATGAAGAGGATGATTAGCTCACGGTAATCATGCTCTTCTTTCTGGCTATTCTCCAATGGTTGGATTTTAAATGATTTTCAGTGGAAGTTATCAAATAGTCAAATAATAAAAACCAGTCAGTAGGTTAAAAAGTGAGGAAATGCAAAATGATTCAGAAACTGCACACAGTAGGCTCCTTTGACCCATGGTTTCACTTTCTCTACTTTTAGTTACCTACGGTCAACCACTTTGAAAATGCTAGGTGGAAACTTCCAGAAATAAACAGTTCATAAATTTTAAATAACTTTTATTACAATATATTATTATAATCATTCTATTTTAATATTAGTCTCACTGTTCTTTTTTATTTTTTATTTGTTCTTATTAGTTGTACATGACAATAGAATGCATTTATACATTTTGATAGATCATACATAAATGGAGTCCAATGTCTCATTTTTCTGATTATACATATTGTAGGATCGCATCGGTCATGCAATCATATATGTACATGAGGTAATAATGTCTATTTCACTCTGTTATTCTTCCTACCCCATGACCCTTCCACTCCATTTCCTCCTAAAGTAACTCTATTCTTCCCTAGCTCCTCCCCACCTTATTGTGAATTAGCATCCACATATCGGAGAAAACATTCAGCCTTTGGTTTTGGGGGTTTGGGTTTTTTCGCCCAGCAGATATTCTCCAACTCCATCCATTTATCAGCAAATGCCATAATTTTTTTTTATTCTTGTTCAAAGCTGAGTAATATTGCATCATATTATATATATATGTGTGTGTGTGTGTGTGTGTGTGTGTATGTATATATATATATATATATGCCACATTTTCTTTATCCATTCATCTGTTGAAGGGCACCTAGGTTGGTTCCATAGTTTAGCTATCGTGAGTTGAGCTGCTATAGACATTTGATGTGGCTGAGTCACTGAAGTATGCTGATTTTAAGTCCTTTGGGTGTAGGCCAAGGAGTAGGATAGCTGGGTCAAGTGGTGTTTCCATTCCAAGTGTTCTAAGGAATCTCCATATTGCTTTCGATAATCATTGTACCATTTTGCATTCCCATCAGCAATGTATGAGCGTACTTTTTCCCCCACATCCTCACCAACATTTATTGTTGCTTGTATCCTTGATAATTGGCATTCTGATTGGAGTCAGATGAAATCTTAGAGTAGTTTTGAGTTGCATTTCTCTAATTGCTAGAGATGATGAACATTTTTTCATATATTTTTCAATCAATTGTATATCTTTTGTGAAGTTTCTGATCAGTTCCTTAGCCCATTTATTGATTTGGTTATTTGTTTGTTTGCTGTTAAGTTTTTGAGTTCTTCGTATATCCTGGAGATTAATGCTTTATCTGAGGTGCATGTGGTAATGATTTTCTCCCAATCTGTAGGCTCTCTCTTCACATTATTAATTGTTTCTTTTGCTTAGAAGAATCATTTTAGTTTGAATCCATCCCATTTATTAATCCTTGATTTAATTTCGTGCACTTTCGGGGTCTTGTTAAGGAAGATGGGATAGGATCTGTCATTCCAACAATCTTAAATGTACTTTATTGTTTGCTCAGGGATCAAATGTGATTGTTTTAAACCTTCACTTGAAGTGATTTGCACACAAGGTTACTCCTCCCCCCTCAATATTTCATTTCTAAAGTATCTGGAATTAAAGAAACAAATTTAATAAGAGTTGAGCATCCTGTTACATATAATAAACTATGCATTGAAATATGTTCTACAGGCTAATTAAAGATTCTGAGCCATTTTAGACTATCCAGAAATTTTTCCATTCTGGCAATTTGGTACACAGAAGTCCTATCTGAACTTTCCATCTGAACTTTCCAATTAACTTTTAAAGCATGAACGTGACCAGCCAACCAACCACTCACTATATATCCATCTACCAGCATTGTGTGTGTGTGTGTGTGTGTGTGTGTGTGTGATATCAGCTTGTAAATGTGAAAGGTTGTAGGGAGAAATGATCAGCAAGGGTGAAATCGTTAGAAAGGATAGAGAACAGATAGATATTTTGTATTTTAAAACTTTAGAAGAATGTAGCAATCTATGTTTCACGGCCAGCTAGGTACTGTTTACACAATTGTTTCTATTAAAATTGAAATAATATTGTAATTAATCCTCCACATTTAGGAGCTTTACTATGGACTAAATTTAAAATCAATACAAGTGAAGTTCAGGAGAGGGTCATTGTGTAAAAATGTTGGTAATAGTAAAATGTCCTGCAATAACTGCCTAAAATGGGAGAGTTTACACTCTTGATAAATGAAGCTCAGATAAAGGCTAATATGTAAAAGTGAATTTGCGCATAGAATTCTTGAAACCTAACTCCTGAATAAAAATTGGGATCTTGCAAAACACTCCACCTTTCCTCTTATCTAACCCTCACCCTTTGCCCATTTAACCCATGGCGAGGTGGCATTTTGCAGTTCCTAAGGTTAAATTTTCACAGGTTCTACTTAGTGAGAATAAGGGAATTTCTCCCTTGGAGACTGGTCCCAGGATTAATAATCTTTCTGGTTTGTTCAGTATGACCTTCCCGCAGTCCCACCACCAAGACAGCTGCTCTCAACTGTTCTCTCATTGGTCAGGGCTCTTATTTTTTTATCATGTAAGGGTCGTGCAGCCTGGAGGAAACACAAAGCCTTAGAAATCCCTTCCTGCATCTTGCTTTGAATTTTCATGAGGCTACTTTATTGTTGACTTTGGTTGTGGTGGTGGGGTATCAAACCCAGGGTCTCACACTTGCCAGAGTCACATCCCCAGCCCTCCTGCGGCTACTTGATGAGGTCTTTGCTGCTGAGGTTGGTGATTTACTTTTTTTTGGGATACAAATATTGCTGTATTTTTTCTTGATTATAAGCATTTATAGCAGTACTCCTTTTGTTGCTGTGGTTTTTATTGACTTCCCCTAAGATCAAAGCTCAGTCATCTTTCAACCTTCTAAAAATTGGAGATTTTTCTTAATGGAATACCAGGTAAGTCCCCAACTAACCCAGCCAATCTACCATTTTGTTTGAAATCTTGGGCTAGTCTTTTTCCCCATTCTGAGAAAATAGTTTGTGGTTTTCACAAGTTCCTGAGCTGAGTTGCCTTTCCATCACCAGAGGACATTTAGACCTTCTGCCTTTCTAACAAAAGTATGAACAGTTAGCATAGAGCCCCCAAAATGAATAGACGGATGTGAAATTAAATTCACTGTTGGCCATCTGAGAGGAATTTTCTGATTTTTCTGGTGAATTAATTTGGATTCAAATCCAAATTTAAAAATTAATCCAAATTAATAAATATTTTTTTCTGAATGGTAATTTGTTGATTAATTTGATACTTTTTAAACTCAATCTTGGGTTCACTATTTCATACTCTTTCCATTTTATTTTACATATGGTGCAAAGCAGAGATGTGCTTTAAAAATGTATAGTCAGAAACATCTTTTGTGTAGCTACCCATTTCCATCTAGCCTTATAAGTAACTATTAGCTTCTAATTTATTTTTCCCATATTCCTTTTTGCAAAAGTTAGTAAATATATGTGCCTGTTAATTTTATATATTATTTTTCATTTTTGTGTAAGGGCAGCATACCGTATACATTGTATAAACTATATATAGCTATATACCAAGCAGAATATATATCTATATCCATATCTGTATCTACATATAGATATATAGAGTGTATATCTACATATATACACTAACAAAAATATGATAATAGCAGTTCATGGGGATTTTTTTTTATTCTCTTTGTTTCTGCATAGGATAGATGTTATAATGAAGATATTTGGTAAAGTAAACAATTCTCCAAGTCAAACTTATAATGATGAAAATGTCACATCATAAAATTTGTTGAAGATTAAAAACTTATATTAGAAGCACATTGGGAAAGATTACATGAAGTTAAAGTTGGTAGAAATAGCATTAAAAAAAGCTAAAACATCACATGACTCATGGACTAAAAATCATAATCATAATCAAATTTTCATTTTTTTTTTTTTTGTGGTGCTAGAGATTGAACCCAGGGCCTTGTGCTTGTGAGGCAGGCACTCTATCAACTGAGCTATATCCCCCGCCCATAATCAAATTTTCTTGACAAAGTTTTGATATGCCAAAATTTGACCTGGGGAAACTGGGCTCATTAGAAATAAGAACCTGTCAGAGAAAAATAACAATAAAGAAGCTATAATTGGAAAAATATGATGTTCTTAAGAAATTCAATTGAATAATCATAGCTTCAGAGTAATGTTTAAGTTTGAAAGAATCAAACTCAATAATCAAGATTATCAGTTACATTACATATAAAAATGAAAAATTAACTGTGCTATATAAAAAATTGATCAAAGAATCAAATTGGCTTAATGGAATGAGCTCCAGAAAATACTTTCTCTTTTTTTAACCACAAAGCACAGATTTCCTAAGGGGAATTTTATTGATGGCTCTATTTTATTCCTTCCCAAAAGAGCAGCTCCAACCAAAAAAGTGAACATAATTTCGAGATCTTACTTTCTTCATAATAAAACAAGATGAGGCTTAGCACCGGGTCACGTGGCTCTCTCTCTTCATATCTCCTCCCAATTTCAGAATGCCTGCATCTCTTCATAGCCAGCTTTCTCTGAGATCTGCAGTTGGCCTGAGTGATTTCAGTCTCAGCACAATCTTCTCTGTACTTTCAGCCTCTTCTTTCAGAAAAATCAGCGTGGTCTGCCCACCACTGCCACTCTGCTTCCTGTTCTAAAGCCATTTTCCTTGGGCATGCCGAGAATCCTGGCCCTCCTTGTGCTGGGTCACTGTGTAGGAGTGGCGTTCGCCACACTTCTTCCAGAAAGCCCACAGGGTCTTCGGAACATTTATCGTGTTTATAGGCATATTATTAGCACAGAAAGCCAGAAAATAGTTTTTTGATGAAAATGGATCACATTTTTATGATACTGCTTAAAATGTTTTACACTGGATCAAAATACCTCCTGGGTCATAAGGTAGTATCACAACAAACTATACTGATATGTCCTCAGCTCCTTTTCTGCAAGTCTTGTCTTTGATTTTCTTTTTCTTTTTCTTTTTTTGTCTCTTCTGTTCTCTTGTGGTCTTTGATCTGCCATTTCAGCTCAACTATGAATCAATTAATCTTTTCTTTGAAGTGTTTCTCCCTCCCATTTCCCAATAACTCAATCCTCTTTCCTCTGGAGATCCTTGAATTCATTAGGCAGTTCAGACCTTCTTTCCTCCCTTCTGTCCCCATGGTGAGTCACCCGTCACTGTTGTGACATTTGCATACTTCAGATATTCATCAGCATGTGAAGAGAACACCCACCTTGCCTGTGAGTGCCCTCAATCCCATCTTGACCTTCCTGGCATGCTGCTTCCTCTCTCAGGTCTCACCTAAACTCTTGATCCGATGCACAGTTGGTCCACCTTCGGCTGGAACTATTCCTGTTGTTGATCAGGGGAGTTGTGGGAGCTCTCAATGAAGGGCTGCAGGGACTAAGAATCTCTTTAGCTGGCATTTCCATGCTGGCCCTGAGCGTTGGTATAACAACTGTGTTTAAGCTGGTACCTTGACAAATGGCCCATCATGTACCCTCATTCGAGACTCTGTGCTCTCATCTTCTCAGTTTTAGCTGGTCGTTTTTATTGTTATAATAGTAATAGTAATAATAATAGTGATAATAATTATTATTATAGGTGGTGGTGCTGGAGATTACACCCAGGGCATCATGCATGCTAACTGCACACTCTATCATTGAGCTACACCTGCCAGCCCCAAGCTTCTGTTCTGATATCCTTTTTAATACTTCCGTTTCACTGAGACTACGTTGTTAGCCTTGTGGAAGAGCAGGATTCCTATCCTTGAACTCTAGCATCTGTTACCCTGTTTCCAGCTTTTAGATTCCTGGTGTCTCTTAGCCACCTGCTTAGCTAGACCTCTGAGTGTTGTCTGCTCCAGACTATCTATCTCTGGCCCCTCCTGTAGTTCAGAACACCTACTCTTTATCTCATATTGAATTTGCCAGACATGAACCATTTGGTAGACTCCTTCCTCACATCCCACGATTTTCTACAGATAGGACACAGTTAATTATGCTTCTTTCTGTTCCTCCACAATGGCACCACCCTCCACGCCCTCCAGCACCTTCTTAATTCTAGAAGTTATTTCCATGTCCAAGTCTCAAGTGAAGCCTGCCTTTCAAATTTTCATTTTGACAAACCTTAAACATATTCAAATATCCACAATAACATTTTATTTTATCACTTTCCACTATACTTTTTGTGTGTTAACCTTTCAATCCTTAGACTCTTTTGGGAGAGATCTTTTTGTTGTTATAGCTACTCAACGATGCTCTTAAGTATTCTTAGAATAACAAATAATTCACTGACAATCTACATGTGTCCAAAGACTTCATATCAGTGCTGTTTTCCAAATAGAAAGGTCATAAAATATAATGTATTGAAAACTTGTTAAGTGCTGGGGCCCCTGGGGTCCGAGGGCAGATAATATGCAGTCTGTGTCCTTAAGGACACACCACACAACTGCAATACAGTATGATCAGAGTTCTACCAGGTGGAATGTGCAAGGAATCCTGGGAGCACAGGGGTAGGTTTGACCTCCTGCCTTGGACTAAGAGGTTCAAGGGTTGCTTCACAGCCCATTCGAGCTGGTTCCTGATGAATAAGAGTTTGCCATAAGGGGGCAGCGATATGCCTAGCAGGAGAAACAGGAAGTGGAAAGATGCTCAGGCATGTCAGAGAATGGCCCATTGTGCTGGAGGAAGCATGAATAATTTGGGTGGCTCTTTCAGAAACTGCACTAAAGGAGGAGGAGCAGGAAACACAGCTGGAGAGACAGGTTGAAGACTGCTGCTGAAAGATCTTACATGCTATGCTAAAGAGTTGAGAGCCGACTCTGAGGATGGTGGGACCGCTCCCTGAGAGTTGAGCAACTCCTCTTCAGCTGCCTGATGGAGTAATCCAGTCCTCTTGCTTGCCCAAAAATGTATTCACTACATTAAAAAAAAAAAAAAAAAAAAAAAAAAGGAAAAAATTTCATGCTCTGGAAGCTACATAAAGCTGGAATGATTGTTTAGAAGACAGGTCCCATCAGGTACATTAGCTCCACAAATATCTTTTTTCTCTCATTTTACAAAGTGTCTTTCCTTATTTTGTGGACACTCCATAGAAAAATATACTTAAAGTATAGCTTCGATCTCCCTGATAGTCTGATATATGTTTACTTGTATTTGAATTTTATGGTGAGTGAAGAATTTTTTTTATGGAAAGAGTGTGTTAGGCAGCTTTTCACCGCCGTGATCAAAATATCTGACATGATCAATTTAGAGGAGGAAAAGTTTATTTTGGCTCATGATTTCAGAGGTTCAGTTCATAGTCAGCTGGCTCCATTGCTGTGGGCATGGGATGATGTAGAACATGATTGCAGAAGGGCATGATAGAGGAATGCTGTTCCATTCATAGAACCCAGAAAGGAAGGAGAAGGAGGGAGGGAGGGAGAAAGAGAGATGGATGGATGGATGGATGTTTAGATAGAAAGATAGATAGATAGATAGATAGATAGATAGATAGATAGATAGATAGATAATATCCAGGGGGCCAAGGTACAATCCCAAGAGCATGCCCCAGTGACCCACCTCCTCCAGCCATGCCCCACCTGCCTACAGTTATCACTCAGTAGTCCTTTCAAATTATTAATCCATCAAATGGATTAATCCACAGATTGGGTTACAATTCTCATAAGTGAATTATTGTATCTCTGAACATTCTTGCATTAACACGAGAGCCTTTGAGGGATGCCTTATATCCAAACTATAACAATGTGCATATGTGTGTGTGTGAGTGTGTGTGTGTGCGTGTATGTATGTATAAGCAGAAAGACACCTAGAAAAACAAATATAGGTAGATGGGTGGAGAAGATTGAGAAAGATTGGAAGAGTTTCTGATCTGGCAATACACATTTTGTTTTCCTTGAGGTTGTTTTGATTATATATGACTTCTTTCCTGAATTACAATGAGGATAATATCTCAAAGTTTTCTGGCAAAAGATTAAAAATTTTAATTTATCGTACAGTTCTAGAAAAGGAATCATCTCTCAAATAATTCTAAAAATATTTTCGAAACTCCCTTTTCGCAATCATTTTTTGACCACTGTGCTCTAGAGAAGTATCAAGAAAGTATTCCTGAGAATGGTTGATTAACTTCCTGTGTGTAAACACGAATCCTAGTGAAATGCCGCAGGATGGGTCACACTGTTCAATATTAATTCAACACTTTATATACACCAGGCCCTTGGTGAGGGGCTGGGGTGTGGTTTACAAAGATCAAGAGTGATTCCTCTGTCTGATGCCATTTTTATAACCCTTTGTCACATTATCCCGTGGTTGCTTTACTCTTATGGTCTGGGCCTTGTTTGGGTTATTGGAGTCCATTCCGACTCCAGTCTGAAATTGCTTCCTATTCTCTCGCTTGCCTCTTCCACTTCCTTTCCAGTTTCTTTTGGGAGCATTGGGGGCCATTTACAACCTAAGCAAAGTTATGTGTATCAGTCAGATTCTCCAGAGAAAGAAAGAGAATCCATATTATATAGGTAGATAGTTAAATATACACATATGTATGTATACACACACACACACACACACATATCTACATATGCAGCCAATTCTTGTCATTTGTAATTATTAATAGATGTGCTCTGTAATGTTGCTGAAAATACTGAATTATTGAATACCGAATTCATGCTCCTATGAATGATAGGGAATAGGGTAATATAAGATTGAATTCCTAAAGTTTCTGGTCATAACATTTTCCCAGTTCATCACCACATAAACTTGTTTTATGCGTGTTTCCGTTTAAAGATACTTTACTTAATATATGTCTTGATTAATTAACATTGAACTCATGTTAAAAAAAACACTGCAACTCATGCCTGGATGAAGCTTATGTAGCACATGAATTTTCTGTGTAATTTATGTCACAGTCTCCTTGCACTTAGAAATACTAGAGTACACTTCAGTGTGCACTAGGGGACCCTTTTAAACACCAAAACAAATGAAAAGCACAAAAATGCAAAAAAAAGTATCATTAAATATAGCTTCAAAAGGATACTTGTTTATAGTATGAGAGTTGAAACTAGAAGTCAGAGCATTGCCTATTTGACCTCAGATGGGCCATGTATTGGGGATGACTCCAAGCTTTTTCTACTCTGTAAAGGTACACAAATGATCACAAGGGAACTGTGAGTATTGATTTGGGGGTTACAAATAAATTTTAGCAAGTGGGCAAACTAACAAGTAGGGAATTTGTGAATAATGTGGACTTACTGCATATGTGTATGTGTGTTCTATACAGGCTGAAAACTCAGTCAGGAATCAATCTGCAGGCTTGCCACAGAATTTCTTCCCCAGGCAAACCCTCAACTCTTGGAGGGTCTTTAGCTGATTAGACAAGGCCCACCCACATTATTGAAAGTGATTTCCTATTCTCAAAGGCAATTGGTTGTAGATATTATCTACTTTTACACAAGGCCTTTATAGTAATACCCAGATTAGTGTTTGATTAAATTGCTGGTATACTATAATGTAGCCAAGTTGATGCAAAAACTAATGCTTAGACCAGGCAAACAATTTTAACTTGAACTTAGTTTCTCTCTCTCTCTATTTTGCAGTACTGGGGACTGAACTTAGAACTTGCACATGCTAGGTAAGTGAGATACGCCCCCCCCCATCCCAGTCTTTTTATTTTTTTGTTTTGAGGCTGGGTCTCACTAAATTGTCCAGGCTGGCCTTGAATTATGATCCTCCTGCCTCAGCCTCCCAATTTGCTGGGCTTACAGGCGTGTGCTACTGTGCCCAGCAGTTTTTCTATTCTTAAATTATCTTTTGGCTACTTGGCCACCAGTTGTCTCCACTGGCTGTTTCCCACAGCATGCATCTCTCCCTCCTCCCCAGGCCTTTCTCTTTCCCCTCTGTGGAAGAGCAGGGACGTCAGCATATTGCCTCTTAAATTCGTGGCCCTCTGGACATCACCTTCTGTCTGAAGGAGTTTAGCAAAGCATGTTCTCATATCACTGTAGCAATTCAGTTTTCATTTTGGTTAATCTAGGTGGGAGTCAGAAATAAAAGGCTAAGGGTAGATTTGAGGTTGCTCTGGAAGGATGAATAGGATGGGGGCAGGCTAAGGTGGAGCAGGTGTGAGCCGGGGGAGGAATAAAGACTCATCACAGCGCTGGTGTGAGTAAAGTACAGAGCGGACTTGGAACCAAAACCACCCTAGAGTGGCTGGCAGCAACACCCGCATCTTCCAGGGAGATGGAAGTCTAGGTCTGGGTGATCCTGCAGATTCTTAAGCGAAACGATGGGTGAGGAGGACAGTTCAGGCTTCGCTATGGTGTGTCCCCTCCAGGAACTCATGTTTAATCCCCATTGTGAGGTACTCAGAGGGTGGAAACTCAATCTGGCTATGACATGTAGAGGTGGGGCGGTTGGGGGGTGATTCAGATTAGATATTCATGGGGTGGAGCTCCCGGGGCTGCGCGAAATGACTGCATAAGAAGGAAGAGTCCGGAGCATGCGCATGTGTGCACTCCTTATCTCTCACCACGTGATACTTTGCACTGCCCTGGGACTCAGCCTGCAGGAAGTTGGAGGGTCTCAAACCTCTAGAACCCTGTGGCAAAAGAAACCGCTTTTCTTTAAACCTGACCCTGTCGGTGGTGGTGCGCTATTAGCAGCAGGAAATGGACTCAGGCATGGGGGGGTTTTATTTTCTTTGCCGCCCCCACCACCTAACAGCTGCCTCCCTAAAGAACTCTGCATATCCAGCTGAGTTTCAGTTAGCATTTTCGTGCATGCATCTGCTGGGTGGAAGTTCTAGAGACCCAGGGCATAAAGGCAAGGAGAGGAAATGCAATTGAAAAGAAGAATTTGGGGGCTAAACATTTAACTAGCCATTGAAGCCTGTCGTGTTTGCCCCCTTTTCACTTGCCGCTTGATTGAAAGACCAGGGAAGCTCCTAAGAGGCAGCGCCATGCTCATGCATGGTTGCCAGGGCCCATCGCCACCAACTGAAGGGTGGCCTTGTGACTATGTACAAACAGCCTCTTCTCTTCATTCCAGACAGTGACCTGGAAGAGAGTTGACAGCATCCTCTTTTCTATCCTCCAGCCTGTACAATACGGAGACCACAAAGCACTGACTGAAAATGGCTGTCTCCTTTGTTCTCCTTCTGTAGAGCTAAGGGGCTTTGGGAGGTTTTTACAGGCAGTTCAAGTGCAAGTGGATGTGGAGTAGTTCTCACTTTCAAAAAAAAAAAACCTCAAACAAGTTGCCTCCAGGTGCATCCCAAATGGCATGTTGATTGACTCGACTCAAAAAGAAATTAGGGATGTAAATGTGTTAGAGAAAATTATTATCCAAATCACAACATCCTCTTCAGACAGTTGTATGATTGAATACTGAAAAGAACATTAAAAATCTTCCAGCAAAGTCCTTTGCCAGAGTATTAAATGATAAACTGGTATGAATTCTCTTCTTGCCCTCTGAGAAAAAGATCTTTTTTGTCTTTGATATTAATTCAAGTTTGTTTGCATATATAATTCACACACATCGGTGGGTGGCCTTCTGTCAAAATGTCATGAGATTTCACATGTAGAATTACTAATACATGAAGTGATGCAATGAGTCTTAAAATTATTGGCAAAAAACACCTGTCACTGAAGTCATAAAGCAAATGGAGTTCTGTCAATGTATCCCAAATGTGAATAAGCTCAACCTGAAATGATATAATATCTTTTGTTTGTACATTATTAATCTCTTTGAAAAAAGTTTTAACATTATTTTGTTTTTATATAGAAACCTAATAAACACCTGAACTTCCTCTTGGCCAAAGATGTCTACCTCATCGATTGGTCAATTCATGAATAAGGTCATTTAGTGTTAGGTGGTAGAGAGAGGCCAGTGAGCAAGATATATGGACTGAGGCATCCGGGAAACCTACATTCTAGTATGGGGAGACATACAAGATAAATTAAACAAATGTATAAGAAATCTCTGCACCTGAGTTTCAGCTTCCTTCTACCATCGAGTCCACCACTGGTGATTAATTCCATCAACATCATTTATCATTTAAAATTATTGCTTTATTCAGTGGCATTTCAGCAATTATTTGCTAACGTGTGTGGAGTTGGGAGGAAGGGTGGAAACAAAAGCATGTGGAGAGATTTTTTCTGATGTTTATAGGCACCAACAAGGTTGGACTTTTCTGGGCTCACTCCAGGATAGTCAGTAGATAATTCTAGAAAGATAGTGCTGTTGTTCGACTGTTATGCAACAGGTCTGTTCACGATGCTTTGTTCTTGCAGAATTCCAGGGACAAAGGACCATGTATAAAAGCCAGTAAACAAAAAGCATTTGTATTGATCAGCAAATGCGTCGGTTTGGTCAATGAACCCAAATTACATATTTCAAACCCTGCTGAACAATGTTCTGTAACTAATAACTGTAGTTTTCAGTACTCAACCAAGTGAAAAAAATCCATTATCAATTCTTAGTTGGACTGAGTCTCTCTCTGTCCCCTCTGCCCTCATCCTTCAGTAGTTTAATAGCTCAATGGTCTCTCAAGAATGACTGTCAAAGGCAGGAGGGCCAGGGGTATCCACAGGGGCAGGCCATCTTGGGCTTCAACACCTTACCCCTTCAGTTGGAACCTTGTTTGCCTTATCTCCAGAGGCAATGCACTTTTTGGTGTGTGTGTTGGGGGGCAGAAATACATACCAAGAGCTGAAATTTGGTTACAAAATTAATTGTACAGGTTGTGGTCAGAGGGCAAATCTGAGAAGCAAACCAAGCAGCGACCCACTCAAACAAAGAGTCTGCCAGATATTTCTATATGCAAATGTGACACAGTACCCATGCCTCTGGGATTTTTGGTAGAGATATAACTTTCTAGTTACTAGAGGTAAGAGAAAGTGACTCAGAATGCCTAAGAACTATTAATGGATTTTCTTTTCACTTGGCTGAATTCAGAAAATTATAAAATTATAGTTGTTAGTAACAGGATATTGTTTAGAAAGGATTGCATTTTACTACTTTAATAAAACATCCTAATGTACCTATCTTCCCCATCATGTCACTTAGTGTTTAAAGTACATTTAGATCTACACTCTCCCTTTTTGGAAATAATAGAAAAGTGTGATTTGTTGAAAAACAAAACAAAAAACACTGAACCTGAAAGCAGAAGACCAGATTCTAGAATTTAATAAATAACACTGAGCTAGAAGCAGTGGCAAATACCTGGAAGGAATCCCAGCATCTTGGGAGGCTAAGACAAGAGGACCACAAGGTCAGCCTCAGCAAGTCATTGAGACCCTGTCTCAAAATAAAAAATAAAAAGTATAGGGGATGTATCTCAGTGGTGCAATCCCCATATAAAAAGAAATAATATTTATTATTATTATAAATACATATTTTTGTTAGTTTTTTCCAATTCACAGCTGGAGAGCAATTTTTGGATGACCTGTAAGTTGCCTTCAAAGCATAGTTCTTCATTCTCTTGAGTAATCAGCTGGAGTTAGTCTGGTGAGGCTCTGCAAGGCTCTCAGACCCTGTCCCCATCTGAAATCCACTTTTCTTTTTGTATCTTCTTCTTGGGTCCACCCACTGTCCTGCAGTGAATTTTATAGCTACTCATAGAGATCAGAGCAGAGGAGAATTTTTAAGAGATTATTTTGCCTATTTGATATTGCATTTGAATAATACTTTTATTATGATTATTTTCTATAGAAGGAATGTACAGAATGCTGAAGAACCTACAAAGGTCACTTAAAATCAATTCCACAAGCATCTTGTTCTGCCTCACTGTCTCTACATGAAGACATGAAATGGTTACATGAAAATTCTTTCCATGCATGTGTTCCAGAGACAGAAATCAATGAACAGTTCCAAAATGGTTCTTAAATTTTTAAGAAATAAATTGTAGCTGATTCTTAAATAAAGGTCTGCTTCCATTTATCCAGAAGTTCTGTGTCCTGCAGTGATGTATAGACCATTTCAGAGAGAATTCCTTCCTGATTGATGATCTTTCCCTGAGGCCTGGCCTGCCACCAAATTTTTTACATCTGCTCATCTTTGGCTCATAAGTACTCTCACAGTCATATAACCAGCAGCACAATTGGGAAATAGGATGGTGCTCCTTTTACAAAAAATTTCCTTGAGCTGCCTTTTTGTAGTCAGACTCTCCCTTAGCCAATTACTAATTTGTTTGCTGACCTTGAAGTTTTTTATTTTCCAGAAAATCATGACAGTGGAATTATTAGAGTATTACCCTATGGAGTCTGTCTTCTTTCAGTTTGCAGAGTGTATTCAAGACTCTGTTAGTTGGTTTCTTCTTATTGCTGACTAGTAGTCTGTCATATGGATGTACCATAGTCTTTCTAATCACCTGCAGAAGCACATTTGGGTTGTTTCTAGTCTGGGGTAATTATGAATAGTGCTGCGGCAATCATTCATGTGCAGATGCTTGTGTGGACATACATCTTCTTTTCTTTCAGGTGAATACTTAGGAGTGGAATTGTTTGGTCATAAGGTATGTATGTTTTGTTTTCTTAGAAACTGCCAGACTGTTTCACATACTGTTTCCAACATTTTTGCATGTCCACTATTGATGTATGAGAGCTGCAGAAATTCCTCTGATAATGCTTGGTATAGCGAGGTTGTATTTGTTTGATTTTCCACACCAACAGGCATATAGTGAGTTATACATTTTTTTTAAATCACAAGAACATATTTTACACTATAAAACAAAATACTTAATGTTGCATTCGAATACATTTGCATTTGTATGAAATTGCCCGTATCTGGAGCAGTACCAAGGACCCAAGGACCATGAGCAAGTATAGGACTTACATCTGTTTGGCCAAAAGCATGCACAAAAGAGAGGCATCTCAGAACAAAGACAGTGCCCACAATGGCAAACTAGACATCTGGAGCTATAGAAAGCAAATGCATTGTTTAAAAGTTTCGTTCTTGTCCCTATAGCCCACTCTCAAGAGTCTGAAATAATAATGTCCCTTAGATGGCATCATGGTACAACTACAGAATATTCAAAATAATAAGAAAGAACTATTTTCATTTTTGAGCAAGTTAATATATAGGCCTGCCCACATCTTTAGTCCTGTTTTAAGCATTAGATCTCAATCCTCTCTGGGAATTGTCTTTGGCTGGTCATATCTCAACCATATGGAGCTCCTGGTTTTCGAAATGGGTTGTACCTCAGACTTATGGTATTTGAGCCATATGTCAGAAGACCCGATGTCCTCATTTTGACTTCCCCCTTATGGCATCTCAAAATCTTACTGACTTCCTCCATCACTAGACTGGTCTGGCACTCATGATTTGCTCCGTCTTTAAGTTGCTTAGAACTTGGGAGAGCTGGTTTACATCTTAAGTCAGTTATTTCCCAAGTCAGCAGGAAAGGAAAAACTTCTTATAGCCAAAGTTTCTCCAAAAAATTCCTTTAGGATGATGCCAAGTTGGAGGCCACCACGCGTATTACAGCTGAACCCAGCCTGCCAGTTCCCCCACACCTCAGCTTTGGAACAAGTGGCTTTCTTCTTCTGTTGAGCACCAGATGAAGGAGTTGGCTTGTGTATGGGGGCCATGTGGTAAGAAAACCATCTTCAGCATCTGAGTGCCAGAATTCTGTGTAGGGCATCTGATTCTCACACTGAGCGGGGTGTAGAAGGCTCGAGATAGACCAAGAACAGACTCACGTCTCCCACTCAAGTTGTTCTTAGGCAGACACTCAGCGTATCAAGGGAGGTAGCAGGTGGAATTTCTGGCACCATCTTGATTGTTATCTTTCTGTCTTTCCTTACCCTTTTCCCACCTTCCCAAGGTATACAGTTGGGTTTTTTTAAAAAAAATCATATTAGTTTTCTGTGCTGGTGTGAAAAAGCTGTTTACTATTTTCACAATGAGATGGAGAAAATTGGGTAGATTTTGGACACTTTTTGATGTCTAGTGGTAAACTTGGCCAGCTCCATGCTTGCCCCAGGCAGTGTCCCTGCTCCCACAAGTGGCATAAGCCACAGAGGACCATGCTCCACACTGTTCTTGCATGAGTGAGAGACATTCTCTTCTCCTACTCCTAGCTTGGAGCTGTAGAGTGCCCCTCTTGAGGTCTATAAATGTTCAGGCAGATTACAGAGCTGGGCTCATTAAAATCTGGCTGAAGAGCAGTGGTGGTAATAGAATATGATGTGTTATTACTTCCATTTTCATTTTCTGAAATGACCACAGCATTACTCATTGGAGATACATTAGACCTTTTGGACATGTTTTTATACAATCAAGTTTGCAGAAATAAAAATGCCAACAAAATCCCCAAATTTGTCAAGGCAAATTTCTAAGTCTGGTTAATAAAATAAAGGAACTGCTATTTATGTGTGATAAACTACAACATGTAAAAATAGGTAAAGACTTATAAATAGACCTAATAAACAAATTATGTAAAAAATACTGAGATAAGACTTGAAAAATTGCTAGCACAAAAACTTACTCGCATAGTAGGCATTCATTAAATAGTAATTGCCCTTTTTTTTTTCCTTCCATTATTTAGAATATGGGTTTGTTAAAGGTCTAACTTGGCAAAAAATTTTTAAAAAGAAAAAGTGCTTCAGACAGTGGAGTTAATCCTTGGCTCCCCCATTTTCTGGTTTATTTTGGGAAGGCAGGATGTCACAACAGAAACATTATGAATCAAAAACCCACATTCCAATCCCAGCTAGTTGTGTGATTTTGAGTTAACTGATTTTCTGAGAATCAGGTTTTTAATCTCAGAATAAGAGAATATTCTGAATATCCAAGGCAGTAGATAATGATGGTCCCATGCAGACTTGTTAGAACAGTTAAGGACGAGGCCATTAACACTCACTTTATTGAATTTCTTTTGCTTTGATTCCAATCAACCCTCTAACTATGTAGTTTCCAAAGTAGGTCATTCTAGAGGGGGATTTGATGTCGACACATGGGCTTCAGGACCTTATTTGTCATTTCTCTGTGTAAACCAGTGATTCTTATTTACCTGAACATGTTGCTTTACCAGAGAAAGAGAATGCACCACTTATGCAGACGGAATGCAGTCCACCGGTGCAGTGAAGTCTCATTCTAAGTTAATATACCTCATCTCGTAAGTATAATTAAAGTGAGTTTCACTGCTTCTCCCCGACATGGACCTGCTTTTTATGTGCAGGTGAAATTAAGTTTTTGAGCCTGCAAGGTGCACAGTAGCAGCTGAAGGTTATAAATTTAGCAAGGTAAGGAAAGTCACCCAGGGAGACCCAGGCAGAATGATGAACCTCTTTTCAGACTACTCAACTTCTGTGTATCCATTAAACTTTTCATGTAATCATTACTAAGTAGTGACTGGACATAATTTAAAAATAAAAGGTATTTGACTTATAATGGAAAAAACTTCCAATTCCTACTATTTATAGGCAACCACTTTCAACTCCATAAGCTATTTCTTCTGGTATTCCTATTTCTAAATTGCATGCTTCTGGTGTTGGTTTTTTGATTTTTAAAGTTTCACTCAGTCCATTTCTCTTTGGTTCATACTACGGGAGGGGTGCTCTTTGCCAGTCCACATTCCCACACACACCAACCAATGCATTTCCCTGCTGAAGCAATATGCCCTAATATTCTACTAAACAAACTCTGAGATCGTTTTAAAATGTTTACTTTCTGTGCCGCTTTCAAATGCCCATTTTGAAATTCAGCTTCACATTTATAAGATCTCCATTCTGAGGTTTCCTCCCACCATCTAGAAATCCTGCTAACTGTCAGGCAAATCTTAGGTCATATTCAGGTATAAATGAAAATCCAGCTCTGCTGTGCTGAGGAGCTGGGGTCCCAAGGTCCCCCGCCTCTGCCTGCTATGCCTGCAAAGCTTGCTTTCTGCAGTGACAAGCTTCTTAATGACAAGGGCTTATTGCTAAATCCTGAATTTGTAGCTGTAGTTTCCTAAACAATTACTGCCTTTTGTTTTTATCCTGTTTTTACAACCACTTCTGACTAATTTAAAAATGCCAAGATGTCATGGTTGGCAGTGTTCTTCCTGGAGATGGCCCTCCTGGAGTCTCTGTCCTGCTTTGACAGGCTGGTCTGCAATCGGCAGGAGACTGCAGGCTCTCTGCAGTGCCAGGACCCACTGTGTCCCTCCCCACAGGAGGCTCTCCAGCAACCTCCTCTTTGCCACATTCCCAACTCCTTGTCCTTTTATTTTAAGGAAACACAACCTTTCATAGTTTCCTGGGAAAGTGTTCATGGTAGAGACTTTTATTTTTTTATTTTTATTTTTTTAAATTTTTTTGGTACTGGGGATTGAACCCGGGGCACTCCACCACTGAGCCACATCCCCAGTCCTATTTTGAATTTTATTTAGAGACAGGGTCTCACTGAGTTGCTTAAGGCCTCGCTAAGTTGCTGAGGCTGCTTTGAACTCTCGATCCTCCTGCCTCAGCCTCCCAAACCGCTGGGATTACAGGTGTGCACCACCACGCCTGGCTTATTTTTTTATTTTTATGCTCTGAAGTATTTTTATTCTGTTTTCACACTTACTAGTCTGACTGGGCTCATGTTCTAGGACAGAATTGTTTTTTTGTTTTTTTTTTTCCAAATGCATTCTTCTGCTCTTTCCCACTTCCAGATTTGCAGTTGGGAAGTCTGATGCTATAATGATCCCTTTTTTTTTTTTTTTCCCAATAATAGATTCATTGAGTGATAATTTTGTACTGACTTTTGAGCCTTTGTAAAACAATGAGGATTTTAAGAAAACAGTCTGATGATTTTTAAGATCTACCTCAATCCTTGTTATTCATGAACTTTGACTTCATGTGGATTTTACAGTGGGTCCTCTTAAACCTAGAAATATGTACCTTTGATTCTGGAAAATAGTCTTATTTCTTCTAGTAACCTCTTATCATTTTTTGTTTGTTTGTTTCATGCTCCTTATTTCTGGGACTAATATAATTTAAATGCTGGACTTTCTGGATTGATTAAATGATAAAAATTTTCCTCAATTTCAATCTCTCTGTTTCTCTTCTGTTTTTCAGTGCGTCTGTTGAAACGTTTGTCTCTGTATTACTCTTATTTTTCAAGAGTTCTTTCTTGTTTCCCTTGTTGCTCTAAAAAAAGATAGCGTAGTATCCTTTTCTACTTTTGTTTATGAAAGCTGAATCTTCTCTCTGATTACTCTGGTACCTGCTCTTGCCTTAAATGAAATCAGTTTTAATGTTTTGGAACTTCCTTTTGTATCCTCCCTTATTTATGCTTTCTCTGTTCTCCGTCTGTTCAGTCTTCATCTTCCACATTGAATTTTCTCTGTGTTGCCTGATTGTCTCTGGCAGTTCATTTGGAAAGAAAATACAACTTGGAGTTCTGTTTGGGGGTACAATTGGCCAATTTATGGGTCTTTGTAGGGTCTAGCTCTCTCACCAGGATATGCCCCAGATAATTTCTTTTGGATGCATCAGTTTTCCCAGGAGGAACCTTTCCATCTCCTAATGATATAAAATTGCCTGCGAGTGTTCTGGGGAGTCCAACAGGGAGGAGGTCCTGGTGAAGGGAGTGGGGTGGGAACAGCAGATCTCATCCTCTAAATAGTCTTATTCTTCTAGTTTCAGCCAGGAGCTTTGATGCCTTACATGTTGTGATATGAGGTTGTGGGCAGTTTGACTGGGATATTGTCTCACTGTTTCTTGTCAGGGTTGACATGTCTGCCTGTTTGATGCTCCCTGAACACCCCTTTAGAAACTGTGACAAGGGACAGTGGCCCTCAACAATAGAGACCTGTGCTTTCCTGATAGTGTGTTGCTGAACCTCCACTTACAAGCGAGAAGCTGAAGTACTTAACCTATGTGGCGAGTGCTTAAGATAGTTCCTGGCATGGTAACTATTATTACATACATACATAGTCATCAATGATTTAACACAAATTTATTAACTCTGAAATAATAAATCAACTATCTCTTTTGTGCCTACACTTTTGCTAAGAGCATCCTTACTTTGAATAAGATCCTACCCTCAAGTAGGTAATATTGTAGGGAGACACATTGAGTAATTAGGGGGACCCCTGCCCCAGGATGACACAGAGTGAAAGAAAGGAAATTCATAGTATCACAGAGAATAACAAGGTTCAAAGCCATCACCTTGCTCAAGGGCAAAAGATCTTTTCTACACTCAAAGAAAATCCAGGGCTCCTTCCTCCCAGGTGTCTGGGGCTTTAACCAACACATTTCTGTTTTTGTTTTCAGTCTACTTCAGAAAGATGCTCTGAAGTCCTTTAATTCATGAAACCTATGGATTTCCCCCAAGAGGTGATCTCACTCAGATGTTTGCTTCCTTTTAATAAATTTATATTTTCAAAGATGTGCTAGTGTTTAAAGGCTGGTTTCATTTTTCTAGAAACAGAAAGCATATCACCCAATATGTTTTGAGAAGAGTTTCAGCTGTTTTCTGTTGCCCTTAAAGAAACAAGGTGCCCAGAGGACTTTAGCAATAGGAAAAAAAATGACTAGCGTTACCCCACGAGAGAGCATTACATGGCACAGAGAGAAGCATTATCACACACTGTCCAGTGATAGCAGCCAGGCTCTCCTTCTAACAGGCTGGACTCCTGTCCTTTGAGGGGCAGTTCTGAGACCTAATAAAATAGTTCAACAGTGACTGCTGATGGTCACTGCATTTCTGCTCCTTGCCAAGATCAGGGCAGCTTGTATTCTCAGTAGAGATGCCAGGCTCAGAAAGAAGTCAGTTTTCTTAAAGTAGCTTATTGAAAGAAAGACCTTGCATAGCTTTCAACATTATTACCAACGTATTGCTTTGTTTATTTTTAATGTGAACAGAGTTCATCCAAAAGAGGAGCCTCCTCATGTCCAGGGTCACTTGACCATCTTCACCTGCTATGAAAATAATGATCGAAGTAAATATGATTCATTCAACAAAAACTTACCAAAGGTTTCCTCTGTCAGGCACTGTGCAGATCCTGGGGTTACAAATTGATTTCAGTATGTCAAGGATTCCAATGTTGACAGTCTGGGAAGAGAGACAGAAGACAATGAAATGATCACGCACAAAACAGGAATTGGACTACAGTGAGTGCTACTGAGATGATCAGAACAGTGCTATTGATGTTAGGTTGGGCATTGTCTCTTACCCCAGAAAGAGTAAGTGGCTACAGAATTTAAAGAAGATAGGAAGGAAGTATGTGCAACACTCTGACCTGGAGTTGTGTGTGTGTGTGGGTGTGTGTATATGTGTACATGTGTGGGTGTTGTTGTTGGGGGGGGTGCCATGAGGAGGCTCTGAAAGAAGAAAGGGGGAGAGTTCTAGAGAAGGATGGTGTGAAGCTTGGTGTCAGATTATAGGAGATTTGGGGAGCCATTAAGAAGCTCTGTCTTTGTCCTTAACATGAAGAGAAGCCATTCAAGACCTTAAAAAAAAAAAAAAAAGAAAAGAAATGACATCTTTGGACCAGAGTTTTTAAAAAATCATTTTGGCCATAATCTACAGGCTGATTTAGAAAGATAAACATGGGTGATCCTGTATCATGGATCAGGCCTTATTGAGAATTGTTACAGGAATGAATCATTTAATTCATAAGAGAATAAATGTGTGAGGAATGTCAAGAATTCAATCCAATATTCTCCTTTCAGATCAGTAGATATGGAAAATGTTCAGGACAAATGACTTCATCAAGTCTCCCAGAGAGAAAACTCCACCACACCTCTCGGGAGCAGACACTGACATTTGACTTTATTACAGGGGAGCCCATTCTGTCTTTTAAAATGCCAAGTTTCTTACTGTATGACCTTCACAGTGACATTGAGAAGCAATCTGGCATCATCATTTCAATTTTGCAGATGTGGAGTTTAAGAATTTAGGTGAGGGAGACGTAGTGAATTGTTGTAGGTCGTGAAAAAAATTGAGTAGCAGTGCTAATTGTTGACTTTCTTCTCAAGCCTTCAGTTTTGAGTTCTGCAGGTGTCCCTGAGCACTTCTGGTTGTGTTGGAATCAATGATAATGTTGTAGACATGTTGGATACCTCCACAAGTTTATTCTAAGTATGAGGCTAAACCTTGACCTCAATTTTTGCACTTTTATGTATGTTCATATTTTGTGTATTTTCCACTTAATTTCACCAGTCCCTCTGTGTTACTTACTAACCATTAACAACACGTTTAAACTTAAATTGCTAAGTTCTCAGCCTTACCCTGTATGGATTCAGCAAATACTAACATAATGCACATGATAGGTTTTCAAAGAGTCAACATATCTTAGTCCCATGGTAAATTACGCACATGAACTTTGATCTTCTAATGCAAGCTTTATATGATAAAAAGTAAAGGCTATAAATTGTTTTAAAAATTAAATTAATGGTAATAGTAATATTCTTCCCTAAATATTGATTTTAATCAGCAACCTGTAACATTGATTACTCAGAGTCTAGACTCTCCAAGAAGCTTGAAAAGTGTATCATGCTCTAAAATTCCTGGAACTTGTCTGTGGGAGAGTTTTCCTACTTTTTCTCTTCTGATATAGGCAAAACCTCTGGTCTACAATCAAAACTCAGAATTTTTCATTAGTTCTTTTAAAATTTAATTAGAAAAGTTTGAATAGTTTGATTATCATAGCAGTAGGGCATTAGCAGAGAAGAAAATGTTTCATAGCTTGAAAAGATATTATAATACATAATAAAATTCATTATGAAAGGCTGGCAAAACATACCTTTACATCTTGGTTATTCAATTTGTAATTATCTGAATAAATTCAGGCAAAAGCCACAAATCTGTTTGAATTGAGAAATAGAGAGAACCCCTGAGTTGTATTGAAATTATACATGTATTTTTCCTATACCTCTATACTCTCTGTCAGGCTAGTATAGTTTTCCTGTAGAAATTTCTAATTTTACCATTACTTAGTCAAAGCATTTTGATGTCTTTTCATCTTATCATCAACTCAGTAGGAGTCTAGAAGAATGACTAAAATCTAAGAAGAATGAGTACGTCAGGAAGAACAGGTAAAATGTCAAGTAAAAGTTTAAGGAGATGCAGCGTCTCTACCTCTCCCCCATAGTCATTTTACAGGGGAGAAGCCTGGCAGACATTGCCTTCACCAATGGCTCAAGTTCAACACAATGTAATGACGATACTAACATAATGATGTAATGATGATACTAACATTGTGTCCTAGAGATAAACTTCATGTTCTTTGATCACACATACTTATGATGGAATAAGAGTCTGCTAAATGTAAGTTTAAACTCCATAATGTTTATTGGCAAGAGCATAAGCTTTACTTGACTTAGTTACTTATTATGCCTCCACTACTTAATAAGTGCCAGTGAGAAGCAATTACTAATTCATTTGACAAACAATACTGAACATTTGCAAGCAAGTCTAGATAGAACATACACATGTGCACATGCACACACTTTAAGAAATAACTCTAAAGAATGCTGTTACATGATTGGGACTACACTGGGTTCCAGAATTTTGACTTCAGCATTCATTTTGGGTCTTCCTGGTCCAGGGATGTTTAACTCTGAACTTTATAAAACCAACGAAAATTAGTAAAAGTTCATTGAAATTTAATTGAAGTCAAATTTGACTTAAAAAAATGTTTTGAAGATCTTAAGAGACAGCTCACCAAAGAAAAAGAAATATCTTTGAGTCTCTATTGATAAAAGTATACAAATGGTGGACAAAGGTTAACACTTTCTTATAGACGAACTCTGATTAGCAATTGTGGAAAGAAGGAGATAAATATAAATTCATGGTAACCCTACAGTGTAGACAAAGGGAAAAAGGCAATAAATTGGAGAAAAGATGGTCTTATTGACAAATGGTGCTGAAACAACTGGACATCTGTTGCACGTGGCTGCAACAATTAGGTCATACCCGTGGGTTACACTATCGAGTGCCAACCCCTGAGGCATTGCATGGAAAAGGAACTCAGTCTCTGTGTACCGAGGTCTGAGGAGAAGAGCTTTATTTGGGAGAGATGGAGCACTTGTCACATAGGAAGCTGCTTCTGTCTTTTCTGTATGTAACTCTGTCCACAGAAGAGCTATTTTACCAACTGCAGAAGAATATCCTGTTCACAGAGCACAGGAAGGGGGTTGGAGTCCTACTCCCTGAGTGGCCTGAAAGGCGCACACTGTGTTGGCCTCCTTCCAGGGGACAGGGCAGAGCCCTAGTCCCCAAGTGGCCTGTTTGGTGTGTCTGTCTCCCAATAGGTCCCACAGACATTCATGTGTAAAAAGGAAAAAAAAAAAAAAAAAAGAATTTATGCATATACCTTACACCCATCACAAAAATGAACTGAAAATGGATCATAGACCTAAAGGGAAAAGGCAAAGCTGTAAGTGTGCTAGACGATATCAGGAAAAAAATCTAGATGACCTTGGGTTTGTCAATACATTTTTAGAGACAAGGCCAAAGGCATGACCCATGAAAGAGTTGATAAGCTTGACTTCATTACAATTAAAACTCCAGCTTTGCAAAAGATATTGGGAAGAAAAGCCACAGATCAGGAGAAAAATATTTGCAAAAGATATATCTGATAAAGGATTATTGTCCAAAACACAAAAACAATCATTAAACCTTAATAATAAGAGGACAAAATAATGTGACTTAAAAAAAGTGTTGAAGGCCTTGATAGATACCTCACCAAAGAAATCAGAGATCATAATAAACATAAAGAGATGTTCCACATGGGATTAAAAAACATCAGGGAAATGCAAATTTAAGATTGCAAGCATATGGCATAATGAACCCCACTAGTGTGTATAATTCTAATGCACCCATAAAAATGAAAAAATATACACATTTAGAAAACCAACAATGATATAAGATTATACACTTTAAAATGTCTGAAATTCAGAACACTGACAACACCAAATGCTGACAAAGATGTGAGCAACAGGAACTCTCATACATTGCTGGTGGAAATGCAAAATGGTCCAGTCACTTTGGAAGAGAGATTGTCAATTTCTAATGAAACAAAACATATTTTCACTATATGACCCAACTATTGCATGTCTTGGTATTTACCCAAAGGAATTTAGAAGTTATATGCACACAAAAATCTGCCCACAAATGTTCGTGGTACATTTATTCATAATTGCAAAAATTTAGAAGCAACCAAGATGCCCTTCAGTAAACTAATAAGTGGTTTGAGAAAGATTACTGGTTGCCTGGGATTTCAGGGAGGGAGGAGTGAATAAGGAGGACAAAGAGAAGATTTAGTGCAATAAAATGACTCTACATGATACTATAATGGTGGATACATATTATTATATATTCATACAAATCCATGGAATGTACATCATCTAGAATGAACCTCAGAAAACTTGGAATGGACCCACCTTTTGACCCAGTTATCCCACTCCTCAGTTTATACCCAAAGGACTTAAAATTAGCATACTACAGTAACACAGCCACATCAATGTTTATAGCTCCTCAATTCACAATAGCTAGACTGTGGAACCAACCTAGATGCCCTTCAAGAGATGAATGGATAAAGAAACTGTGATGTATGTATGTACACAATAGAATATTATTCAGCCATAAAGAAGAATAATATTATGACATTTTCAGATAAATGGATGGAATTGAAGAATATCATGCTGAGTAAAATAAGCCAATCCCAAAAAACCAAAGGCCAAATATTTTCCCTGAGTAGATGATGATACATAATCAGGTTGGTGGGGTGGGAGGTGAGAGAAAAATGGAGGAACTTTAGATTATGTAGAGGGAAATGAGAGGGGCAGGGGTCGGAGGTATGAAAAATGGTGGAATGAGACAGACATCATTACTCTGTTACATGTGTGATTACATGAATGGTATGAATCTACATCATGCACAACCATAGAAATGAAAAGTTGTACCCCATTTGTGTACAATGAATCAAAATGAAGTCTGGAAAAATAAAAATAATTAAAAAAATAAAAAATGAAGTCTGTAAAAATTTAAAATAAATAAATAAATATTTGGAAAACAAAAGAAGAATGAACCCTAATGTAAACTTTGGATGTTACAGTGGTAATTGGGAAGACTCCACAAGTAAGGGGAGGGGATATATTGGATATCTCTGTACCTACAACTGTTCTGGAAAAAAAAATCATAAAAAGTGGCCTACTCCTATCATATAAAGACCAAAACAAACGAACGAAAAAAGAAAAAAGGTCCATGTTGATATAAATAAATAACTGAATAAATATGCAGTGGTGGACAAGGGATAACACTTCCTTATGGAAGAATTCTAACTAGTAATTGTAGAAGGAAGGTGGTAAATACAGAAACAGCACGAGAACACTACAATAATAATTGCTTACAGCAAGTACCACTAATGGGTGCTAAAATTAGTTGGTGAAAAAAAATTTCTTTTTTAGTATGTAAAATCTTAAGAGGATCAGGAGATACTTTCATCTCAAAGTATGTCTTCCAAAATAGCAATTTGACAATGGAGAAGCCTGACCTACACCAAGGCTCTGGTACATCATGCAACCCTGATATGTGCTCTGAGAAGTGCATGTCATCTCTGTGTCCCCAGAGAATCCAGAGCTCACTCCCATCATGAGACAAACCAGACCAAGGCATAGTATACAAATCAGCTAAATTAGGTAATAGTTTGGTACTACACAAAAGCTTCAAAGTCATTGAAGATGGGAAAGACCAAGGAATTAAAATTGGTAGAGAAGACCATGAAGACAATACCAACTGAATGCAATGTGGGATTTTCGATTGGATTTTGGAACAGAAAAAGGAATTACTGGAAAAATGGGAGAAATCTAATAAAATCTGTGTAGTTTGGTTAATCATATTGAGTCAGTGTTCATTTCTTGGTTTTAATAATTGTCCTTGTTGTTACACAACATTGGTGAAGCTGCATGAGTTATATGGGAACACTGTATTTTTTTATAATTCTTCCATAAGGCTCAAATTATTTAAAGTTAAAAAGTTATTCAAAGACAATAAATCTGGAGACTGAGGCAGAAGGATCACAAGTTCAAGGCCAGCCTCAGCAATTTAGCTAGACCCTAACCCTAACCCTCAGCAACTTAGTGAGATCCTGTTTCAAAATAAAAAATAAAAAGGATTGGAGGTGTGTTTTAGTGATAAAGCACCCCTGGGTTCAATCCTTGGTTCCCAAATAAATAAAAAACCAAATAACTGATAAATAAAAGAATAAAATGGGACCTGACATTAGGAAATGAGCATTATGTTCACAATTCTAAATGTATCGCAAATGAGGAAGTCTAGGTCTCAGAAACCTTTTGTTCTGCTCCATCTCTACTACTTGAAACACACTTGTTTTTTAACCACTGGCATAATGTAACTTGTCTTTAAAGTTAACAGAAAATTCATGGTTACTGCCTGTATCTCAGTTGTTCATTGCCAGTGAACCAATTGAAATGAATAATCCATCATCCCTGGATTAGAGTGAATCTTAAGAGCCTGCAGCCTGTGAGAAGTCCTGCTGTCTCAAGACGCATCAGTGCGCACTTCTTCAGCCAGTGTTAGTCCACAAAGTGCTTTCTTTGCAAACCATCATTAGCTGGTAATGTCTTGCTACATGGGTGCTGCTAACAGCAAAGTGCAATACTGAGGGTTTTCTGCTTTTATTGAAATTGATTTAGCTAGTATGTTACATCCAAAAGCAGCCAGTCCTTTTGCTTTGACATCTTATAAAAGAATTTGACCATGCAATTCTCAAATCTGTTATCTACTTCATGGATTCTTTGTGGGAGAAGAAGGATGAGAGGGACCCAGTATCTTTCTCTTGATGGCCAATACTTTTGCTATATTATGCTATTCTGACTACTTCCCAAACACACATATACATAACAACAATATCACTCACAGTTTAAATCAGATAATATTCATAAAATTAACATAATTTGGGAGATTTCTTACATAACTAACAAGATGATATAATTGAGGGAAAAGATCCTCAGCAACATTTTCTAGAAAGAAACTTCGGTCCTAGGATTTATCATGTCAACTCTCAATTATTCTTCTCTAACTGGGGAATATGTTTGACAGTCTATAGCTTTTTGTTTACATTTTAGTCTTCTTAGACTCTGAACTACAGGGAAATTTTTGTTTTTGTTTTTCTAAAGTCTTTGAAAAGCTTATTCTCCAGTTGACTAATGAGAATAAAATGTTGGAGGAATCTCATTTTTCTTAAATGTTTTCTTTTATTCATAGTTTTCATTGTGACTGGGTCAAAAATTATTTATCATGAATACTTTAAAATATAATTTAGAGGTTTATTTCCCTGCGAAAATTCTGAAGAAGCAAAGTTGACATTTTGATTTTAATTTCTCTTCTCAGAATATGAAGAATTCCAAACCTAAGAATTTTTTCTTTAAAATACTCAGATTAAATATAATTAAATAACTAAAGGTTAGTGCAGATCTAAAAAGTTATTTTACTTATTAAGTATAGTGGATTAAGCAGTTCTAAAGGATTAGGATTAGGAGAATATTTTCAATTATTCTGACTGATATTATTAATTTTAAACTTTCTTGATTTCTAAAGTATTGTAATAGATACAGACAACTGCATTAGACATTATCCCAAAACTTTTAATGTTTTAAAATAACAATAAACGTTCTGTATTCTCATAGTTTCTGTGGGTTAGGAACTTAAAGTTGCTTATCTTGGCAGTTCTGACTCAGATCTGTTTTGAGAATACTGTCCACGGGTTGGCAGGGGCTTTAGTCCTCTGAAACCTTGAGTGGATCTGAGGGATCTGTGTTGTCGTCATTTCACACAAGTTATTAGCAAATTGGTCTTGGTGTTTGCCGGGAAGCCTCATTTCCTCCTCACTTGGGTTTTTCTACGGGGTGTTTGAGTGTCCTTACAAGGTGGTGGCCATCTTCCTGTAGAAGAGGTGATCCAAGAGAAAGAAGAGTGGAAGCCTCAATGTCCATTTTCAGATAGTCCTAGGAATCTCACACAATGCGATTATTGTTTACAGTTCTATCCACAATAGGAAGGTGCTACATGGGGCATGAACACCAGGAAGACAAGGTCACTGGGTGATCTTGGAGGCTCTTTACTACAATAGTCTTCCTAAAGGTAGCAAGCTTGCATCTTTTCTCTTAATTTTCAGATTACTTTCAGTGTCTTTTCCTATTTTCTAAACTATTTCAAAGTTTTCAATCACTGTTCTTGTACACTACACCAAGGACTTTTAAAGCATACCATTGTAGCAATATTTTACTCTTATTCTAATAAACATACCTTTGTATTTCCATAACTATGTCATTCAGACACAGAATTGCAATACAAGAAGCACATGAACAGATTTCACTTCAAGCTGTATCTTGGAATTTAACCAATATTTGGAAGGAGCCATTCAATTAATAGTAATAATAATAATAAATCCAAATACTTTGTCATATTTGCATTACTGACAATGCAATTCTGCTCAGACAGAATGATGACACACATGATGACATCACTATTCATCATATGCAGCTTCAGGGATGTCTGAAATGTCATTCACTTGGACTCCTTGCTTTCCAATGGCTGAGCCCATTGAACAGATTTAGGTCATATAATGAGGCCAACTTGAAGATATTTCCACTACATAAAACTTTTGGTGAATTCTGATTTGCATTCCATTTTCTCCTAAGGAATGAGTGCTAAATCTTATGGAACTGCAGCTGTTTTGGGGGATTGCACTGGATTGTTTGGGATCCTTTGTCTGATTTCTCCCCCTTCCTCTTTCTCTTTGCCAGAAGGTTTTCTGTCTGAATGCTCAGAGTCTTAATTCCTGATTAAAAATGGCTCTTACCCTTTGTTTGGCAGGAATAGTAGTCTTGTTATTTTAATTTTATGCTACATATAGATCACCTGTGCATAAAAGTACACTTCTTTGTACTTAGACTTTCACAAAATCTTTAGCAAACATTTTCATTCATTTCGGGCCCTCAAAATTTTCACCTCAGTGACTTAAACTTAGTCCAGGTCATGAAAAGAGGCAGATACCATGTATTCTCTTCCACTATTTTGTTTTGTTTTGTTTTAACTCATCCTCAACAAAACTCCTCCTTTTACAGTTCAAAAATAAAATATCTATTCCCTGGACACTAATTGGGGAACAGGTTTGGGAAATTATTCAAAATCAGTGGTACTCAATCCCAACCCTTTCAGTCAACGAGCCCAGCATACTTGCATAACAAAGTCAAAAATCTATTACATTGCTATTAAATGTGCAGATGAAATACAACTTTTCTTTCCTCTAAATCAGATCTTCTTTACAAAATTTTACTTTACTGGATACTGTGAAGGAAAAAAACAATTCTACAAACTTGGTAATTTGCAGTTTAACAATCTTTTCCAGTTCAGGTAGCCTCTCTAAGAAGTCCCAGTGCCTTTGGGATAAATGATTATTAGTATTTTATATTTCACCTCACCTCCTGTGATCCTCTCCAAGATGATAATAAGATTACTGAGAGTTTTTCAAGATGGTGGGATAGAGGAGGTGGCTTTCCTGGCTGCTCTGTTGGAGTAAAACCAAGAAAGTAGGCAGGCAGCTTCTCCATAAGGTGGGTGAACAAAAAAAGTTGGAGTGACTTTACTGGAATTTAAAACTGGACAAAACAGATCAGGGACTCAGAAATCCCCAGTGGCACAGCCACTGCCATAGCCAGGCCAGAAGCTCCAGCCTGAGAGGTCCCTCCATGAGCATAGTGAAGGAATAAGGGAATTAAAGGAACCTGCATTTGGGGGAGACCCAAGGCACGTCTAGGAACAGAGTGTTTAGAGATCAAGGATACTGCCCAACAATACTGAAAGATGCACTGCACGATATCTGTGTGTGTGGGGAAGGAGGCCATCTTCTCTCTAAGCAGTGTGTTGAGGACAAAGGAAGGAGCCACCATCTCTCTGAGCAGTGTGTGGAGGACAAAGGAAGGAACCATTTTGCAGCCACTGGGTAGGGGCTGGCAGCTGAGGGGGCCAATTCCTGGTAAACCTGAGTTTGGTCTATAAACACACACTGCATGACATGGAGTGTGCTTAAGTGACCAGAAGAAAATCAAATGTGGAGAGAGGTTTACATAGGGAACAACTGGTCATGGAAACCCACCTGGCTCTACCCGTCCCCTCTAATTGAACTGCTTGCATCACCTCCAGGGAGAGACTCCTCTGGCTGGGAACTCAGAAGTGTGAGGGCAGGAGAGATTGGAGACTGAACCCCAGACCAGGAAACATGGGAGTTCAAAGGTGACATAGGGGACTAAAAATTGGACTTTTCAAAATTATAATAGACCCACACTAAGGTACATTGTAATGAAAATGGCTAACACACAGAATAAGGATAAAATTTTAAAGGCTGTGAGAGAAAAATATCAAATTATATATAGGGGAAATCAGTGCAGATCTCAGCTGATTTCTCAACCCAGAACCCAGAACCTCAGCCTCAAAGCAAGGAGGTCCAGGAATAACATATATCAAACTCTGAAAGAAAATCAATGCCAACCAAGAATCCTATATCCAGCAAATTAAGCTTCAGATTTGAAGATGAAATAAAAACCTTCCATGATAAACAAATTTAAAAGAGTTGCAACTAGAAATCCTGCACTACAGAACGTTCTCAATAAAATATTCTATAAAGAATATTTTTTTTCATGAAAAAAAGATGAAATGAAAAAAAAAGTGAAAACCAGCAAAGGGAGGAACTATACTAAAGGAATAGTCAACCAAAGGAGGAACTAATTCAAAATAAAAACTAGAAATAAACCCAAATGACTAGGAATACAAGTCATATTTGAATAACAAACTTGAACATTAATGGCCTAAACTCATCAATCAAAAGACAAAGACTGGCAAATTGGATTTAAAAACAAGACCCAACACTATGCTGTCTCCAAGAGACTCATCTCATAGTCAAAGACATCCGCAGAGTGAAGGTGAAGGGATGGGAAAAAATATATCACTCACATGGATCACATAAACAAGCAGGGGTACTTTGTACTTGAAGCATGAAGTATCCTCATATCAGATAAAGTGGACTTTAAATCAAAGTTAATCAGAAGAGACAAAGAAGGCCATTCCATACTGTTTAAGGAAATTATACATCAACTAGACATAACAATCATAAATATTTATGCCCCAAACAATGGAGCATTTATTACATCAAACAAACCCTTCTCAATTTCAAGAATCAAGTATACCACAACACAATAATACTGGGTAACTTCAACATGCCTCTGTCACCCCAGAGAGATCCTCCAAACAAAAACTAAATAAAGAAGCTATAGAAGTAAAAAATACAATGGATAATTTAGACTTAACAGATATATAGAATATTTCATTCATCAATGACTGAATACACTTTCTTCTCAGCAGCACACGAATACTCTAACATAGACCACATATGTTGGCATACAATTGTAATATTGTCTTAATATATTTTTAGCATCTGTAGGGTTATTTTGATAGCTCCCTTTTCTTTGGTGTTAATTTTTATGTTCCTATTCTTTTCTTGATTAGACTTTTTTTTTATCAAATTTTAGCTGCATTATTTCTTCTCTATATACTTTTGTTCCTATTCTTATTTTTTCTTTCCTATTACATAATTTGAAAATAATTTATTCCAGCTTCTTTCTGATATAAGCACTTTAAGTGGTAAATGTTCATCTGAATACTATTTCAACCCAGAGATCCTGAGATCCTGATATTTTAAGCTTTTTTTTTTTTTTTTTGAACCAGGGATTGAACTCAGGGACACTTAGCCACTGAGTTACATCCCCAACCCATTTTTGAATTTTATTTATAAATAAAATACAAAAAAAATTCTTACTGAGTTGCTTGGGGCTTCACTAATTTGCTGAGGTCTGCTTTGAACTTACAATCCTCCTGCCTCAGCCTCCTGAGCTGCTGGGATTACACTCAGCCTCCCAAGCCACTGGGATTACAGGCATGCATCACTGCACTGGCTATTTTAAGCTTTTATTATCACTTAGTTCAAAGCACTTTTTATTTACTTTTTTGTGCTTTCTTCCTTAACCTCTGAGATGTTATAAGTGTGCCATTTAATTTTGAAATAGCTGATATGTGGGTGGGGTTCTATATATCTTAAGGTGATTGATTTCTAATGTAATAAATCATGCAGGAAACAGTCTGCATGATTTCAAATTTAAAAAAAAATGCAATGGAAATCCTTTTTATATTGGTTGTATTGGTTGCATATATGTCAAAACTGATTTAATTGTGCTTCGATTTTACTTCAATAAAGCTATGGGGGAAGAAAAAGACTTATTAGGATTGGCTCTATGATCTCGAAGTATCAGGAGCCAAGGGGCCAATGAGATTTAGCACATGGGATGTCATGGATCCCAAAATTCATTCTGAATTTTCATTGGTCTTTTCCAGAGTGACTTATCTCATCTCTGTTATGACCTCATAACCCCTAAGACAGTTTTGACTGATGATTTGGGGTGTCATGCTGATACTTACTATTAGTGACCATTTGCCATGATCATTTGTCTAGTATTACAGTTTATTCAGTAAAGTTTACAGCAGCATTTTTAAACTTTCTCAGTTTTGTGATGAAAGCATTTATTTATAAGAAGTAAATGTAGTTTAATAAAAATTATTTAATACAACTATCTTTTTCACATCCAAATATTGGGATAAAGGCCTGGCTGTTTCAAAAACTTTTTGAAAAGCAATAGCTTTCCCCCTCCTTAAGTGTTAGTTTTCAAAGAACTACAAAGTTCTGCTGAATTGAAATATTTACTGGATATCAATTCCTATGGTTGCAATGATCTACATGTTATTAGATCATTGGGGCCTTCTAACAGTCAAGGTTCAATTTGAGACAAACCAGTAAGAGGTGTGCATTAAGAGGTTTATTGCACGAATTGTCTTATGCAATAGTAGGGGTTGGCTAGGCAAGTCTAAAATCAGTATGGCAGCATATCAGGAAGGGCAGGCTGGAACTCTGGGACTGAAGCTTCAAGCCAGAGGCAGAATCTCTTCTTTAGTAGGGAAGCTTTAGTTCTACTTTTACAGAAGTCTTTCATTCAAGGGAATCAGGCCCAACCAGATAATCCTGGGCAATATCTTTTATTTAAAGTTAACAGATTATGGACTTTAATCACTTCTCCAAAATACTTTTACAGCAACACCTAGATTAGTCTTTGTTGAATAAATAGAAACTGAACCTAGCCATGTTGACAAATCAGATCATCAGAGGTCTCAGTGTTCGTCTCCAGAATTTCTCAGTGTGGTTCATGATCTAATTTTTAAAATTTGAGTGTGGGGGATTGAACCCAGGGGCACTTTACCACTGAACTACATCCCCAGCCCTTTTTATCTTTTATCTTGAGACAGGGTCTCTCTAATTTGCTGAGGTTTGCCTCAAACTTGTGATCCTTCTGCCTTTACCTCTTGAGTCACTGATACAGGCATGTGCCACAACGTCTGGTTAATTTTTGGTTCTTTATCTTTTTAAATATGAGAGTTCCATGTGAATGTTTACCAGATATTTAAATTATTAATTCCAACATACAAGGAAGAATCAGTATAGGCTGTGTATTCTAAATTAGGAAGTTCATGCTCATACAAGTCATACGCAGTCATTCGTTCATTAGTCTTAGGTGTTGTTTGCTAATTCAGACTTTAATGAGAACTTTCTAAAGAGCAATCTTCTCTGGACTTAAAATGTAATCAAGAAAATTAAATTTATGCTCAAATAGTTTTTAGAATGTCATGAACAAGCTACTTATTGCTGATTTCCTTCAGCAATCTGCTAGCCATCTCAGTGCTGAGCATGCAATTAAAAAACATTATATGCACTTGTTCAATATTGCAAATGTATAATATCTGTATCAGTTGCACCTCTTTTTTTCACTGACCCACTGCAATAAAAGTTGTATTTACCTTAATATATCATGATACCAATACTAAATCTGAGCATATATATACATATACATGTATACATATTTGTCTATACAAATACATATATGTATATACATGTATGTATGTAGTTTTTAGAACTTTAGCAAATTTTCAGTTATGAGGTATCATGAGAAAGAGAAGTATTACTTTTATAACTTGTAAAGAAATTTTAAAAGTCTTCAAGTTTGGGTTATAATAGCAGATGTGTAACAATTGCTGTAATTTGCACATTAGAATATAAAAAACTAGATAATCTTATTAATTCACTGAAAGGTTAAATATTTCTAACGTGAATAATCACTTTATACTTCATTGTTCATTTAGGGTCATCCAGATAAAGCAGAATATGCTTCTTTAAATTTTCAAAAGTTATCATTAAAATGAAAGGGTTTTATAAATATGAATGATATCAAAGGATTTCAAAGAATAACATAGAATATCAAAGTTATCAGAGGGTATCATAAATGTGAAAGGTATCAAAGAGTATCATAGCATATCAGAAATATGGGAGATATTAGAAGGCATGATGAATATGAAAGTATCAAAGGGTATCCTAGGGTATCAAAGGGTATAATAAATATGATATATTTCAAAGGGTATCATACATATCAAAGGATATTGCAAATATGTGAATATTAAAATATAAAATCTTCCATAAGAATTTATGGACTTCTGAGAAAATATCATGGATCCCAAAGGGATCTACAGTGCTTTACTTCATTATACTATGTTAATAATATGAAATCTGAGCATATATATAAAGTATATATTAAAACTTTAGGAAAATTTCAGTTATGATATATAATGGTAAAGAGAAGTGTTTCTTTTATAACTTGCAAAGGAATTTAACAAGTCAAACTGCTTTGAGAATAAGGAAAAAATAGAAAGTGACAATATTTCATGTGTCCTGATGTGTAATTGAATATTGCTTTGAGTTTGAAATAATTGCTGTGGAATTAATATCATTATCTTCCTTGATTGTCATTGTTATGGAGGTTTCCAAGTGATCAAGCATTATTTTAGCCAATAATAATAGTAATTAAGTGTAAGGAGTTGATGAATCTTACTCTGTTAGGAGCTGCTACTAGAGCTCTCACAGAGAGAAAACAGAGCAGTCTTTCTTCTAGTGAATATTTTGGGTGTAAATGCCTTTCTTTGGAGCCTAGAAGTCAGGAGACACCAATGCTCAGAGGAGAAAGGAGGGGAAGGGAGAGGAATTTAATTGTTCCCAAAAAGGAGGAAAAATAATAGAGTGAGAAATTAGAGATGGAAGAGGGAGAGAAAAATCAAGAGACTCCACAACCTGCAGCCCACTAATCTCCAATAAAGTTTCTAAACCCACCAAGGACTTTGCAAGTGGTTTTGATTTTCTGATTTTTTTTTTTTTTTTTTTTTTTGGATTACTATATATCTCCTGAAGGTTGAGTTTCTGGATTATATAGGGTGTTAACGCAAGCCATCTGCATGGATGCATGAACTGGGGGGCAGAGAGGACTCAGCTCACATCTAGATTATTCACATTTGTTTGATTTCTTAGGTTCATTCCCCAACATATGTATGGAGTATGAATAACTCTGACCCCACTTTCTAGGTAAAGTGCTTGGTCCTCAGAAGACCACCTGCTTGGAAGGGCTGGAGTGGCCTCAACACCCATCTCCCTTTGTTCTTTCTCCCCCACATTCTCTGCTTCTTTGTTAATCAGACAGTTGTCCTTTAAATAAAGGCTTGTAGTTTTCTGGCCCCTTGCAGTAAGTTAGTGTCTTCTCTTCAACATGATTCGACATTTCTCACATGGCTTCTAGCTTAGGGAATGACGTTGCTCTAACAAAATGCCATCTTGCAATGGCCTCCCGAGGCCACAGAACCACAGCATAACAGAATTCATTTCATGGGCTCCTTCTGCTACACAAAATACTTGTTTGCTCTAAGCAATGAACTTCATTACTGGAGGAAGGCTAAAGAGTTGAGGGTCAAGCTGTAGTTGAGAAAGGGATTGTGTTTCCTATAGGAGCCTCAGTGGTGGAAAAGTTTGTGTAAGCCTCTCAGAGTTTTGGACAAATTTCTTTTTTATTATAGTCTATTTATAGATCACAACCAGCTTTCAAAATAATTCCATGGTCCAGAAAGAAACCACAGGTAGTAATAAAACAGGCAAGATGAACTTCATTGCTGTCCGTCAAATTTTATTTGAGATTAAAATACATTCACATTGTTTTACATGAGAATGTTTCCCCAGAGGAGAAGGGTTGCTATATAAAATTAAGTTTCATAATCATAATAAAAAGTTAATAAATGTGTAGTTATTTAGTTCAGGTTGGTTTGGGTTGGGGTGTTCAGAAAAATACTGAGGGCGAATCTATGTGCAAAAAATTTGGTTCAATATGTGTTTGATTCTTTATAGCAAGACTTCACTGATATGATGGCCACATATTGTGTTTGTTTCATGCTATCATTAAAACAATCATTAAAATGCACAGCTGGAGAGCCAGATGTTTCATTTTTATTGTATACCATTCTCTCCACATTTACAATCTATATGTACTTCTACAATGACTCAAATTTTGTGATTGTTCTTTACATACTTACATACACACTTTGTACCTCTAGCTACATATTTGTCAAGAATATATATTGGGTATATATTCATGTCTCTACAAACACACACAAAAAGGATATTTTTGAGTTTGGCCTTGTGATTTTGTTCTATTTGAAAATTACCTTCTCTTGTTCAGAAGTGAAACTATCTGATAGCAATACACAAGAAAATCAGTTGTTTCTTTTCATTTCTCCATGACATCTTTCCTTTTCTTCTGCTTCCAAAATATTGCTGGTGGGGTTCCTGATGAAACAGAAGTGGTATTCAAGGAGGTCATAAAAGGGGGCATGAAAACAAAGATTTTAATTCTCTGCATACTGAACAATTACTGCCTAAATCATTAGACTTTTCAACCAAAATATTTTATTATTGACTTGAATCAAATTCAATGGCCAATTGCTTCTCCCCTGGGTCTTATCTTTTCAAAGTATTGCAGTAGTAATTGTACATAGAAAATGTATAAAAACATTGTATGTTGTTCAACATTATGGGAACAGAATTAGGTGACATTTTTTCTAATCTGAAGATTGGAATTTTAACAAGTTAGGAGTGATCATTTTCTCTCTTATTTAAGAAACTCCTCTTTTCTGTTTCTGTTGCATTCAAGAGAATGCATCCTGACATTTAAATTTTAAAACCTCTCACATTTATGAAATCTATTTTCTAATTGCTCTGGGAAGAGGCCAGTTACCAAAGTCTAAAACACACAAAGACATTGGTTTGCAGCATTTATTTTTCATAAAGAAAGAATTGATAGGAGATAAATACGTAGATTTGTTTCTTAAGCTGCTTCAGGTTTTATGGAGTGAAAACACAAGTTGAGAAGAAGACAATAGTGTTTCTCATTTTCACTTTTTCCTCTGAAATAAAGAATTTATTGAAAGACTATGAAAAGAGAGACACTGGGGCTTAGGTTGTGGCTCAGTGGTGAAGCACTACCTGGCAGGTTTGATCCTCAACACTGCATATAAATAAATAAAATAAGGGTCCATTGACAACTAAAAAAAATTTAAAAAAGAGAGACACTGATCTTTCTTAATACCTTATCTGAAATCTTTCTCTCCGTTTTAAGAGGTTGGCCAAAAAAATTGTCAAGTTTTATAGACTTCCATTATTACTTACCCTCACAAGACTACTGCAAGACATGTAGTAAAATTAACTACATAAGTAATTCAACATACTTTACCAGTTTAACCAAATAAATTATTACTCATCCTGGTTGAGTAAGTGAGTAATTCTTTGCAAGATTGTAAATCACCTTGAAATTCCCATACTCACATGGCTCAATGGTAAGTAAGATAATCAGTTGATTTATCAAACTGGCTCTCCTGACATGACTGTATTATTTGCGATGAGAATTTTGGACCATTGCGCCATCTTGGAAGTACAAGTTGCTTTATAACTAGCTTGGAGTGAGTCTGGTTTAAACTCCTTTAAACTATAACTTGCTTTCTGGTTTTGTGAATCAGATTTTTACCAGTTGCTTCTTGAGACAACCAAAGTCTACATTTTCATTGGAGTGTCTCAGTGCTGATAAAGCACCTGAAAATCCAGAATCTGATACCTTCCTCACACCTACCTGCTTCATAGCATCAGCTATCAGCAACTTACATCACAGGTGGATCTTAGGTAATGAGATATTAGCAATTGGTGCCTCATTATATTAATCCTCATGTGGAGTCCCACCCTCATAAAAGAAGGTTGCTGTTATTTTTCCATGAGTTAGCTTCAATTTTCCAACATATTGTGCATTTCTACCTGTGTTAAATGCATTCACTTGCCATGATTTCTTACCATGCTTGCCTTATGAGGGCACATTAGAAGACAGACTTTGCAGACACAGAGAACAGGGTTCAAATCATTAGCTGTGTGACCTGGGAGGGCACTTGATCTATGCTTCCTGATCTCTAGAGATAACATTGACCTAACAGGTTTCTCATAATGATTAGATTCTATATGAGATTAGCAACCCATAGCACCTTAATTAAAAGTCTATTGATGGGCCGGGTACAGTGGCACACACCTGTAATCCCAGCAGCTTAGGAGACTGAGGCAGGAGGATTGAGACTTCAAAGCCAGCCCTAGGTATGGCGAGGCCCTAAGCAACTCAATGAGACTCTGTCTCTAAATACAATACAGAATAGGGCTGGGGATGTGGCTAAGTGGTTGAGGGCCCCTGAGTTGAATCCCTGGTACCAAAGAAAAAGAAAAGTCTACTAATGGCAAAAAAAAAAAAAAAAGAAAGAAAAAAGAAAAAAAGGAACTTGTCACACTGATGCTGTGGTTAAAAACCAGTTTGGAGGTGAAAGAGGAAAATTGGGTTCTAGTTGCCATTAAAATTCCTAAACTATTTTATTTCATTATTAACTTAATTCCACTTTATTTTTCTTTAGCATTCGAAATAAGGGTTTCAGGACTCAACTTCAATTAATATCTCATTCTAGTAACACTTCCCACAGTGTCCATTTTATCACAATCTCCTTTTGGAAGAGTTGCCAGGAACTTCTCATTCTAAATCCTCCATGTGGCATCTTCAGCTTTATCTTCCTTTACCTCAAACCAACTTTATAGTCTGGCCGGCCCTGAGTTCTCATCATTCTCTAAGGATTAGAATTCATCCTCAGCTCTTGGTGTTCCATAAGACTTGGTGCCTGTATTCCAGGGGCTCATAGTGTGAACACAGACAAACTATCACAAAGAGTAATGAGGAGTCAACTATCCTCATGAACAAAGGTTCATGGGAAAACAGAGAAAGAGGTGATTAGTTCATCTGGGGGTGGGGGTGTGGTGGGTGGAAGTTCTGGGAAAGGCCTCAGAGAGGAAGTCACACTTGAGTCACTCATTGAAGAATGAGCACAATTTCATTTTGGGCAGAGGGAACAGCTTGACCAAAGCCTGAAAGTGAACAGTCCTCATCTGTAGCATAACAGCAGATGGCAGGAGGGATGGCCGAGGGTGGAGAGACACCCCTACAGGAGCTGGCAAAAGCCAGGCTGTGAAGTACTTTGATGCTCAACCAAGGTGCCTAAGAGAGGAGTCTTCCTTTTCCTGAATTCCTGGAGCAATTATTTTTGTGCACCCTTTTAGTCAGTAATTTTTTCTGCATGTATTTTTAAAAACTCTCCACAAGTGTATTATAGGTCCATGGAGAAGCATGAAAACCCCTGAAGTTCTTGTTTCCTTCTCAGCTCTTCCCTGGAGTGCAGTGCCTGGGAGTGGAGACAGCATGAGAAAGAGATTTAAAGTACCGACGTAGGTTTGGGTTTCCTATCTGCTGTTCTCACTGATCCCACTTCTAATTGGATGAACTCAGGGAAGTTATAGCACCTCTAAATGTCACTTTCTTCCTTTGAAAATGAGGACAGTGATAATTTCCCGATGATAGGGCTCCTCTGATGATTCAATAACTCCTCAGCAAATGTTTGCCACTCATTATTCAATGAGCATTAATTGACCATTTACTATGAAGCAGAAGCTGTGCTGGAGTCCTACTGTAGGTCATCAAGGTGAACAGATCTGAGCTTTGTAGTCTCGAGATTATTTTTACTAATACTATTATTTTTTTCTATTACTATTATTATTTTTTGGTGTTCTTGTTATACATGACAGTAGATTCTATTTTGATATATTTATACAAGCATGGGATGTATCTCATTCTAATTAGGATCTCAGTTTTGTGGAGGTGCATCATGGTGAGATTTACTGTGGTGTATTCTTATATGTACATAGGAAAGTTATGTCAGATTCATTCCACTGTCTTTCCTATTCCTATCCTCCTTTCCCTTCCCTATTACTACTAATATTAGAGGAGATCTTTAGTAAATACTATTAAAACAAATTAATGTGTTTCAGCCGTTTTGATACCCCATTTGAGGTTGGACTGAGGCCCTCTTGCCTGGCCCTGGAGCACTCTACAGGACCCGACCACTGACAAGGGCTCCCAAGTCCAATCAATGCTCATGCAGTTCTGGCATTCTCTTTGGGCAGTCTTGGGAGAGCCATGATTCTAGGTTTAGGAGGTGCAGTGACCTGGAGCTCTAGATACACCAACTCAGAAGGAAGACCATGCATGCTCCATATGAGTTTTGGGCATGGATTAGTTTAATTTGGACTGGCAGAGCTGTTCTTAAAACTTGTAATTATTACAGGAAGGTAGAACTCCTGAATCATGAGATCCCATGGTGAAGCAATTGGGTTTTTATTGCTGGCAAAGTGAGTGCACGAAAGCAGACTACTGAAGCTTAGCTAGACACGGTGACTTCTTGCTTGATAAAGGGATGCACCTGCTGATCTCCAAGGAGCACAGTCACCATCAGCAGAGAAAGGGAGTTTAGGTGGAGGTTACAGATTGAAACCTGGAAATTATCCTTAAAGACAACTTGGGTTTGCTGGCCTCTGGCAGGGCATTGGAATGACTCAGCAGTGTGTGTGGCATGTCACCATCAGTAGAGTAAGTAAGCCGAATAACATCAAGTTCTCAGTACTACTATAAGAACAGACTTATAATAACTGAACTGGTAAACAAGATGTTTTTTAAACACACATTGTGTTGTTCTAACTTTGCCTCTGTTTGGTTTTCAATTTGGCTTTTTATTTTTTAAATCTTTTTTGGCAGCTATTTATCATGGGTACAGAGATTTTGGTTACCAATTGCCTTCTTTTCCTCAAGGAGAAATCCTAAGATGTTTGTCACTAGCATTCCAACCTAGAATCGGGGTTGGGGTACAAAGACACATTCTCCTCTGTGCAACCGTTATTTTAAATCTCCTTGTATATTCTTTCTCTTGTTTCCTTTTGGTTGAACTACTAATTACTTCAGGTTCTGTTCAGGATGGAACTCGTGATTTGTAATTTATGACAGTCATAGCCTCCAATATGCATGTTAGGCAATGACTTTTGTTTAAACATCTCTGAAAATTGCTCCTTGAAAGAAATCTGCAAACTTAGGGAAGATAATATTAGCAGGTATAGAACACATAGATGCTGACATCTTGACATTCAGAATGGGGCAAATTTTAAAGTCTGATTTTCTCTGCACCCTAATGGAAGCCACTTCAAATTATGTTTTGTGAAAGATTGCTCAGTCTGCAAGGAAATATGTGATGTTTTTGGATTGGTGCCACGGCCTTCAAATGCAAATAAATATCTCATGTATAATAAACACCTAATGTATAGCTTGGAAATTACTCTGAAGAAATAGATCTCCCTGGAAGTCATGAGTTGTAATAAAACACATTATCATCATTAGAAAATTAGAGGTAGTGGATGAAGTGTCCAGTCAAGAAGACAAAGAGAGCCTGAACTGAAGTTAAACAAACAACCACAAAACAAAACAATTCTGTGATTACCCTGGAGTGGTGACAAGCAGCTTCTGGGAGAAACCATGTGGTTCATTCCGAGCTGACCTCTCACCTGCATCAGCCACGTGTGAGTCAGTACTTCTTACCCTGAAGTAACCTGACCCAATGTAGCAACTAAGCCTGCCATGTCCCTCCACATGCAGAATCACAGTCCAAATCCCACCTTGTCTCCACAGCTAGGGAATGTCTATTTTGGAATCAAACCATTAGTGGATTGCAGATCATGACAGATAGCAATAGAAGAAGGCTGGGAAATAGGAATTCCAGTCGTCCCCAAAGATTAGGAAAGTCAGGCAAATATGTTACTGTGTCCCCCTTGCGGCATTATCTAAGGGACCATCCATTGTCCAAAGAGTAAGTACCTTGTCTGTAACTTTGTCCAGGAAAAGATTAAAGGGCTACCTTCTAGATATTCAGGACTGCCTGCCTGGTGGTTTTGGAGAGACTCTTCACAGTAGGGACAAAGCCAAAGTTAAGGTAATTGGCATGTGCCGTCACGGCTCCAGTCAGCCCCAGGCTGGCTGCCATCAACTTTGCACAGTCGTCCCGGAGAACAGGCAGCTGAACCAGCATTTATTCCAGGTTTGAAAGGAGAACTCAAACAATGCTTTAACTGATTTTGCAAGTTGAGTCTGGATCTGTCAGGGCAAGGTGTGGGGATCAAATGGGAACCTCACCAAACCAGACTTAGCTCAAATAGTCTATTCAGTGAAATTCAGTAGGTAGTTTAGGCACTGACCATCTGTGAAGCACTAGGATACACAATAGGCCATGTCCTCAAAGAATCTTCAGTTTGGTGAGAAAAATGAGATATTGAAAAACCCCATAAGACAAAAAAAAAAAAATTGGTTCTTCAGAGACATAGCAACAAAGAACTGTGCTATATTCAAAAGAGAGAGAATATATTTTATGAAGATATCTAAAAAGATTTCATGGGCGATGTCAACTTGGGGATAATTTTGAGAGGTAGTGGGGAGGTCTAGGAAAGGAGAGCATCCTAGGTACAAGAAATCACAGAAGTGTCTGGAGTTAGTCTGTTTCCTTTAACCCTAACTGCCAAAATTTTGGCAATTAAAATGAGGCAATTCACTGGATGTCACCTCCAGCCCACCTTTTATTGACGGCTTTCTGTCTAATCTAGTACATTGTGATAGAAGGTGGGATCCAGCCAACGTAGTCACTTCCCCCAAATCAAAGCATTAAATTTTAGGTTAAAGATTGATATTCTCATAGTATATCTAAGGATGGGCTGGGGCTGAAAGCTTTTTCAGCTGAGCTCTGGCCTCATTGACTTAAAATATCTTAATGACACTTAAAATATTCTGAGAGTCACTGAGCCCTGAGTCTGTAGAACGCTGTCTGTATCCTGCCTCTGCCAGAGCAGGCAGTGTGCGCAGGAAAGAAGGCAAGAGAATGTAGGACAAGTCCTACTGGCCTGGCAAGGGTCCCACCTAATTCCTTATGACGCGTCCAGTGCAGGTGACAGGCTCTGTAAGGTGTGGATAGGTAGTTAATTTCATGGAGAGGAGGAGGTGTAGGTTCATCTTTTTTTTTTTTTTTTTTTTTTTTACTGTGGGGCATTATCTGAATGATACTCATTCTGCCTTGAGTCTGGACTTCATGCAAAGGGCAGCAACTGGATTAAAATAAGCACAGTTGCTGAAAGACACTGATCTGGGTCCCGTTGTGGAAGAAGAGTTGGTTGAGAAGTGCTTCCTCATCAAGACTTCATTGAAAGGAAAAATTCCCCGGGAAGAGAAGAGCTGTGGGTTTCTGAGCCCCATTCCCACAGAAGCTATGCCGTGAAAAGTCTCCTGGCCCAGTGACACGCAGCAGGTTGGACGGGGCAACAATTCTTCTTTTGCGGAGTGGAGGAAGAGAGAGGATTCTCTCTCCTTCAGGGTGTTTGAAGGATGGCTTCCCAGTTTCGTCAACTTCGGATCCTGGTGTGGAAAAATTGGCTAGGAGTCAAAAGGCAGCCGGTGAGTTAAAAAAAAGGGTGGGGGCAGGGGGCACAGGGCAGAACTCCAAGCAATCCCCAAATGTGATGTTAATGAGAGGGAAAAAGAAGCGTTGAAAGGTATTTTTCAAAGAGAAAAGAAGATGTTTAGAATTCATCCCTCCATCTGTCTTTTAGCTAATGGGGCGAGTCTTAACATGCCCCCAAAGCAGCCTTTTGATTTCAGTAAATTAAAAGAGTAAATCAGGACATGCCCTGGGCAAAGGAAAGGATGTGCCTGGTTACTTGTTGAATTAGAACTAGTGAGGAATTCTGGGTTCAGGCCAAAATGCTTTCAGAATTTTTCTTAATGAATTTAGTTTAAAATGGGATGAATGAAAGTAAAGCACCATTTGAAAATCATTTGAAATGGGAAGAAATGTACTGGAAAATCAAAAGCCATAGAAAGTTTGGTTGAAAAGTAAGATGTAGAACAGAAATAGTTTGGAGGTTATTAATATGGAAAAGCTTCTAAGAAACTGGAATCTAAAAATCATTTAGGGAAAAGGCCAAATAAGTGGTGTGTGTGTGTATGTGTGGGGGGATGTTAAGAATATTACCAAAGTATTTGGAAGATACTGTATTGGAAGACCAATCTACAGTTGGTCTTCCTTCTGCTCATTTGCCACATGATTTTTGTGCCCTTTCATTAATATTTGCTTTTTAAATTACAAAGCTGGGTATTAGAGTCTCACCAAATAGAGTTCAAGGAGACTGAGGAAGGAATGGTTTCTGTGAATTGTCATATATTCAGAAGAACGTTTGGAAATGAGGGAAATCCAAAAAGACATTTGATATACTTCACTTCAGAGTAGGAATTCCCAGCCTCAGTTGTGTAATACAATATGCAAATAATAGACATCATAGAAACCAACCTTTTATCTATGCACCTTATCTCACTTCAGGCTTGCTTGTTGTGCCTGAAACTTTGCTCAGTATTCTTACGTATGCAGTAGGAGAAGGAATTAGGTGTTCATTCACCTTTGTGAATTTGATGGGCAGGGTTTAAAATCATAAGGTGTCATGTGATTTCTTGGATGTGCTGGACATAAAACTATAAAATCATTAACATTTTTGTTTGTTAACTGTAAAAAGAGCATAAGACAAATTCCCCATGATTATCATGTGGTTGATTCTGGGTGGCATTTGGCAGGGAAAGAGTCCCGGGTATGTGGATATGGTCGGAGCACGAGAGTTGGGCTCCTGCCAGTGTTCCGCCCATGGCTTACATAGTATATGACAAGTTCTCTGAGCACTGGTGTTCCCACTTGTAAAATAGGCACGAGGTCTGCCGCATCTACCCTCTAGTGTGGGAGGACCAATGTGAGCTCATGTATTTCAAAGTGCTTTATGAATGGCGAAACACTTAGCAAATATATGAGGGAGGGATTTGGGGCAATGTGTGTGTCATATTTTATTCAGATTGATGGTGAAAGGAAATCCAGGGGTAAGGTGTGGGAAAGAGGAAGAAATTGACATAAAGTTCAGAAGTGATGAAAATCCAGTAGTTAAGACTGAAAACATGGAGGAACTGAGGACTGGCATAGTTGTCTCTGCTGATAATCAGGGTTTGAGGTTGTATGTGTTTCTTACAATTTCTAAAACATTAGAAGAAGAAAAATTCCAAGAACTTCATATAAATAAATTTTTCCATCGAAAAATTTTGTTCTTAGAAATTAAAATGACATGTTCCTTTCTTATGTATAAAGTAGTGGGTATATGTTGATACTTTGGAATTTTTCTCTATTTCAGTTTCCTCCGGACATGGTGTCATATTTAAAGGAGGTACAAGTCACATATGCTTAATGTGTTTCCCATGATACCATGATAATCATCCATACTAATGCATGTATTATTTATGGTGCATCACTCCCAGTTGACAAAAATCCCTAAAAAGCTTCTAGTCATTACACTTTTCCTAGAGCAGGGGAATAAATGAGATAATAGTTCATTCTGGAACATTGAATAGTTCCAATCTTAAGTGCACTTTGAGAGAATGGAGCCCAGGACAGATAAGTCTTGACTGTAGGAAGTGAGGTCAGAAATAAAAACAAAAACAGAATTTGGTAAAATGCAGAAGGCCTACCTGAATTCATTAGGACCCACCAGAGGGACAAGAGAGACCTATAGAACATGGTGTGGCAAGAGGAGAAGGAAAGACAATTCTGAGTGGAGAACAGGAAGGCAAAGAATGAGACTTTGCTTTCATTGCAGATTTGCCTGGGGCTAGCTCCACCTCAGCGTTGGAAAGGAGACTCAAAGATACAAGTCGAAAGGATATGTATGTGTAAAGTCACACTTCAGAGGAAAGAAGAGGCTGCCAAGTTAGGATCACAGATCACCAGGGAGATAAAATTTTAAAAATGTGAAAATAGAAAATAGAGACAAATTAGAAGACAGGAATGTGAAAAGGTGCATGGAAGTTTGAGGAGAGGACCTAATCTCTGTGTAGGAACTAGACTGGGGCACCATCAAGCAGTCACTTAAAATGCACACATTTTTATCTTGATATTTGCATTTCATCCTGGGAATAATACTTTAAAAATAGACATACATTGCTGGTGGGAGTGCAAGTTGGTGCAGCCACTCTGGAAAGCAGTGTGGAGATTCCTTAGAAAACTTGGAATGGATCCACCATTTGACCCTGCTATCCCACTCCTTGGCTTATACCCAAAGGACTTAAAATCAGATTGCCTCAGTGATGCAGCCACATCAATGTTCATAGCAGCTCAATTCACAATAGCTAGATTATGGAATCAACCTAGATGCCCTTCAGTAGATGAATGGATAAAGAAACTGTGGTATATATACACAATGGAATATTACTCAGCCATAAAGAAGAATAAAATTATGGTATTTGTAGGTAAATGGATGATGTTGGAAACTCTTATGCTAAGTGAGATCAGCCAATCCCAAAAATCCAAAAGCCGAATGGTCTCTCTGATATATGAATGATGATGCTTAATGTGGGGGGGAAAGATGGCAAGAATGGAGGAAAGATAGCTAGCATAGAGGGAAGGGAGGGGTGGGGGTGGGTGGGGGATAAAATTAATAACAGAATGTGTGACAGATACCATTGCCCTGTGTACATGCATGAATGCACAGATGGTGTGACTCTACCTTGTGTACAAACAGTGAAACAATAGCTGTACTCCATTTGTGTTCAATGAATCAATAAGTAAATAAAAGAATAAAAAAAAAATAGACTTTCATATCCAGAAAAATAGAAATTAAGTTTTGTGACACTGGATATGCTTTGTCCTTATTGAATGTTAAGGAAAAATGCCTGCATCATCACTGTGATAAATTTCCTTAATTTTTGTTTGTTTGTTTGTTTGTTTTTTGTGGTGCTGGAGATGGAACCCAGGGCCTTATGTTGCAAGGCAAGCACTCTACCAAGTGAGCGATATCCCCAGCCCTAAACTCCCTTAATTTTAAAAACAGATTCCATCACATGGCGAGGTGGTAGGCAGCACAGTCTGTGAGGGAGAGCTGGGAATCTATTCATGGAGAAACACATGGCGTACAAAAATAAAAATAAAAATATTAAGGTAGATTGAGGGTTACTGCGGAAGTATATTTGTTGTAAAATATATGTTGGATTAGAAAATGAGAAGAGAATTATAAAAGGTGATATAGTCAGAAATAAATAGGATAAATAATGTTGAATATGGCTACAATTGTTGAGGTTGATCTCTCTCGAAATTGCTCCTTTTAAATATTAAGTAAATAGCTCTCCTTTTATAAAATCAAAGACTAGAATTCTGGAATATTTGAATTACCTAATTGGCTTAATTTTATGCAGTCACATATAACTCAAGGGATTTGTCCAATGTCACATTATGAATTGAAGGATCAAAGTCGGACTTCCCCAATCATGAGTCTATTCTTTGCATTAACTATTTCTCTACTGCTCCTAAGCTGTTTCCTTTCTCAATATTCTCTGACCCCTGCTCAGTGTACAGCCCACCAAAGAAGAGATCATATCTGCTAAGGTATCTGATTAGATATTGCAATTTTTTAGTATTTGTGGTGATCTCAGTTGTCAATTGGGAAAAAAAGTGAATAGTAAAGAAGAGTAAAAAGAAAGCACGTTAAGCACCAAGAGAAATGTTACGTGTTATAGAAAATCAATTAGATATAGTTGCTACCCTGCTGAGCTTGTAATTTAACTCCACATATAATGGAAAAATGAAGATGTATTCCAGAGGAGATGCTTAGCAATAGGGAGGCTCTCCTAATGAGATGCTAGCTAATGACAGGAAATAGTCCCAGGCCAGCAAAGGACTGCAAGCCAAAAGGCTAGATAAACCAAGATAGGTTTATCTTCCACTAAGAAAATGGGTTCTAAAAAGGCCCATTTCCTGAAGTTCCAGGAGGAACTTCAGATCTTGATGAAAGAGTACTCTAATTCCAAATTTGTGACCTAAACAAGAAAAATTAATGCCAGTTGATTATTTTCTGTTGTAACTATTTAGCTAGTGCCTCTCACTGAATCAACTCTCTGTTGATTCTAGAACTTGCTCTCATGGCACTCATGCTATCTCTGACATTTTGAATCAAGCTTGACTCTTCTCAAATCCCCTCCTTATCCAACAACTTCTTTTTACAGTGACTAAAGAAAGAGGAAGAAGTCTTAGCTTCAAATTTTTGAAGCAGATCGATCTGTGTATCAAAGTAATTTTTAGTTTAGAAGAATTTAGGATTAAATCATAATTCCAAATTTAATTCAGAATCGGTTTACAATAAACTAAGATCTACACAATTCACTCGTCTATGGGTCAAATGTTCCAGTCACTTTTATCTCTTCTGGATTTGGACCATCTATTCCTTTCATTATGTTTAATTGCTCAAAATTTTTAGTTCTGTCTATTGATTATGGTGCCTGACACATAGTGGACACATGGATTTTTAAAAATTTAGTCCATCAATAAGATTGTAAAGAGAGGAAAATGTTTCAGAAATAGCAGATAGAAAAATAAATTGGCTTAATTTCCAATGCACATTGTGTTGTTTCTATAGACATAAAAGAAAATTTACCCATCTCTAAAATGCATTATAATCTTTAAGCATGGAATTCCAGAAAAAATTCTCAACTCCTAGTTTTCAGATGAGTCCTCTATATGGATGGCAGTGTTGAAGAGCAGAAAGCCCAATTGCAGGAGAGTACTAGGCCACTTGTGTTTCCTTATTTTGGGGGATGAAACTGAGGTTTATTCCAGATCTAAAGTACCAAGCTCTTATTTCATGATGTGAACCTTGGAATCCTCTTGTTGCTCTCAAGTAGCAGCCATGCTCTTAAATGCAAAAAAGAAAGATCAGAGGAAGGAAGAGACAGTATACTTAATGGTATGGAAGGTTGGCAATTTTTATTTTCAAGTTTGTAATAAAAAGTAATGATTCTAGGTTCCAGGAAGACCTTTAAATGACTTTCAATGCTCTCTAATATTGAAATAATTTTAAAAACCCTATTTTATTAGTCCCAAGACTGAACTAATAAAAGCATAATATTCAGATCAAAGAGAGCCAGCAGTCTCTTCTGTAGTGGTTTATCTCTATAGCTTAATGGTTAACTGTGCTGGTGCTGAAGCCAGGCTCTATCTAGGTTTAAACACGAGCTCTATACTGCTTAGTGGTGTCTGGAAGGAAAGATTGCTTAGTTTCTCCAAGATTCGATTTTCCCATCTGAGAGAGAAAATGAGCTTGTTATGTTAAATGAGATGATGCACGTTGAGTGTTTAGCAGCATATTGCACATCCTAAGCAGTCAATATATATTAGCTATTATCATTTGGAGTATGATGTTAAATTCTGACACTAATTATAAAAAGATCACTTAGCAACAAGAATTCATCCTGGGGAAAGATATTTTGAAAGAAGATTTAATAGAGAATTGTTGATGATACCCAGGAGGAGAGGAGATTGTCTCTCTTCAAATACTTGCAGAATTCTCATGTGGAAGTGGAAACCAAACTAAGAAAAATGAGTGTAGTCCTGGGAAGGAAGATTCTACCTTAATATGAGCAAAAACATCAGACAATGTGAATTGTCCACTGACGTAGTCTCACGAGGTAGTGAACCTCCTGTCTCTAGAAGCATTCAAGTAGAGGTTGGATGGACACATCATAGCAATGTTTCCCTACCTCTTGATATACCAGACATTCTGCACTTCTTTCTGTACCTGGAATTTTCTTTCTTATCTGTGGGTCCTCATCCAAATGTTTCCTCTGCTTGAAGACTCCCACTTCCTTCTCACATGCAAGATATCCAACATGCATATCTTTTCTTCAACCTCTTTTTCATCTGTCAGGTTTAGATTCACGTTTCTTTGATTTATCTTCCTCTCACGCTGTACTTCCTGCCTCAAAGCATTTATCCAATTACATTCAGTTGTAAGTTTTAAAAACACTTCCCTTCCTCAAGAGACTGAAAACCTCAATTTTTCTATCCTTAGAGTACAGTCTGTGCACAATAATTCTTTGTTGTATTAATGAAGGTACAAGCCTTATACAGCTGACTACTGTGTTTTAAATTTCCTGAAGACTCCCAAGATCATGATGCCACAAAGAGAAAGGGAAACTCTTCATCTAAAGCATGTTATTTTTGTTTGTTTTCAGCATTGTGCAATTAAACCCTATTGAATTTGGAAATTGTACTTATATTCACTGTCATTGATTTTTGACATAATCAAGTTCAAGCCACCTCCATGCAAGGGACACAAACTTAAATATTACAGGGGCAACACAGTTAATGTGACTATGTGGCATATACCAAGCATAAGAAAGAAGGGAAGAGGGCATCTATGATGAAATTGAGTGCATGTGTCCAACTTTTAAACATCAATCACATTAAAGACAAGAACAACAAAATTTGTGAGCAACAGACAGAAACCTCCATTAATTTAGTTTATCACCTGTGTTCTAGGAAGATCAAGATGTAGTAATTAAATTTATGGAGTCTCCAGATGAGTATGATGATATATAAATAAATATATATATGTATATATATATGTTTTATGTATATATATGTATATACATATATATATATTTTTTTTTTTGTGATGCTGGGGATTGAACCCAGGGCCTTGTACTTGCAAGGCAAGCACTCTACCAACTGAGCCATATCCCCTCCAGATGATATTTTTAAGTAGTTTCTTCAAATTTCAAACTATGCAGTAATACTTACTAATATAAAAGCCACCTGTACTTTATTTTCTTGTTTACCTTTTAGTGAAAATAATAAGAAAAGAATAACAATAGTAGACACGAATTGAATTGGATGGGCTAGCAGGAATTAGAATAAAGGGTCTGACAGGGTAATGTTGCAAGATTTGCCCAGATTTTTCAGAAAATTAGATTTGTGAATTTTTCAAAGATTTGACACAATAGTTCTTAGCAAATGCAGAATAAATGTCACTAGGTAATATAATTCTGTTAATGGGTACTCCAGATCAGCTCTAAATGGAAATTTTAGAGTGAATTTATATTTGATGGATTCAAAGAATTGCTTAAGATTTAAACTCGTAATTTTGTGCGGATGAATTCATTGCCTGCAGCATCCCTAAAATGTACCGGCATCATCATTAATTCCCCCAAATTTAACACCTGCCTATGTCAGTAGAGTTCTTGGCATGAAGCTTACTTGTTTTTAACTCTTCTCCTGTTCTTTCATCTTTTGCTTTAATTTTAAAATTGGGTCTGGATTTTCCAAAAGAAATGCAAAGATCTTTCAAATCATATCTAAACCTTTTATTCTGAAAGAATTTCAAATTTAAAGAAAGGTTGCCAGAATAGTGCAAATATTTTTTCCAGAGCCATTTGAGATGGGTGGCCATCACTGTGAGTACCGTAGTGTGCATCCCTGCAACCCAGCATACCCAACACCACCATCAAATCCTCGGACTGAATTCAAACTTTACCATTTGCCAGAACTGGGGCTGCTCAAGTTCAGAATCATGTGCAGCAGCTAGTTTTCTGTTCTCTGGTTTTGTTCAGTCTGTAATATATTCTTAGTGTTTCCTTGACCTCAACAACCCTGGTCCTCTCTCAACACTACAGAATTCCTTCTAGATTTTTTCTTTTCCATGTTTGTAATTCCCCAGATGAACAGTAAGAAGCCTGGCTCCCCAGTGGAGGGTTTTTTGGTCAACTTCACACAAAACCAGTCACCTGCTCTATCACTGGCATCTTCTTCATTTTACTAGTGGAATTTGCCCATCTCACTGCCCGTGTCCTCTTCACTTTGTTAAAGGTCCACTTCCTTCAGTGGGCCCCTGTGGCTGCCCCAGTCCTAGCACGGAAGTTTACCTTGTTGGATCTCACCTCTAAGGACTTCTTCTTTCTTCCTTCTCCTCCCCTTCTCCTCCTCCTTCTCCTCCACCCTCCTCCTCCTTCTTTCTTCTTTCTTTCTCTCTCTCTCTCTCTCTCTCTCCCCCCCTCCCCTTCTCTCTCTTGCTCTTCCTTTCTTTCTTTTGTACTAGGAATTGAACCCAGGAGCACTTTACCACTGAGCCACACCCCCAGCCCTTCCTTTTTCATTTTTCATTTTATTTTGAGACAGGTCTCCCTAAGTTGTGGAGGGTGTCACCGAGTTGCTGAGGCTGGCCTTGAACTTGCAATCTTCCTGCCTTAGTCACCTAAGGACTTCTAAACTGAATTGTTCAGGAAGGAAAGGAGAAGAGAAAGAACAGAATAGGACACATCAACAGAATATAAACCCTAGAAAAATCAAAGAGCCCAAAAGCACTAGCCCACCAAGGGACTTGTGAATTATTCAGTGTGAGATGTCAAGAATGCAGGGAATGTAGTGCGAGATAATTAAAATATCAGCAACTATACCAAACCTTAAAAAACTGCTTTCTTCCATGTGTTTAAGTAGCTCCTATGTCTATACATGTAAAATCAATATATTAGCCCTTTCTCTAAACAAATGAACTAAAAAGTCGTGACTCATTGGTTGATATTCAGATCCTTTACATTGCATCTGCTTCTAGGTGACTTATGATAACATTTAGAATGGTGTTAAGAGCAATCCTGCTGCTATGAAAATTTAAATTTTGTTTGATTTTTGCTTCTGTGATTAATTTGTCAACATTAACATTCCCAAGATCACGGTGTGGAGAGCTTTGTATTTATTATGCCTCTAAAATTAGTATATAGTGATATTCTCAAACTCTTTAACCTAAAATCCCAGGGAGAGCTTAAGATGATAGATGTGTTTGAAGACATGTTGCGCTTTTTGCCTTTAACAGAGCCTAAATTGCTTTAAGCTTCTCTGATTTAATTTGCATTTTTGTCTGGGTTTAAAGCATATCTAAAATTAATTTCACAATTTATGAAAAATCTTCATGAAGAAAATTATCAAGTTAGATCAATCAAAAGATAACTTAAAAATTTCCCATAGTACATGACCCTAGTTGCTTATTTGGGCTACTTTGAACCCAGTTGCTTATTGGGTTGGTGTAGTTGATCTCAGTCTCTGAATTCTCATAGGAACAGAAAACGAATAGACAGCCTCATAGCAGCCATGGGGCCCTGAACCCACTCAGAGGAATGCTTGCTTTAAAGAATAACTATGGCTTCAAATGCCAACTGATAAACCTACAAGTGTTAATTTTTTTAACCTTCATTCTTTATAGTCCACCTTTCAAATAAGTCACATAAAACATGTCAGTACTTTGTATCCAGATCTTTGAAAAATAGACTCTAAATTTCAGCTATTTCAGAGACTGTGCTGGAATAATAACAACTTTTATTTCTATGGGACTCATATTTTTCCAACACATTTTCTGTACTGCTTTCTTCTTTGCTCCTTAGGGCAGCAGAATAATTACAGAAAATCCTGGCTGTGTATCTTGGGATTCAGATCCTTGTCCTCTGTCTGCTTCCAAATTGCATATGTGAGTTTGGGCAAGTTACACTAGCTTTCCACACCCAGAGAATAAAACAAGGGAGTTGGAGCAGATCAAGGGTCTTTAACATCTTTGATGCTATGGATATGTTTGGCAGTCTGGTTAAACCTATGGGCCCTCTAAGAATAATGTTTTTAAATTCATAAAATAAAATGAAATAAATAGGATTACAAGTAATACCAATTATATTAAAATTCAGTTATTCAAGCATTGAAAAGCAAATTTATTTGCTTTAAAATGCCCTGAATTCTATCCACTAGATGATCTCAAAGACACTTTACAATAAAAATATCACCAGACCATATAATCAATCCTGCTGGTTGGGTAAGGTGGTATACATCTAACTCCACTCTCCTCGAAGTGCAGTCCGTGAACCAGCAGCATCACCTAACTTGGGAGTTTGCTGGAAATGTAGAATCTCAGGCTCCACTTAAAATCTACTCAATTCCAATCTGTATGTTTGCAAAATCACAAATGATTACCACGTTCACATCAATGTGTGAGAAATGCTGGTTTAGATCAAGCAGTTTGTCCTATTTGGGTGCATTTCAGCTAAGATCAAAACAGACACCTTAGACTTTCTTCCATCTCCACTGAGCTTCTTCTATTTTTTAAAACTTGTCCTTCTACTCAAAGTCTAAGTTGGTGACAAGCCTGCTAGTAAGGAGAGTAGTGCTCATAGACACACGTTGGTGATTTCAGTAGAAAATGTAGGCTAGGAGTTACTGAGGGATCAATAATTGATTGGGTTTGGTTTGCTTCAGAGCATTGAAAAGCCCCAGGCAGAAAGTCTGGATTTGGCAGAATCGAAACTTCTCTGAAAAGTGGGGGAGGAAAGGTAACAAGTGTGACCACAGAAGTAACAGAAGCAGAGTTCCAAGTCTAACTCCATTAAATAGAGGCAAGGTGTGTTCTCTCTGGTTTGGTTTGAGCACTATAACTGTTTGCATATTACAGTTAATGTTCTTGTGAATATGTTTTTCACTGCTCTGGAGCCGATTTTATAGGTATATAAAATATTAAGCAGTTAGTGACTTTCGAACTGAATCATGTCTACATAGGAAGAAAAAGTGACTGCTAATGTGCCTTAAAGTGAAAATCTCTAATAGAAATTTAAATTTCCATGCAGTATACATTTTTTGAGCGCAGGTAGTTAACATGCAGGGGTGAATAAGAAACCATTCTTACCATAAAAGAGCTGCCTGTTTATTTTGGGAACCAGCCCTTCCCCCCAAGAAAAGAAGAGAAATGTTGATTATAATATGTTAAGTTCTGTGGTAGAAGCAGAAGCAGATAGAGGATACTGCAGTGGTATAGGGAGGTTTGCGACAAAGTTCAAATTCCTGTTGGTTCATTTGCTCATTGACTCAATTATTCATTTTGTTGGTTTATTAATTCCCTGATTCGTTCAACATTATTTATGGAGCCATTTCCAAGGTCATATGGGTCTTTGTGGCTGAGCACAGAACACACACATGGCAGTGGTAAGTCAGGCAGGGGTTGAAACGAGGCTGTTTTGAATGTTCATTCTTATCCAAGAGTCACGTGGGAAACTCAAATAGACTTTTTTTTTTTTTTTTTTTTTTTTTATTTGAGTACTGGGAAGTACTGGAAATTCAGCCCAGGGATGCCTTACCACTGAGCCATATCCCTAGCCACTTTTTTGTTTTTTATTTTGAGACAGGATCCTGCTAAGTTGCTTAGGCCCTCGCTAATTTGCTAAGGCTGGCCTTGAACTTGCAGTCCTCTTGCCTTAGTCTCCTGAGTCTCAGAGATTTTTATGTAAGGAAGTTACCAATCAGATTTGAATTTTAAGATATTCACTCTTGGGATAGTCATGAAAGGTGACCAGAAAGGAAACTTCAGAAGAACATTTCAAGGTTTTAAGCTTGCAGCAATTATTCTTGTGAAGTCTCTTGTATTTTTAAAAGTCTCTCATTCCTTTCTTAATAATAGTATTTACAGATAGTCAAATATCTACCTCGTGACATTATAATGTAACATACCTCTTGTATTCAGGGATTTGATTTGGTTTGCTTTGTTAACTCAACATTTTTTTCTATTATTTTTTGCAGCTTTGGACACTTGTCTTAATCTTATGGCCAGTCATTATTTTCATAATTTTGGCTATTACCCGGACCAAATTTCCTCCAACAGCAAAACCAACTTGTAAGTAGATGAGATTTCTTTGTTTCCCTCACTTTGGGATTCTATTTAAAATTTGTTTGGGTGCCACTTCAGTGTTTTGTTCTAAAATTTTTTTTAATAGTTTTTCTACTTGAAGGTATTTGTACAAACAGTTTGTATGTTTTTCTGCCAATTTTTCAAACAGAAAAGTTACATTTGTAATATTTATCTAGAAAAGTCTGACGCATGCTTATAACCAGAATGTATTTTTATCTTCATAAAGTTTTGACTCTTTTATTATTTAGATCACAAATCTCACCACGATGTGTACAGCATAAGCCAGCAGCAGTGTCAGACTGCATCATTCTGTACCTCTGTAGTAAACCACAGACTGTATTTGATCAGCAGGACAAATGGAATTCAGAGGACTATAAAAATCTCTTCTCTCTTCACAGCTATTTGAGTGTTGTAAATGTGTCAACACATTTGGTTTCAAAGAAGATTGTTTTCTAATTAATGCTGTTTCAGTAACATTTAATCATTGCCAAGTTATAAAATGGGCAGAATGCCCAACTCAGTTCATTATTTTCTTTTGGATCCAGAATGGAAATGCCAAAAGGACTCTGAAAAGACCTCAGAACTGGGGCAAATGAGCTTTCCAAACCCAGAGATTTGACCCATGCTGCTTTTGCTTTTGTTTTTTATCCCTTTGGCACAAGTTTTCTAAGTAGAGGAGTAAAAGTCAAGTCATTTGTTTCAAGTTTCAAAGAACTGTCCATTATGAATTAATTTTTGAAACAGTTTGTGTTTCAAGTACATTATAGTAATTGGCTGTGTAAAAGAATACATTGCTGAATTCTTTGTAAAGCGAGTAGCAAGCTAGTGATCTTAAAAATAAGGGCAGTGTTTTACAATCACCCAGTTCTAAAAAATAAGAGGACAACAGTGGCAGAGTCTACTTGAATCATGCATTATGGGGCAATTCAAAAGAAATATCAACACGATTAGTGTAGAGCTTGCAAACTCTTGGTGCTACAATAAATAAATTTCTTACATTTGAATAGTACCTTATTTCTAAAGAACTTTTGCACAAGTATAGAGTTGATGAGATTTTGTTAAGTTGCTATGAAAACAGAATAATTTTATTCTCTTCATAGTGTGTGTGTGTGTGTGTGTGTGTGTGTGTGAATTCTCCAAGATAGATTGATCTCAAGGTGTGCTATTGGAAACTATGTATTCGTATCCATCTTAAGTATACAAGATTGGAAAATAATGTATGGACTTCAGAAACAATAGATTCAACATAGAAGTAGAAAAATGCTCTAAAATATTCTGGTTTACAATGCGAATGATCAGTTTGCTAATGATAGTGATAGGGCTTTAATCGCTTCTTTCAACAACTCATTTGCACCAATTTCTTTTTTTTTTTTTAAACAGATTTTTTTCAGTTCTATTTCCTTCTGTGTAACTTCCAAGATACAAAGTCTGGGAATGAATAGTCATTCAATAATTGGTGCTACCTTCTAGCATTAAGAGGTCTATGGAGAAAAATCATGGAGAGCTCTTTTTTAAAAATTTTTATTAATAGTATGGGGGATTGAACCCAGGACCTCACACCTACTAGGCAATGCTCTACCACTGAGCTGTATCCTCAGCCCTGTGAGCTCTTATAATTCCACTAAATTAGGAAGAGAAGAAACAATGTGACAAGCGACTCCTAGACTTAATCTAGAGGGTTCTAAAAAAAAAAGCATGGTATCTGAAAGGAGATGAAGAATGATTTTTTACTGTGTTCCTATTACCATACTGGAATAATAATCAGACATGAAGTGATTATATCTGAGGCTAGGAGAGAAGAAAACTGCAGGATAGTTCAAGCACTGCAAGTACGTTCTCTTGGACTGTAGTAAGTCTCAGTCTAAAAAATAGTTCATTGGTTTGTTATCAGAATGGGAAGGGATCCTGTCGCTTTACAGATGAGAAACCTGGAACCCAGGGAGATCGCAGATTGTCAAAACTCAATCATGTGGGAGAGGAGAGAAAGGTATAAGAAACCATCTTTCCTTATTCTTTGTCTAGGAGATTTCTATCAAATCTTGCCCTCACACAATAATTCTTCCTAGGTGTGGAAACTTTTACTTGGATAAATAAGAGTCAAATAAAAATTATTCCTGCAGTTTCAACTCATAATCAATAGAGTATAAAAAACACATTAAATTGTAATTGTATAAAACTGCTGTTCTGTAGAGCAATTCAGAGAATCTAAGACTAGTATAGAAGCAGTTACTTTCTCTGGTGGTAGAGGGGGAGTAACTTCCAATTTGAATTTAGGTATTTCTACTTGGTTTTCAAAGTAGTTTTTGGTTTTCTTTGTTTCTCATTTCTATTTATGATACTGAAAGATTAAAACTGGTTTATAAATAATAATAATAGTTTCTCAATCTAATACAGTGTGCCAGGCACTTGAGGAGGTAATTACATTATGACCTTTGTAGTTGTAGCACTAATGCACAGAGAAGATAAGTCACTTGACTGAGATTACACACTTCATAAGTGGTGATGCCAGGGTCTGAGCCTGGGCAGGCTGGCTCCAGAATCTGGTTTTGAGTCCCTGGATTCATGTTTCTTATATCTAGGAGTTAATACTCCTTTTTCATGTTGCATCATTTAGATTTAGTAAAAGAGGACTAAATATTAGAAATTAAAAATATAAACCCCTCTTGCTTGTCTTGATCATGAAATCCAGAAATATGGAGAACAGGTGCATTTTAATGTATTTGTCCTGTATCCTCACTATGAACACTCCATGTAGTTCCATGTAACATCTTCTCTCTGACTGATTCTGTGTCACCCTGGTGTGCAGCATCATGGAAATCACATCCTGTTTTAAAGTTCAAGCCTTTCTGGGCTACAGAGTTTGTTGGGCAATAAAAAAAAAAAAGGAGATGAAACTTTAGACTACACCCATAGCTGAAACTTGGCCATGATGAGAATGAGTTATAATCCCACGGGCATATGCTGCTCCCAATAAAGCTTGGCAGGTCTGTAGAACTTGACAATCATTCAGAAAAACATAGTGATAAAAGAAAAAAAAAAAAAGAAAGAAAAAGAAAAAATCCCTGGAGAGTCTTTTTGCTTTTGGGCATCTGGAGAAGTTTGGGGTTTTGGTGAACCCCTGTCACCGTGCATGCCGATTCACAGTATAATATATATCATCTGCCTTTGCTCCCTCCCTTTCGAGTTGCAACAAACAGCTTAGATAACTAGCCTCTGCAAATTATAAAACCCAGGTAAAGGAGAACTCCCCAACCTGGCAGGCAGGCCTTGATGCTTTCTGTGTGCTCACCTGGGGCAGAAGTGGGCCAAGGCACCAAGTTTGAAGTCCTTCCAGCCTCTTGCAATCTGCCATGCAGTGGCTTGTCTAGAGGTGAATGTCAAATCCCAACATGCTTGGGAGCAAAGGCAAACAAGCAAAATGAACCTCCCCAAATACGTTTAGACTAAGGCCAAATGTGCAGAAAGTCTGTGTCCATTTAATACATACATACCCAAGAAAGTTCAGGCAAGCAGGTAATTATTGCAGGACTGTTTTTCAGGAAGAGTAAAATCCTGCCACAAGGAGATAAGTAGACACCAAAAAACAAAAACAAAAAAGAAATGTAGTCATGTCAAGCAAGGAGTTGCATTTTTGTGACGTTAATGAAAACAATGTTTTTCAATTGCTTGTGAAGATATCACTAAAAACATAATGGAAATTATACTGTGCAGATGACCAGACACTCAGTTGAACCCCCAAATACCTCAAGACTCACTTTTTAACATCCCTCCTCTCTCAGAGGATAAGGTCAACCTACCCCACATTAGAAAATAGGAGCTGGTAGCAGAAGCCAATTGTATTATATTCAAATTCATGTTATCCCAGGGTCATATTGAGTACCATCCAACCAAACGTGACTTAGTAGCTTTGTTAAGTGCAAGATCACCCAATGCTCCTCGCATGTCTTTTGACCTCCAGAGTATACCTTTTAATTTCAGGATGCAGAAAAATAATTAATACGGGGGAACATTTCTTTAAATCCTTATTGTGTCGGTCATTGTGCTGAGTACTTTTATATATTACCTTAGTTAATATCACATCATCTCTTTGAACTATTTTAAAGATGGAGAAACTAAGGCACAAGCTGGGCACAATGGTTCATGTCTGTAATCCCAAGCAACTTGGGGAACTGAGGTATGAGAATCTCAAGTTTGAGGCAGCACTCAGCAACTTAGTGAGATCTTGTCTCAAAACAAAAAAAATAATAAAAGACTGGGGATATAGCTCAGTGGTAAAGTGCCCTTGAATTCAATCCCCAGCACCTTCCCCCACCAAAAAGGAAAGAACTAAGGCCCAGAAAGATTAATTTACCATTGTGTGTATGGTTACTATGGGCTGCATCCTAAATTACCATTAGATGGGTCTCACCTGCAGACAGGTGGTTTTATCCAGGTCATGGGTGCCAACAAAGGTGATCCTGAGGCCTGGTTCATTTAAGTTCTCAGCATCTTCTTTTTCTTCCTCATGCTGAGCATTGCTATAGATTGAACCTGGATGAAAAATGAAGTATTTTTGTTGTTGTTGTTGTTTTTACTTAGCAACAGGTCTAGAAAAAGTGTGAGAAGGGAGATTGAAATTATCGATCAATTGGTGCTTTGTGGAATCCATGCAAGTTGTTTGACTTACAATACCTGAATTATTAAGAGGAAGCTATTGTGCAATCTGCTGTTGGAAAAAGCCTTCAAGGACTCTCATAGGTGAGGGTTGTGACCCTGGGCAGTGAGGCTTTTTCTGCTAATTTTCCTGTGCTGTCTTCACGGATGGGAGCAGGGACATGTGTGTGGTACTCCTGGGTGTCCCTGCTGTCTAGCACACCCATGATTCAATGCTCATAATTGAGGGACTCACAGTAAATCATTTAGTTTACTATCTTTATTGGCTCAAAACTTACGGATTGAACCTGGCGACAAAAGTGAATTTGGTTTTTCTATTTGTCAGCAGATCTAGGAAAAAACATGAGAAGGAAGACTGAAATTATTGATCAATTGGTTTTTGTGGGATCCATGCATGTTTTTATAACTATGATAATTTTTTGTTGTTGTTGTTCTGGGGAGATCAGGACTCATCATCACTCATCTTTCGCTTGGAGATTGCCTCATCCAATTTCTCCATTCTCCTGAGTTCCAGCAACACGAGTCAGTCTCTGAGGCTAGAAATGCCTGAGTCATCTCTGACTTCTCCCTTTTCCTCACCTCCCATAAGCACTAGCTTTCAGGTCACAATCTATCTTGCGAAATGCATACTGGAATTACCCCTTCCTTTCCATCCTGCTTGTTGCCCTTTGGCTCAAGTTCCCATTGTTTCATGCCTGCTTGCTCCGGTGTCATGGTGTGTGTGTATGTGTGTGTGCTTGTGTGTGCATGCTTATGAAGTCCTACCTCTGACTCTTCTCATGTTTCATCATCAAATAATCCTCCTCAAACACCTTCAGAACCTATCAAGTTTCTCCTCCTCTTTGTCCATCTTTTGAGACCTTCATAATTAGAATTCTTCCAACTGCATCTTCTTCCTGTTCTGCAGTACAGTGCCTGTGCCTCAAAGAAGGTGCCTGAATGTCCTTCCATCCCATGCTCATCCCCACCTTGATGCACATGCCTCTGTCCCATCCTCAGGGCTATCAAAACTTAAGCTCACATCTAAGACCCTCCCCTGCAGCCTTCCCCACCACTCCAGTTCCAATCTCTCTCCCTCATCTCTCTCGTTGATGTGTTGCATATACCTGCATTGACATTCTTGCTGCTCCCATCTTGACTCACTCATCAGACAGTCCAGTGACAGCAGAAATCACCTCATAGCGTCCCACTCACATCTGATGCAGCACAATTCCTAACACAGGGCCCAAAGCAGGAGTATCATAGGTCAGAATTTGATGCAGTTTAAAAGATGAATATGGATTGACTGGATTGCAGAATTCACCCAGAGATGGGCAATAAAAACAAAAACAAAAACAAAAACTCCAAGTGAATATGAAGTCGGTAAAGACAAGCAGGTAGCTTGTTTTAGTGGATTTTACTTCTCAGATCCAGATGAATATGACTGTACCATCAAAAATGTCATATTGAGAAAAGAACATGAACCTCAAGCCCTTGACTCAGCTGGGTCCACCTGGGAATTTTGAATGCCAGGAAAGATTTTTGCACGGGAGATTTTATTCTCTGCTTCTTGTTTATTAAGTTTCAGGAAATGTTAGAACATTTTTTAAATTTCACAACCAAGACCTCATCCCTAAATCAGTAGCTAGCGATTTTTTTTGGAAACAATATTGACCCTTCACATGGCAACATGGATATAAATTCTGTGAAATTCATAGAAACTGAGATGAGGATTAGATTGGGATTCTGTTTCCTCTAGGATTCTGCATAGAGCTGTCTGAAATAAACAGGAGGAAGGCAAAGAAGGTGAGCATAGCTCTGTCCATGCCTGGTAGGGCTGGCTGCAGCTCCGGCTGTGAATCTCAGGCAGTGCATGTGGGCACTCCCCAGTGCCAGACAACAGGGCCGAGGGATTGCTCAATGAATGTCCTCTTGGACTCAGTACAGAGTTGCACCAGAGAGCCAGAAGTGCCTCTGAAATGCAGTACAGCTTAATCATCAAGAAAAAAAAATAGAGAACAGCTTTTGGTTCTTCAGTGGTAGTCTGATTTTATTTTATTTTCTACCCTTTTTGCATCATCCCCACTTTGGGGGATCTGCCTGATAAGCTTCCCAGAGGCAAGTGCATCACAGAAATTGGCTAACAGAGCCACATATCTTGTCTTTTTAACTCCTTTCTTACCCTCCTTTCACAGTGAGCAGAGGACTTCCTGGAACTCTCATAGAGAGCACTAGCATCTAAGTCTATCTGATAAGTAAAGATAAACAATTATTTAACCTACTCTCACAAGTCTAGTAGCATTATGACGTTGCCAGTACCAGTGGATGTTTCCAATATCCCTCTGAAGCTAAGAGCCAGAGTTAATAGAATAATTTGGGCAGATTCCCATTCACTTATGAAGAGCCCAGAGCCCAGGCAAGTTCACAGGAGATGGGTGACAGTGTGGTTGGCTGACCATGTTTTGACAAGTGACAGGCGTTAAACTTTCTTCCAAGCATCACCCAGGAAGCCACCAAACCATAGTTCATTTATGCTGCTCTCGCCATTCAAGTTTCCTTGTTCTTTTCGATTAGGTCACATTGTGTCCTTTGTCTTTGATAAATTTACAAGTGATTTCTTTAGAGTGAAGTAACCCTTGTGGAAGAAATGCCACAGCACACGATATTCTCCAGCTCTCTGGTCAGTTAGAATTTTATGGTGGAGTAGAATAACAATGTCTTCTATATTTGCATATTTTCAAACATAGAATATTTGTTTGGTTATATATTTACATATTTATATTTATATATGAAATTATTACTGTGAGAAGCATGAGAGAGGTTGGGAACATACACTCTGGATTCAGACTGCCTGAGTTTACACACAAGCCTTGGACAAGTCTGTTGGATACTCTGAGCTCAGTTTCCACCTCTCTTTATTGGGGTGAAATGAGCTAATTCTTAAATACTTAGAAAGGTGTTTGGTTCATTGTAAGAGCTTAATGCTGGATATAACTTTTGTGCTATTTATATCATCATCTATGCTTATCATTATTGGACAGGTGAGGAAATTAAGGTTCAAACAGTTCAGAGACTTGAAGTTTCCCAGCATGTATTCTTAGCATCATCACATATTCAAAAGACACCTGTTAGGTTCCTGAAGTGCTGATGGAGGAAACCATGAGCCCTCAAAGCAATTGAGCATAGAGGAAAGTAATAAGATATCAGAAATGATAATGCAATGTGAGCAATCCCACAATGGAGCAGATCTAGTAGCAACCAAGAAGGAGTTAGCAGCTTTGCTTGGGGTCAGGACTGTGGCTACCATGAGGCTGATGTATCACAAAATTTGAGAGGATGATAAAAAACTCAGTGCTTGAGATTAAGTATATTACAATTTAATTACTTTAGAAATCAAAACTAAATGCAAAAGCTCCATGATGAACAAACATCAAAGTTTAAAATAAAATCAGGATCAGGAACATGGATTTCTCTTTGCCTTGGGTTCCAATGTGGCTCACAGAGTAGTGCTTGGCATGGATGTCCTGTCTTAGCAGAGTCTTGAAGGGTGAGTAGGAGTTTGCCAGGGTAGGCAACCAGGGTCTTTGCCTCCCTTACAGACAACAACCAACATGATCAAGAACATAGTATAGGAAAGAGTTAGATGTGCCAGGAATTTAGAGTCTCTTGTCTGAAAGGGTATGATGTTTGTTAAAAGCATGGGAGATGAAGTTGTTCATCAATATGAAAAGTATTGGACTTGAAGACTTAGATTTTTAAAGGGGGTGAAAAACCATTAGAATTTTTAAACCATTAGTTGCATTTAAAAATGTTTTTGTATTTTTCTGTCCATGAAATTAGAGTGTTATGGCCAACCTCACACTGAAAAGTCCACATGATAAACAGTAATTCTCTAAGGTTTTAAAGAAATCTGGACTTTAAAAATATGGAAAGAAAATGAGGGATTGAAGAAGAGGTATTAAGGGCCCAATAAAGAGAGGTGGAAACTGAGCTCAGAGTATCCAACAGAAATTAATCCAAAATTAAATAAGGTAACAAAACTATTCACATTTACAAATTAGAAGTTCTGCATAATCTTGCCCTCCAAAGAGAACCGCTGTTAACATTTCTGTGTACACAGTCTCAGATTTTTTCTATGCATCTAGCAAGTACACACACAGACATACACACGCATGTGCACACACAACCAACAGAGGGCCCCTGAGATCAAGAAGGTATTTTGCAGCAGATGCTGAGAGATATAGGAGCAGGTGACTGGGTTGGACATGGAGCTCTGGTTTGGAAACTTGAACCTCAGTTTTCTTCTTCATGACATCTTGATTACCCAGAAATGTCTGGGACTGCAAGGTCTGTAGATTTCTCTCAGAGATAGCTACTTCCCCAGGTTCTTTTTAATACCTCTTCTTTAATCCCTCAGTTTCTTTCCATATTTTTAAAGTCCAGATTTCTTTAAAACCTTAGAGAATTACTGTTTATCATGTGGACTTTTCAGTGTGAGGTTGGCCATAACACTCTAATTTCATACTGTCCAAATGAGATTGACACAATTTAGGACAGATTGGGAGAGTGAAAGTGCAGTAAACCAAAAAGAAATACTTTTTGTATTTGTCTTTTCTCTGTCTTAACCAGGGAATGAGTTTAATTCCTTAAATAATTTCAGGGAGAAACTGGCTTTCCCCTGAGTTACTTCACAGCATTTCAATGACTGCCACTGTTCTCTGCTTCACGTCAACACTGGATTTTCTGCTCTAATCCTCAAGGTATCAGAAGTCTCACACTATTTTTCATGTCTTATGTTGAAGATAACATTTTCAGGACAGTTGAGGGAGGAAGCCTCCTCTCAGAAAGTACTGTCAGATCGATGACCAAGGATTGAAGTGTTTACAGTTGCCTGAGCAGCTGTGCTTCCAAAATGATTTCATGGTTTAGGTACATGGCCAGAGGAACCCAGCTTCACATCAACGAACGCTTCCCACTCTAGTGCTCTAGCACTATACTTCCAGTTTCATAAATAGCAAGAGAATGACAAATGTCAATATCTTTTCACTATTACGAAACTGCTGACCTATGTTGAGATGGTAAAAAGATACTCGTGAAGTTTCTCATCTGTATAGATGATCTTTGGCTATAAAAAAGAGGACTACTTTCTGTCCTCAAGTTGCTTAGAATTTAATTGTGGAGTGAAGAAGTATACATGGAAGGTGTGTCGTAATATATTTTAAAAATAAAAAGTTAAATATAATTAAAGTAAAAATAATAAGTATAGCTTTTGCTGTAGTACTTTGCACATGATAAGCATGCAAATATTTATTGATTAATGCTGACCTGCAATAGTGCAAATACTTAGGAAAATGAGTATTGAACGAGCAGCATTAGTAATGAAAACTACGGGATGTTAAAAAAGAGGTTGCTATGAATTAAGGTAACTAAGAATTACCCCAGGATGAAAATATGCTTGGAAGGAAAAGAAGATGCATATACAACAAGAAGAGTAGGGGGATGAGGCATGATCAAAATCTTGGAGGTAGGAATGCTCAGAGTAACTGGTTAAAAATGGGTAAACTAGTGTGGCCAAAGAAGAGATCAACTTGGGTTCTGTGGGGCTGAATATAAACCAGGAGTGTGGATTTATCCTGTAGTAATGGAAACATTGGAAGTATGTGAGAATTTTTTTAATTTTGTATTTTCCAACATAGGAGGTGAATAAAAGGGGATTTGAAAACCTTGTCACTGTAATTGTCTATAGTCACCCAGATGTTCCTATCACAGATTATGAGTTAATATTGCTGTATAACAAATTGTCCTCCCCCCATAGATTAAGTGATAACAATAAATAGTTATTATCCTCTAGTTCCCATGGATTAGAAATTAGGGAGTGGCTTAGCTGTGAGGTTTGGGTTCTGAGTTTCTCAAGGTAGCAATCAGGTTTTGGCTAGCACTGCAGTCATCTCACAACTTGACTAGAACTGTTTCCAAGGTAGATGGCTCCCATGGATAGCAAGTACTCACTTGGTGGGTGGCCTCATCTTCTCTTCAGAGGACCTCCTCACAGGGTGCTAAATGGTCCTCATGAGATGGCAGCTGACTTTCCAAGGACCAAGCAATCCAAGAGACAGGCAAGCAGAAGCTATCCTTTAATGACAGCCGTGGGAGTCAGAAAGCATCACTTCCACCATATTCTGTTCAGTCACTGAGCCTGACCCACATTCAAGGAGAAGGGAATTAGACGCCAACATTTTGAGGAACAAGTTCCAAAGACTGTGTGGACACATTTTAAAATGCCCACATAGACCAATGAGATTCATTGGTGCAGGAAGCGCATACAAATGTGCTTGAAATATGCTGTCCCATCGCAGCAGAGTCCTTATCTGCTTTGGTCATGCTGGTCTTCCAGCACTTAGCGCGGTGCCTGCACATGGAGGCACTCATTAAATACTTTTTGAACTGTGACTATCTTATAGATGAAGACATTTATTTTCAGAGGTTTTAGTGACAGATCTTACTAAGTGTTGAAGCCAAAATTTAATTTGATTTGACTATGCACATCCTCTTTCTACTCACCATGCAATCTGTCAAGCGGAATCACTCTCGTCTATTAGATATGCTCACCTTGCTGTTGGCATAGCTAACAGAATCACTCTCTGGAATATTGCCTGGCACTTAGTAGTCACCTGCCAAATATTTGTTGAACAAATGGATGAGTTTGGTGCAACAATAATTGAAAGCTGGAGGAATAAAGAAGTCTGTTCAAATTTACTCACAAGGCAATGGAAAACAGGAATACAGCCCAGAGTGCTTGCCTCTTCTGCAGGTTATCATTTTGCATACTGGTTGAAAGGGCACCATGTTTAAATTTCAGAATTTAGATACTAAATTCTGGAACTAAAATATGGAACTCCTATGGTTTGAGAAGTTTTATGATCCTTACCCACAGGGCTCTAAGGGGAATGAACTTTGTATCATTACATATTACATTGCTGTTTTGAACAGTCTTTTAAACAGTAGGGGTATAGTGTGTGTGTGTGTGTGTGTGTGTGTGTGTGTAATAAGTGTGGATCAACTGAAAATCCTTATATTGGAGTAGTATTATGCACTGACATTTGAAAGGGAAACAAATGGATTAGGGTCCTACATGCTGTACCTCAGCTCTTACATACCTCTCCGTACAACTCTAACATGATTTATTCTCGAAAAATTTTGTACCAGAATTGAACCTAACTACTGCAAAACTTCACTCACTTTCAATGATTTCTCTTAGCTTTAATTTGTTAATTTTAGGTTTTATGGTAAGTAGAACTCTGAAAACCCAAAAAATAAAAAATGAAAAATAAGTGCAGGACTTTGTTACATGGATTACATTTGTTCTGAGCTAAAATTGAAGGTCCTTATTTTTCTGATTTATCTTTAGTTGGGTGTTGAAATCTGGCATTAAGTATATAATCCAGACGGTAAACAACAGGGATAAGTGAATTTCATAGACAGGTTCAGTTTTGGGGTTAGTATGAAATCTTTGTTAACATAGGTAGTGTTAGTGTAACCAAAACTCCAGAACAATAAACAGTCAGTTTTTCTGCAATGTTAGTGCAAATAGTGTCAACTTTTAGCTCAAATAAAACATAACGCAAATGAACAAGCATGGGATTAGGTTAATTTCAAGCATTAGGAAGATTGCTTAAAGTATTAGAGCCATGATTCCAATCCCTGTTTTGTTGCAGAGAGTTTCAGACAGACACCTTGATGTAGAACACTCAGTTATTCATACATGAGCACTCATTTATTGTAATAAATGTGTTTGCACCATGTAGAAGCTAAAGAATATAGGGCTTTTAGTTAGATATGTCAATAATCAAATATTTGTAACTCTAAAACCCATGATCTATCACATAATCAACTCTGACAGGAAGAAAGAACTGCAAATGTGCTCAGATTATATAAAGAAAAGATCTTTTCAGGTGTGGTAATGCACATCTGTATCCCATCAGCTTGGGAAGCTGAGGCAGGAGGATGGCAAGTTCAAAGCCAGCCTCAGCAACTTAGTGAAGTCCTAAGCAACTTAGAGAGACCCTTTCTGTAAATAAAACATAAAAAAAATAGCTTAGTGGTTAAGCACCCCCAGATTCAATCCCTAGTACAAAAAAAAAAAAAAATCATTGGAGGCTAGAGAAGTTAGGCAGAATTTAATATTGTAAGTAAGAGTTAAGTTGAATCCTGAGAAAGACTGATAGGATAGCTGGGTTTGCATGGAGAAGAATAGGGAAGATTTTTAAAGGAAGGAAGAGAATGAACAAAATGCATGATGGTCAGGTGAGAGGGCCACACGTTTGAGGGCCCTTTCTCCTTACCTTGCACCTCCCTTGCAATTGTAATTCAGAGCATGTACATTTCATGTCTGTTTCTCTGATCTCTTCTTTCTGAGGGCTGTGTCTAAGACTGTCTTTCCTACTAAATACCACTGGTGCCTAGCACAGAACAGACTCAATGTAGATCAATAAAGGTTGCCCCAGTTCCATTAGATTCTACTGGTCAGTGAGTTTGAATGGGAAATATAGGACCAAGAGATTCATCATTTTAGATACCAGGGTGAAGTTATTGGGTTTTATGTTTCTGATTAGCTATGAAGGACACATGGTGATAGGAATATAGTGTTTTGTGTACATTAATCAGATCATGAAAGAAAGCTAAATCAGGGTGAGAAAAGGCTGAATAAGGAAAAATAATTAACCATGTGCTGTAGGGCACACCTGTAATCCCAGCAGCCTGGGAGGCTGAGGCAGGAGGATTATGAGTTCAAAGTCAGCCTCAGCAAGTGAGGTGCTAAGCAACTCAGAGAAACCTTGTCTCTAAATAAAATACATAAAAATAGGGCTGGGGATATGGCTTAGTGGCTGAGTACCCCTGAATTCAATCCCTGGTACCCCTCCCAAAAGAAAGAAAAATAATTAAACAGTCACTGGAATTATAAAAACAGTGAGTATTGTCACTAACTTAATTGCAGAAACAAAAATGGAGAAAAGTGAGTCTTAAAGATGATGGAAGAGAGAGTTAGTAGGATATGGTGGAGACAATGGAATGGCTTGAAATGAAAGCACTCTCCTGCTTCTTGACCTGGGAGTCTGAGATAACAGAATAGCCACAACTGTAACCACAACAATGAACTTTTTTTTTTTTTTTTTTTTTTTGGTTCTGGGAATTGAACCCAGGGGCACTTAACCACTGAGCCACATCCTCAGCCCTATTTTGTATTTTATTTAGAGACAGGCTCTCATTAAGTTGCTTAGGGCCTTGCCTTTGCTGAGGCTGCCTACTTTCTGTATGCACATATATACAGCAAGTGCTCAGTAAGTGGTTAACATGATTAGGTCACTTGCCCAAGACTAGACAGCTCAGAAGTGGCAGAGCATGTGATTTGAAAGCAGGTGTTCTAGAGCATCAGCATGTAAGTCATGCTGCTACAAAAGAACAGAGTAAAGTCACACGACTAGAACTGAAGGAACTCAGGGGGCTTATGACCCAAAGGCTGCCATTTATTTTTTTGTAGTTCATGTTTTAAGAATCACTGGTCTTGTATTTGGGAGAAAAAGAACTTAATGGTTCTAATCTTAGTTCTGCCAATCTAAGATTTGAAAATGAGCACAATTTTTTGTTTGGTTTCTATACTTACCTAGAGGATAATGTATATGTGAAATTGGGCCAGGAGGAGCACAATGAGTTAAAATATTCCTAACATTTAATTAGAAATGCTAGGGCTGGGGACATAGCTCAGTTGGTAGAGTGCTTGCCTTGTAAGCACTAAGGCCCTGCGTTCGATCCCCAGCACTGCAAAAAGAAAAAAGAAAAAAAAAGAAAAAGCACACTGGGCGTGGTGGTGCACGCCTGTAATCCCAGCACTTGGGAGGCTGAGGCAGGAGGATCACAAGTTCAAAGCCAGCCTCAGCAACTTAGCGAGACCCTAAGCAACTCAGTAAGACCCTGTCCCTAAATAAAATACAAATAGGGCTGGGGATGTGGCTCAGTGGTCAAGTGC